>WAAF01017947.1:210651-223753 GCA_013400475.1 Tricholaema leucomelas | reverse complement strand
GAGCTGTTCAAGGCAGGATTGGACGTGGCACTTGGTGCCATGGTCTAGCCTTGAGCTCTGTGATAAAGGGTTGGACTTGATCTGTGAGGTCTCTTCCAACCCTGATGATACTGTGATACTGTGATACTGTGAAGATTAGTCTCCATTGAGGTGTGACAACTCTCTAAGAGGGAAATAGTATTCTAGGGCAGCTTTAGTTCAGAAGTTACATGATCTTTGTTCATTTGTTAGACAGAACAAAAGTCACCAAAACAGATGCAGGCAATAAGTTTCATCATGCTTTCTGTAACAGATAGGTACTTGTGAAGAGTAGCTGTGTTCCCAGCAGGTACTGGAGCCTCTGGACTTTTGTTTCATTTTAGAAAAGTCATAGGCACTATAAATGAATGGAATGTCACATCTACATCCCCCATGACAGCAGCTTAGCAAAGGTTCAAAGGGTCTTCTTACAATTTCAGCTGCATGTTGAAGTGCAGCATGGCTTGAGCAAACTGAGGCAGGGTATGTCATTATTCAGAGGGACATCAAGGCTGTGATGTGCTGATGAACAGAGAAGGAAAGAAGCAGCAAAAAAAAAATAGTATGCAGCACTCTTCAGCAACTAAACAGTGAATCTGACTTTATTCCCTGACTCCCTTTCAAGATTCTCCAAACATATCAAGTATTAACCATCTAATGGAACAGAGACTCAAAAAGGAAATTCCCCTCCAGAGCATCGTCCGTCGTGGAGGAAGATGTGGGTCCAGTTGTTTATCCAACAGGCCTGGCATTAGAAATAGCACACTGCTGAAATAGCTGCGTTGCTTCATGCCGCATTGTGCATTATTAGTCTGAGTTATACAGACTTACAGTCAACTTCTCTGCCTTCCACCAGCAAGCTTTCCAGTCTCACATACCAACACAGTTCATGCACAGGGTAGATTTATTGAATTTCTCTCAGCTAGCAGCTGCCCAGCCTCATTTGTTTTAGTCTCGGGTTTTCTTTGGGTGGCAAAGTTGCAGTCTTATACATCTTTGAAGAATGTTTAAGCAATTTTCAGGAAACAGATGCATATCTGGATGTGCTCCAGGATTATTACCTAAGTGGTCCTTCAGAAATAGGCAGCAGATTGTTTTAAGACAGAAAAAACTCCATCATTTCATCAACAGTCTCAAGTTCTGCTTATTCGTAAAAAGCGCTTAATAAGCCCATTGTGAGGATAATCATAAATAAAGCAAACTGGATGCATTCACTATGACACTTTTAGCTGGAATTCTTCCAGATTTTGTTTTCTTTGGAGTTCAGTGAGAGCTGAAGACCTGAAAGGTGACCTTCATAATTTATTAATCATCACAAAGCATTTCCTTGAGGGAAAGAAATATGAAAAGTATGTGTGGTGCTGAAAGAGGGCAGCTTGCTTCACAGCGAATCTGAGAGCCTGGGTTCTGAGACAGGGGAGGATTTTTCTTCAAGAAAGGATACATCCAGCCCCCATATGCATGTTGGGTCTGTCCACTCTGCTATGCATGGTTGTTTTCTCTTGACCTGCTCCGTCCACTCCTTTTGGGTGGGCCTCCTTTTGGTCTCTGGAAAGTAAACCTGTGCAAGTAAACTAGAAAGGGATAGGACATGGCCTCTGACCACTGGCCAGCAACTGTTTTAACAGGATACTTAGCAGAGCACTCCCTGGCATGGTTTTGGGCCCTGGCAGCTACTCCTTCATGAAGCAAATGCCTGTGCAGAGTTCAGCTCTGTGGTGGGTTGGGAGCTTACACACACACAATTAACATTTACCAGACCATCTCAGACAGATTGTAAGATAAAGCTATATTTACAGCAAAGCTAAACTTACAAGTATATATACAAAACATATTTACATGTATTTACAATTACATGCAATACATTTAGAAATAATACAGAAATTCAATTTTCCCCCTCCTGGGACAAAGAAAAAGCCCAGAAGGGGCCAACACCACCAGCAACCAGCAAGGCTTATGTGTTATCTAGTCAGCCAAGGTTAGTGAAAGAGATTAGAGATAGAAGCAAATAGACAATGCCCACACACCAAGAAGAAAGAACTGTTTTTACTTGGGCTTTTTATACTTCTTAGCAAACCAGTGAATGATGTAGACTTCATCATTCTTATTCTTTTACAACCAATGATCTAATTTAGTTAGATTCTGCACTGAACTTTCAGGAAAGTCCCAATTTCTCCCATTAGAATACTCCAACAAGCTTCAAACCACTACAAGCTCCCAGCAGCCCAATGCATGTGTAGACCAAATGGACTGTATAGCTGTAGGTGAAGGGTGGAGAAGAAACTGTGCACATGTTCACTTCACACTTACAGTTGCAGTCAATGGGGTCCATTTTTCTGCACTCCTCTCACACTTGGTTGCTCTTAGGGCAAGCAGAGACAATCTGTTCTGGTATAGAAGACTTTAAAGTTGTCATCATGCATCCTATAAGAAAACTTCACTAGCCACGTGGGATCAGTAACACAGAACTCCTAAGATCTCAAGGTAAAATAAGTCTGACAGACAGTAAAGCCCAGATCTACTATCACCTTGGAGGTGAGGCTACCTTGTTCTGTGTATGGATGTTTCAAGGATACGAGTAAATTCCTCCTTTGGTGCTACCAGTGGCAAGCCTGGATCTTCTCACCATGAACAGAGCTATGGCTGCTCTGGTCTGCTCAGTCCAATGTGCCATCTGCAGCTGGGGCAGGATGACAGCAGCTCCATTGGCACACATCATTTTCCACCATGGGATCACTAGGTGACCTGCATCTTGCTGCTCTCTGAGCTGTACTTGTGGCCAAGTACTTGATGGCATATCTTCAAGCTTGGTCTGTTTGATGCAATCTGCAACATCTGCGTGTCTTACCAGCACTGTACAACCAGACATGAAGAGCCTCAGCAATGCTGCAGGCCATGTTTCATCAGAAAATGTGGCCTAAGTTACAGATCTGCAGAACCTGTGTTAGATTCTTCAATCCATGCTTGGACCAGTCTTTAAAGGCACTCAACATAGCAGATCTCCCTGGTTTTGTCAGCTGTTCACTTAAAAGGAATGAAAATGTGATTAGCACAGTACAGCTCTTCATAAGTACAACTCTTCATAACTCATTTGGGATTGTTTCCTCAAGCAAATCTCCTTTTAGCCTTGTTTGCTACAGAAGTGAATCTCTTGCAATACTATGGTTTAGGCAGAAAAGCATGACTGCAGGTGTTCCTCCTTATTACCACATTATCAAACTGTGTTTGACATGAGCTGATGTGTCCAAGAGCTCAGTTTTTTGTTTCACAAGAACAAATGGGTAACCACAGGAGAGAAAGAAACCATGTGAATGCCTCTGTGGGGAAGCAGGAGAGAAAGACCAATGCATTTTCAGGGAAGCTCTACAGAAGAGGTACATTAGGGCTACCTCCACCACTGGAAAAAGACTTGGACGTAGCACAGCGACTCAGCAGAAACCTTCCAGGAAACCAGTCCTACATTGCCTGTTGGCCACTTCACCTCCATTCCCAGACTAACCCATATTTTCTCAGAGTAAAACCATCAGCAAAGCTGTCTTCACCTCTCAACCTGCCCAAGCACTCTTTTTAAGCCAGACACAAGATAACAAGCATGTGACTTGGCTTGGAAGAACATGGGCTTGATCTGGAAAGTTACATAAGCTCCAAACATTTGTGGGGAGGAGAAACGCAGATAAGAAAGCTCACTTGGAAACAGTCAACACACCCCGAGCTCTAGTCTCACACATGTATTTTGTCATGGAAGAGTGGGTGAAAAGTCCCTTTAAAACAACATTTAATGGACTTGATGCAAAATAGACAGAGCCCTCTGGTCCCAGTCCAGCACAGCAGCTGAGCAAGGTTTTATTTCAAGGATATGTGTAATCTCAGTAAAGCAAGTAGGATTATTCATGTGCTTAAAGTTAAGCTCAGGTTGAAAATTGCTTTTCCGGATGTGGACCAAGATGCTTAACATGCAGGTCATCCTTGCTGCCTTCACAGCTTCTGGGAGGGTAAACTGGGATCTGAGGCCACCATCGTGGTGGGATGACAGAGCCCAGAGTCTGACAATGTGAGAAGACCAGAGTGATCATTTTCTAAGGGAAAATCATAAAGCTAAAAACAGTTTGTCTAAATACAACAGGAAACTAAGCACCATTGATAGTGAAAAATTGCTTAGGCAAACACACTGGCAGCATAATTAGGGTAAATGAGAGGAAATTAAGAAAAGGAAAATTCAAATTAACCATTACAAACATGTTATTGATGAGTTTATACTGTGAAACTGCTGCCTACAGCTTTGCTAACTTCTGCAGTCCTGCTTCTCATAAAGACGTCAGGCTGCAATCAAACAAATTAACATAATAATCTGGGGTTTTAATTGCTTTTAGTTTTAATAGAAATGTCTTTGCATGGTTTGATATATTTCTGCTACATATTAGATCACTCAATGGCACTCCCTACAAGAAGAGAGATAATGAACCATATTATGCTCTGAATGATACCAGTATCATCCCTCTTTACCTTCACTGGTTTTGATCAAGTAATATGAGAACAATGGAGATCAGTTGTTTTTCCAAGCTGTTCAGGTTTAGGTTTAGCACCTTTTGGATGTTTACTTTATTTAAGACAAATCCTTCAGTGTCAAAGAGCTTGTTACATCTTCACATAATGACTTTTATTATCCAAAAATAGGTGACATTTTACAAAACTATTTGCACAGCTCTTTCACATAACGAAGGAAAGCATCTTAATATGAGCAGTCTGCCTAAATCTCGTGTGTCATCAAAGGAGAAGCAAAGCCTGGTCCTCATGCCACAACCTGCGATGAAAGCAGAGGAGCCATTAGTTGTGGCTTGTGTGTTTTAGATAGCTGATGGCTTTGCTTCTCCTTTGGGAGGGCATATTGTTGGGTTATGGATACCTGGATCCAGCTCCATAGGACAACTTGGTCCCAGTGAGAGCTCTTTTGTTGAGCTAGACAACGGTATCTAGAAGGGTTGTGATGAAGTCATCACCCCTTGGCAGCATTGCATCCGGGCTTTAGGCAGGGCACATCCTGCTTCTGTGCTTGTCTTTTAATTCTCCCTTTGTTTTTGCACAGAGGTAACCCATGCTGTAGGATCACGAGGAGCCCAAATAAGCTTAATTCAGGGCTCAGATCCATGGGTATCCATGACCAGCAGAGCATGCTTCTGCAGCGGCTGCAAGAAGAATCTTTCCCACTAGCACCTTCACCTGTTAGAGAGATGCCTCTTGGGGACGTGGCAGCCGAGTTGAGCGAGAGAGACTGCAGCAAGAACTTCGTGCCCGGTCCGGTCACAGACCACACTGTCCCCAACCGGCAGACGCCAGTGTGCAAGGGTGAGGAGGGAGCCCAGCTCGGGCTGTGCACGCAGCCACAGGCTGCGGCAAACGGACAGTCCCTCCCCAGTCTGTCAACAAGGGTACAGTGCTGCGAGGCTGCCTCAGAGCCCTGCACTTGCTCTCTTTCCCTGGTGGGGGTTAAAGCATTAAAAGCGTGCAACGCGTTTTATGGCTTGATTCATTGCTGCGAGTAGCTTTCTCTGCTATTTGCCTCCTTGGAGCTGCTAGAAGAAGCTGCCATGAGAGGAAGGTTTGAGGCTTTGTTTTTCTGCCATGGTAAACCTTTTCTTGGCAGAAGTGCCCCTCGTCTACACAAGCAGCTGGTGGCTGAGCAAATAATATGAGAGGCGCTGAGTTTCCGAGGAAGCACCGCTTCTGCCCCTCGCAGTAACGCTCCATAAACACTGGTGCCACGGAGAGATCGGACGGCAGTTATCGCTGTGTTGCATGATAAACACAGATGGTGTTTATCTTTAAATATGCCAAATGCAGTAATGAGAGCAAACTTTGAAAGGATTCATTCTTACATTGTTTCCATTCTGGGCCCTGGTAATTAAGGCTTCTGTGACCTGCCTTTTGGAGGAAGAAAATATGCAGAATTATTCAGGTTTCTAAAATAACTCAGGGAGGTTTTGTTTGGTTTTTGCTGAAGGACACTGAGCTCCTGTTTCCCAGGAGTTTTTATTACCTTGTATTGAAAAGTGTAGACAAAGGTTTACAGAATTAAGCTGGCCATTGGTTTATGCACATCTCTAACTGCCTCCAAGGCATCCTTTTAAAAATTACACTTTCAATTTTTTTCTCTCCAGAAAATGAGGTTAATGTAGTAGTTTGGAAACTTTGTTCTATGTAAGTTCTTATACCATGCTCATGCAGTAGCATGAGAAGTGTGTTTAGCTATGTACCTGTCTGCTGTGGCACTTCATCTCCTCTGAAGGTGAATGTGTTTCATAGATTCATAGATGGTTTGGGAACTTTAAAGATCATCTAGTTCCAAATCCTCTGCCATGGGCAGGAACACCTTCCACTACACCAGGGCACTCACAGTTTCATCCAACCTGGCCTTGAACACCTCCAGGGAGGGGGGGGTGTTGGGAAGCCCCAATTCAGATAAACACTGACCCATACCAATACACACAGAGGTGTTTACGCTGGAGGCAAGATCCAAGAAACAGGTCCTACACTGTGTGAAGAAGATGGCAGTATTTCCCAGAGCTCCCTCCACAGCTGTGAGCATCTCTGTTCTTGTCCCTAAGGAAAGAAGCTCCTTCTCCTGCTAGGACAAACAAGTGGCTTCATGCACATGTGTCTGTCTTCTTCCTGAAGAAGACCCTGATTCTCTGCAACAGAAGCACAAAACTTTCCCAAATTACAGTGTTGAGAACCTGGACTAAATCCATGTGAGGCTTCTTCTGAAAGGGCAATCTGACTGCTTGAGCTGGAGCAGAGAGGACCTCTTTGTCTTCTGCCCTCAGGAGAAAGGATGGGAAATCTTTCAGAGCTAACACAACCTTGTGCCACCGGCATTGGTACTGGATGCTTGAACTGAAAGAAATGAGTTGTGACATTTCAGTGGGGTCAGTTTGGAAAAGATGCTAATGTCAAGCAAGCTGTGACAGATTTGCTCCAGAGATGCCTTTTCTCTGAGGGTCCAGCCATACCAATTGTAGGTTCTCAGGATTTAAGTTTTGATCCTTGTTATCCCACTGTTTTATTGCACTAAAGGTCACAGACTCCCAGGAACCTCTACTGTTATCAAATATAACTTGTAGCAGAGCTTCATACATTGAGTTCCTAAATAGCTGTGCCTAAATGTCACTGTTCTGGAAGGAGACAGCATGCTCTGAGATTGCATGCTTTGTGGGCACAGAGCTATTGCAGGAACAAAAAAACCATCCATCCAACCAACCAAACCAACCAAACCAACCAAACAAAAAAAAAAAGGCAGAATTAAAAAAAAAAACAACAAACCAACAAAACAAAAACCAAAACCAATTCCTATTGTTTTTTAATTTTTTTATTATCTTGAGGTGACTGTATAATGTGAACAGATTTTTAACCATTTGAATAGAGTCTGCTTGAAAGAAAGCAAAAGTCTCACTGTATATTTTGTGTCTTTGAGATAAAAATAGTATTTTAAATCTTTATTCTCTCTCTTCCTGTGGCTTGCAGATACTGTGAGGAAGATACCAGCATGGTTATTTTCATCTAAAATTGTTACCATTTAAATGGTGCCTGTCAAGAGCTGTGTGTAATAACATAGCTGTGTCTATAAGATAGCAGTTACGTTAGAGACAGCTGTATCTGTTTTCTTCTCTACTTCAGCCTGGCATCTATAGCTGTATTTATAGACTTGTACAAGAGGCCTAATTTCCTGCACTGCCAAGCATCTTCAGCTTCCACCTTTGAAAACAAGTGTGGATTAGTCTCTGAACACTGAAAGCAGGAAATGTTGTCTTGTATAGCTACCTCAGCACCACAGCATCAATCAGCAAGACACCCAAATACAAATCACAGATCAGGAACTGATGATTGCACCCACTTATTTTTCAAGCAATAGGATGCTACCACCTACAAAGTCTATTTCCTGTAAAAGCTGATCCAGCTGATGACATCAACCTGTTCTTCTAGGGTCGATGCAAAAGTTACTGTTGAATTGATGACTGGATCATTTGAAAGGAGGTAATGTGGATCCAGGGGTGTTACATTACTGAGTGAGTAACCTATGATGAAAGCTTGGGCAAAGGTTAATTTTTGCATGTGTGGACACCAATGGAAAAGGCCTGGCAAAGTGATCATTCACAGGGGCAAGCTTAAAACCAAGTCGGAGTTAGTTGTTAGAGTATCTGCTAAGCATTTAAGAAACACAGGCTTTCAGTCTTGATTACCCAGATATTCCTATGGCCTTCAGTGGTTCAGGCTCATACTAGATTTGTGTCGCCTAACTTTAGGCTAGATTTGTGTCGCTTAACTTTAGGCTGTAATCAATGGAGAGAGAAGAGTACATCAGAAGTTAATTCATCCATCTTACCTCCAGGAATACATCTGCAATGCTACAGCTCCACTCCACATGGACCTCCAGGCTTCCCCACAAAACTGCAGATGAATTTTAGTGTTTAAGTTCAAGCAGGACTTAGTTTTACATCCAGTTGCAAAGATGGGAAACATCAGGACAGTAGTTTACTAGTGTGAGCAGTATCTGCTCTTGTGCTAGTTTGAGCCTAGCTAGCATGTTTTGGTGAGAAGAACTAGATGATAGGCTGTAAAATGAAAACAATGGTGTCTACTTCCCTCACAGTCTTGCTGGGATGTGTAAAGAAGAAAGGCAAAACAAAGATTAGGGCATTTGCTTCTTCTCTTGGCTGGGGAGCTTTGCCTGCTGGGGAGCTCGTGGCTGCTGGCTGGACTCCATCTTGCTTTCTAACCTCACCCTCCTTTGCTTGGCTGCTTCACCTTGCTTTTTAACCCTTTTGGCCGAACCTCCATTCTTCCTTAGGACTGGGGTAAGGTTGAGAGGGGTAGGGGGAAGGTGAGGGGTGGTTGAGAGCCCCTCCTGGGAACTCAGGTTTCTGGGAGGGGAATTGTGTTTGTATTACCTTTTTTACCTTGTCTATTTCTGTCTATAACTGTATATACTGTAAATATCTGCTTGTAAATTGTGCCAGCTGTAAATATAAGCTTCATTCAAATTTCCAGAGCCAGCTGAGTCTAGTCTGGGTGATTTCTAAAAGTGTGGGGGGCGGGGGACACCCAAACCATCACAGCTCTGTATAAAGACTCTGGTCCACCTTATCATCAGGGTCCCCACATTTTCCTTCAAGAAGCTCATCATGATAATGCAGAACTTGGAATAACTCATTTCTTAAAAGGAACACTGGAATTTGGTTTGATTTTGCAATGACTAAGTAACAAAAATAGTCACAGCCAAACATGAATTCAAAAGAAACGAGACAGGAAGGATTAAGACATAAAGATCACTAGATTTTCCATGTCACTTGATTTTAAACAGTTATTAGGAACTAGGAGAAACAACAGAAGTCTTTTTATAAAAATGACATTTTTGAGGGAATGCCAACTGCCTGACAGCATCCTAAGCTGAATGCTAAAATAGGCTATTGAAATGCAGTGCAGAAACGTGAAAAATATTTTAAGAGCAGTTGGAAGAGACTGGAACTGGAGTCCTGCACTAAGAAACTGAGAGAAAAGGTTCCAGGAACTGTGTTTCACTAACCCTGGCAACCTCAAACCAGGGTGATTTCCCTGGGTCCGGCCTGCCTTTGTTTACCCTGACTGTTGGCACCATCTTGTGGCATTCAAAATAATGTTATTTATTGAGAAGCATCTGGTAGAGCCGAGGGCTGCTAGTGCAGCCAGAGCCCAGCAATTTCTTCCTCTGCAGGAGCGGGAAATAATTCATGGGGAATGGATTCATCAAAAGCAAATCAAATCCTATTCCCTGTGCTCAGAGGATGATTATTAGGAAATATCAATCAAAGCAACTTTCCCTAAAGTCTTTCTTATCCAAAACACTCATGTGGTACTTATATCCAAATTCCTGGCAATATCATAGCTGGGCAGATTTCCAAGGTTTTCACATAACTGGCACTTTACAGAACATCTCTGACATTTATACAGCTGTAAATTCCAGAGGACTTTAAAAGCAATATTTATAAGGCAGCATTAAATTATCTCTGGGCTGAAAGATCTGAGTTGGGGGTGGACGAGCAGAACATCTAATAGGAAAAATAAGAACTTTAGCAAAGGACATCTGAGCTAAATCATGATATGCTGAAAAAAAAAAGTAAAGTACAGGGTCTTAAAATGCAGGAGCTCTCCTTATAGGAGCTCATCCAAAAGAGCACCACAAAATAAGCTGTGTTAACTTTCAGCCAGGCTAGCATTTGAGATTAGACATTAAACCACTCAACACTTCTTCCACATGGTTGACAATCTGAGCAAATAATTTTCTGCATGACTTCCATTCCTGTATCTCCAGAATAAGTTTATTTTATAACTCACAAGATGAAGCATAACATTACTCATCTGTATCACATGTAAAATATACTGTGCTTGTTTATAGTGTTCCAGTTTTTAGCATTGACTGTTAACTGTGGGGGAGTAGTGCTTGACAGATGAATTAACACTCAGCTTTGGAGCATAGGGAAGCTTTCTTGGAGATCAGTAATCTGGAGAGATTTAGATTAGAAAAAAAAAACCACTGAAGAAGTAATAAAGAGAGTTTAATTGGTCTTAGCAGCAGCAGTTGAGACCTTTAAATTTGCAGAGGATATAATCAAAGAGGACCGAGCTGAGAGTATTCAGGAGGAATATGGGAAATTAAAGAAACTGTGTGCCCATTAGGTTGCACTTGCCAGCATGCAAAACCACAGAAGAAATTGTGAGGGGGTGAATAATGAAAGCCAAGGAAGTGGATGTAACACAAGAATAAAAATCCCCACAGATCTACAAAAGATAGATCATGCCAGATCAACTTCCCATCTTTTTGTGTAGGGAAAGGGAGAAAGCAGTATTTATTCTCTGATGATATCTGAAAAAAAAAGGGAGGAATTACTAGGCAGCTTGTAGAAAATGGAATCCAGCACAGCACATTTTGGTGCAGCAGGAAATTGCAGCACTCATCAAGCACAGGTCTTAGCATTTCCTTGGTTTTCAAGACAGAACAGAACCCTGGGATGGCATCTGGAGATGCTTGGTCAGTCCATAGGAGGACTGAGGGAAGAACTGGTGGCCTTGGACACTGTAAGAGCAGCAGTGAGATGGCAGTCAGCTGTATCAAGTGGCAAACCACAGTCTTGGGAACAAATGCTATGAAATTCAGAGTTAATGCAGCTTATTTTGTGGTGCTTCTCGGGGTAAGCTCCTATAAAGAAATTTTTTTTTTTTTGAATAGCCAACAATGAAAAAGAGGTGGTACCACAGAACCTGTCTACATCCATATTCAGAGCTGCTATTGGAGCTTCCGAGCCACAGCCTGAATCAGCTGTCCCATTCTCAGCTCACATTGCAGTGTGGCGCACTATATTCTTGCCGGTCCTCCAGTAGGACTCCTCCTGTCCCAGTCTTATGCTTTAGGAGCTGACTGTAGGTGTGAAGAGATGATGGAGGAAAATCAGACAAACTGGATTAACATTGATGACATTGCAGATACTGCAGTGGCTGCAAGTGCTCTTATGTATTATTGGCCTCAGAGGAGGCCTCATTGCTCTCTACAACTGCCTGAAAGGAGGTTGTAGCCATGTAGGGTTGGTATTTTCTGCCAGACAACCAGGGACAGAACAAGGGGACACAGCCTCAAGCTGTGCTAGAGCAGGTTCAGGCTGGATGTTAGGAAGAAGCTCTTCACAGCAAGAGAGATTGGCATTGGAATGGGCTGCCCAGGGAGGTGGTGGAGTCGCCATCCCTGGAAGTGTTTAAAAGGAGGCTGGACAGGACACTTAGTGCCATGGTTTAGTTAATTAGAAGATGTTAGGTGATAGGTTGGACTTGATTATCTCAAAGGTCTTTTCCAACCTGGTTACTTCTGTGATTCTATGATATATGAATGCCAAAGTACTGCTTGTGCAGTCTCTACAGCAGCCTCACCTTGCCCAAATACTCACAAATTATGTGTCAGGTGCCAAAGCAATAAAAGGCCTTAAAATCACAATATTTGAAAAAAAAAAAACCAACTCCAACCATGTGTTGTTTGTCTTTACTTTCACCTTTGAATTTGAGTCTTTAAGTACTGTATTTGCATCTCAGTTTCTTTGCAGCTGCATGGGTTAAGAACTTGCAAGTGAACAAAGCAAACTTCAGAGTCTCATGCAGTAGTAAAGGCATGATGCAGTACTGCCAGTCTATACTTGCAACCAGGTACTTAGGACTTGTATCCAGCCATGGCAATTTGGTGAGAATGAATCCAAGTGCTATTACCCAAAGCTTAACTATGGTATTTCCCTTTTCCAAGCATTTGTTAGATTAATTATTTCTTTTTTTCCTTTTTCTTTTTTTTCCCTTTTTTTTGGAGGCAAATAGACAGTTGACTTTTACCTTCTACTCTCAAAAAGGTAAAAAAAACATTAAAGAAATTACCATCAGTTTGCCATTTTTAAAGGGAGTTGGGTCTATTTGGCCTGCAGAAGATTCCAGGCATACCTTATAGAAGCTTTCCAGTACCTGAAGAGGGCCTGCAAGAAAGCTGGAGAGGGAGTGTTTATAAGAGCCTGTGGTGACAGGACAAGGGGCAATGGTTTTAAACTAAAGCAGGGTAGATTTAGATTAGACATTAGGAACAAGTTCTTTACTATGAGGGTTGTGAGGCAGTGGAGAAGTCATGGATGCCTGACCTCAGTGCCAGGGAAGCTGATGGCGCAGGTTATCTTGGGGGTGATAACAGCACACCTGAGGGATGGCAAAGGGCTCAGGTCCAACCAACATGGATTTAGGAAGGGCAGATCCTGCCTCTCCAACCTGATCTCTTTCTATGATCAGGTGACCTGCTTGGTGGATGTGGGGAGGCCTGTGGATGTGGTCTATCTGGACTTCAGCAAGGCCTTTGACACTGTCCCCCACAGCAAACTGCTGGCTAAGCTGTCAGCCCACAGCTTGGATGGCAACACTCTGTGCTGGGTGAGGAACTGGCTGGAGGGCTGAGCCCAGAGAGTGGTGGTGAATGGTGCCACATCCATGACGACCCCTGGCCGGTCACTAGTGGTGTCCCTCAGGGATCAGTGCTGGG
>WAAF01017947.1:164557-209414 GCA_013400475.1 Tricholaema leucomelas | reverse complement strand
CTGAGTCTAGTCTGGGTGATTTCTAAAGTGTGGGGGTGCGGGGGACACCCAAACCATCACACATACCTAGTTTTGCTCTGGACTGGTTATGACTTTTCAATTAGAGACACAGATCCGAAATCTAATCTTAATTACAAGGGAATAAATCTCAGCAAAATAAATTATTACAGGGGAATAATCTCCATTTGTGTTTAAAGATTCCTCACAGCTTTGCACCGCTCCACTTGAACACCAAGTCTCAGCCTGTTGTCACAACCTAGAGAAGAGGCTGGCACGGGGCACACACCTTTCATGCAGCTGCAAAATCAGTTTGCTGGCTTTTTCCCCATGACAGGTAAATGAGCAGCTACAACGGCACACAGTCTCAGGTATCGCTTTCACAGGATCACAGCATGTCAGGGGTTGGAAGGGACCCAAAGAGATCATCGAGACCAACCCCCCTGCTTTATTGGCACAGTTTTGTTTAGCCATAAAAGTGTAAACCCCCCCCAGAGGGGAGCGACCGGAAGGGACAGAGGGGATTTGTTCAGGCGCTGCCCCTCGCTCTCACCTCTGGGACAGTCTGGTTTCGAGGCGGTGGCCATCGCCCAGTGTCCCCGCTCACTGCAGGGGGCTTGGACAAAATGAGCACGGAGGGCTCCCCCCGCCCCCCACTTTGCCTCCTATGCAGCCCGTGACTGCGTGCGAGTCTGTGAGGACACGGCCGCTAGGTGTCACCCATGCACCAGGCACCGACGCTGCAGCCCTCGGCCCCTGGCTACCCACCGTTCCGCCTTCCCACTGCAGGCAGAGCTAAGGCAGGGCAGCGAGGCTGGAGAGGAAAGCCTACTTCAAAACCAGCCCACGGGGAGTGAGGAGATGTTCAGAGGGTAGCCAGCTATGGTGGCCCTGGCAGCTGCTCTCCGTCCTCTGAGAGGGTGCCTGGGCAAGCCAGAATCATCCTGAGCGGGGAAAACTCCTGTGACCCAGGTTGGACACGAGAAGAGTGCCTGAACTTCTGCCTCCATTGCCGGCACCTGTGAGCCCAAAAGGTGCTCCTGCCAGCTCCACTGGCACAGAGAGACCAACCCCATGCACGGTGCTGGCACCCAAGGGAGCTGGTCTCCAGAATCACCAGCTGAGGCTGTCCCCAGCAGAGTGTCATTCTCTGCAGACTGGTGAACTGAGTGGTCTTCAATGCGGCAGCACAAGACTGCTAGCCCCTGTTGCTCTTCTTTACACCTGTGTCTCATGCAAATAAAACTTCCAACTTGTTTCTTCCCCTCTAAAAATCAATCGAAAGCAGCTTGGTGCTATATCCAGCTTAATTATTAATATGCTCTGAGCTGGCTAATGGTGTTTGTTCAGTGTTTCCATAAAACAGTTAAACCCCAAACCCCTCCCCAAAGCCTGTCCCAAGAATCTCATTAATCTCAGACATAAATATGCTGCTCACCCCCTGTATTTTTACTGCAAGAAGTTTAGTGAAGCTTATGCTCTGCTCTGTATACCATGAGGTCATTCGAGCTTAGCCCAAGGTTTTGCTAGTGCTGTGATCTGGGAGAAAGCAGCTGCCTTGGCTGAACACCTGTCCTGCACTGGAGCCTGGTGCTAGAGGTGAAATTTGACATCTAACCAACTCTTACATTTTACAGACCTGTGGTGATTCCTGATCACAGTGTTAGGAACGGCCAGTCTAAAGAAATGCAAATGTCAGCTGGATATAGTGATAGCTTTGGCTGTCACTTTGCATTTCTTACTGAAAACTCCTGAGTGCTGTGCAGGAGCATGTGGAACTGGAGCTTCTCACAGTCTCTGTGGAGATCTGTGTTCTCCTGTGCAAAATCATAGCCTTTTGGGGGCCACTTTGGTGGGTTATAGGAATTTAGGTACTGAAATAGAGGGAAACTCTAAATTTAAAAGCAGGTAAACTAAGCAGTGTGAGATGTGATAATCCCTGACTATATGAAATAGATCAGAGAACATTGCTGGTGTTTCTAGTTTGGTTTTTTTTTGCATACCAACCAAATGGAAAAAAATCATTTTCTACCACACTGACTCTAGCTAAACAAGAACCATGATCACACATGTTGAGGGTAGCAACCACAGTTACATGACGGCTGCAACAGGTTGATAAATATAATTTTTTTGTTCTAGACAGAACAACAGGGTTTGGGAAAAAAAAGAACTATTGCTTCTCTGACCCATAGAATGACTTCATTTCTCAAATCAGGAGCTTTAGAAGGGGACAAATTCACTTTGTTTTCTTGGCAGGAACAAGAAACTGTCAGTAGAAATCAAACAAATGTGATGAAGCAGATTCAGTCTTGCATCATCTCACACAGACACAGAATCTCCTGGCCAGTGGTGCTTTCTATGGGAGCCACTGAATAATGATTTCAAAGCTACTTACCCTTCTGCTCTTCTGTAGCATAGCTTGGTTCAGTGTCAAGTGCTACCACAGGACCTTTCCAGAGGGCTTCCAGGAGGAGGAGGAGGAGAATGCTCTGTTGCTACCACCTGGTTTTTTAATTAACTGGGTAGAAACCATGTTTCCTGAGTACAGGTGGGGAAAAGAGGAGAGGGCTGACTATAAACAGAATCCCAGCAAGCACCTGGCTTCAAAGAGTTGATGACTTGCAGCCTTTTCTGTGCCATATCCTTCTTCCTTGCTGATCTGCTCCTTCCAGAACAACCTTTTCTAGGCCATGTCGTTCTTGCTTGCTGAGCAGTGGGTAATCTCTTGATCCTAAAGTCTGCTCTTCCTGATGCTTTTCTACTGCTGCTTAGTTTGATCTCATAAAAGGTCATTCAATTGTTGTGTGCTTCAGTGAAAGATGCTTTGCCTGGCCTTCAACCACCTCCTCGTCTGTCTGTAAATCAGAAGATTGTCGTGATTAATAAAGCCTTTTTTCTTTTCAACAGTAACACAAATGTTACTACTCTTCATGTGTGCTGCGCAGATTGTCTTGGCCTATGGGAGAGGAAGACTGAGGCACCAACCCACGTCTGTGCTGTGTGCCTGCAGGGACAATGATGTGCTGTGAATGACACTGAGATAAAACCTTTTATTAGATTAATTGCCGTGGCAGCAGGTAGAATGTGGGGCACAAGTTCCTGCTAGGGCTTACAAGCCACCCCACCAAGGTCTCTGTCGAGCAGAGCCTGAGGTCCCTTCCACAAGGTGGGGCTCTGTTCCCAAATTTTGCAACTCTTGCTGCTCTCCTGGGGCACCGCGGGAGATGGTAGCAGTCCTGGAGACAGGAAGGGAGAAACAAGTGATGAAATTTTCACGGACTGATGATACGGGATGCTCAGTGCGGTGATGCTCAGTGTCAGCTCTCGAAAGATGCAGATCCCCTGCAAGTGCTAAGTACCTCCTGCCCCTGCAGCACAGCTCTGGGAGGCAGCTCAAATCAGCGTCCAAAGACCAAAGCACTTTTTGCAAATAAAAGCATGGAGCTGGTGCTTGGAGCAGGGTTGTGGAGGCCAAGTCTTGCCAGGTGATTATCACCTTTCCACCCCAGATACCAAGGATGTTCGGTCAAGGCAAGATGCTTCCCACAAAAGAGTTTTCTTAGGAGAAATCATTTGCTCCACACAGCAGGCTAATAGGCACGGGCATTTTCTCCACTTCCCTGCACTTGATACGAGTCATGTTAACATCCCAGTAAACGTGTTTTCCTTTCAGCTACACTGCTTGTAACAGTATTTGCCTGAATTAGAGTCAGTTTGCTCTGCAAACTGCATTTACCTTTCCCAGATACAGAGCAGCTGTTCCCTGTACGTTCTCGCAAGGTCCTTGTTTGCACAGACTTTTGTCAGCAAATACACCCCCCCTGAACAAGCCACTCACTTTGACTTTCCAGCACTGATAGGGGAGTTGTGAGCCCTGCAAGACACCTTCATCCTTGTCTTTTTGTTTCATTAATAGGCACCTGCCTTCCACATGGCGCCAACAAGGCTTTGCTCATGCCATCAATCATGACACCAGGGTTGACCAAGTCATGCAAAAGTGTGAAAGAAAGAAGCAGACCTTACTAATTCTTCCTCTGGTGAAAACTCTTCAATCACACTGTGCTGACATTCACTACTTTCCCCCTTCAGCACAAGCAGGAAGGCTGCCAGTTCCCACATCAGTACTCAACACAGAATATCTTCCACACAGCTTCCAGTATGGATTGTAGTGTTTACTGCAACTTAGGTGAAGTCACTGCCAATGCAGTGGTCCTTGTTGTCACGGTGGAGGCAAAGGGGGACTGTCCTGATCCCCAGTGAGCATGGATGAGGTCAGAGTGAGGTCCAGCTGTGAGCCCTGCAATGACAGGTTTCCAGGCTTGAACATCAATCTTGAGGAGGCAGAACATTCTGCAAAATAAACTAATTGCAATAATGTGTGGGCATATGTCTATCAGATATGACTGTGAGACACTGCTAGCTTGTCTTGCAGGCAGTGAGGCAGCCTGGGCTCCTAGGTTCTGCTGAGCCAGGACTGCCCATGATACAGTGGGGACTTGGTGGCTTCCAGGGCTTGTGGACATCTGTTGCAAAGCTGTAAGATGGAGTCCAAGCTCTGAGAGAGTCAGAGCTCTGGTGTCCAGGAGAAACCTCCTTGAGCATGGATCCTTCATCTAAAGATGTCAATGTCACTGTGAGACATAGGGAGATAGTGACACGTTGCTGTGTGCTGGCATTCTTACTGTTCTCAGGCCTCTTGCTGTGCACAAATATGCCTGTTCTCCTGGCTCCAAAACTGGCTTTCCAGTATCATTTGTGTCTGCCTGGATTTCAGCTTGAAGTTCGACCTTTGATGAATGTACTGATCACTTGGATCTGATGACAAGAGAAGGAATAAGTCACCAAAGGGTGTCACTGGCTCCAGACAAGCATTGTCTTCTTCATACAGCTCCTGAAAAGAATTTCATGGGTGAATGTGTGTAGGAAGAAAGATGCAGAAAAGCGAAGAGGGCAAAGACAACTTTCAGAGGATTTTTCACTTCCATCTTTCACCAGCTTATGCCCCTAAGATATATACTGCACCTCCTAGAGAAGGCTCTTTTCAACCTCAGTTTCAGCTCCTGTTCTGGACACCTGTGGGAATAACCATTCTGAGTTTGTCACGAGTAAAGAGTCTGACCACTGCTCCCTTTTATTTTTCAATCCACTTCTCTATTTCATCACTGAATATTAAGTTTTGGGGTAGACAATGTCAGAATAAGAAGCAAGGCTTCATATCTTCTACTGTGGGCAGCCCATTAAACTGAAGTTCAGAGCACCTGTTGCAACATCATGTTTGAAAAGTCTGGGTAATAAGAATTAATCAGAGCATTGATCACCATCTATGGCTAAAAATTAAGATTCCTTCAGACTACTTATTCAAGATGCTCTTACATCTTTGTCCCTACACTGACAGCAGGGAGTCTTGTAGCTCTGCAGAGTAGGTAACCTGGTTTGGCCACCATTCTCATTGCATTCACAGATGAGAGTAAGCAGCAGGCACAGCTGTAAAGGGCCTGCCCAATGTGTTAGAGAGAATCTAGAGAAGAGACAGTGACTACACCTTCATCTCTTAAGTCTTCACTCCATGCCTTAACCTGAAGGCCATCATTCCTCATAAACAGTTATTTGATGTCTGAGCAATGTGATTGGAACTGCCTGAGAGTGGAGGTGAGATGTTGACTGTCACAGGACTAACATAATTCCTCTGCACAGTTTCCCTGAAGCATTATACCAGATGCTGAAGGATCCGGGTGCATGATGTGTGTGCTGGGATTGACTGCTTGACAGCACAACACTGAGGGTCCCATCATAGCATGCTGCTCATGAAGGACCCTGGTTTGACATTACAAAGAAGGGACATCTTCCTCATGCAGCGAGAGCAAGTGAAGCTACTGACTGTAGCCAACATGTAGCAACTGACTGTAGCAACCTCAGCTGGCCATAGCTGGGTTCTAGCTCTCATCTTCCTAGTCTTCTCATAGCTGGGGATCTAGCTCTCATCTTCCTAGTCCTGAGGATGTTCACATGTACTGCTTCTGCTCTCAGGAGCAGGTAAACCTGCAAACACACCTGTGCTCTTCTGGCCCCAACCAGAGTCACCAGATTCTCAGGCCAGCTCACAATGTTTCCCTGAAATCTATCAAAAAGCTTGGTCTTCATCAAAGCCAGGTTGTTGCCTGAAATAAGAACACAGTTTACGACAGCATTCAGAGTTTCTTGACTGCTGCACCTAATTCATCTGGGCCCAGGATCATCAGAGGCAAAAGCAGATGCTCTAGCAGATGAGTGCTTAGGGACATCTTCAAGGGCAAGACCAGCTTGCAGGCAGATGTGGGATGTCTGCTATCCAACACAATCAATACCCAGTTAATCTTCCCAGAACATGTTATTTTCCTCACTCTGAGTTTTCTGTCACAGGAGATCTCCACTGTCCTTTAGCTGGAGAGGGATAACCAAAGCTGCCTTTAAGCTTCAGAGGGGCTGAAGGCAAGACATGGTTATCTTTCTGCAAAGTGCCTGCAGCAACCCCACCCTGTGAGCTGGCTTGATACTATCTGCAGTCATTTAAGTGGACATTGCATGAGTAATGAATGTTACTCATCAACCATACACTAAAAGACAACATGGTATTGCTATTTGATTTCATCTCCAATGGCTTGAGCTATTGTTCTTGACTTATCCTGGTCAGGGGACACATGCCCATCTCCTTGAGAGCCATCAGGTGCAAAGCTGTTACATCAGTGACTCATGTCCTCAGCTTACTCCATAGTTGTGTCCAGGTTCAAGAGTATTAAAAAAGGCTGCTTTGAACTGGCTGAGGTTATCTCAGAAGAGTCCTTTGACCATCATCCATTGAGAGATACAGATGTAACATTTATTACAGACCTGGATGCAGAAAGTTTTCAGGTAGAGGCTTTGGTCTGCAGTACTGTGTTGTCTGTCTGAGCTCAAGAGTATGAGTGCTGAGGGCAGAATGATAAAGGCTTTTTTTTCTGTACTGATCATCTAATACCAGGAAGAAATTATTTCATCCCTATTGAATAGAGGGGCTGAGCTCGACAGGCCAGCTGGAACTGTAATCCAGAGACATTTCTCACTGGACACTCATAGCTCAAAGCAGCTGGGGTCAACTGAGAGGGACAGCTGATTTTTGCTATCTGATGAAAGCTGAGAAACTTCAACCCACTTCCCTTTGGGCAAGTGTCTACCACCACAGCTAACATCTGCAGGTGATTGGTGATCCAGCTGGCTTTCAACACAGGCCTCTACTTGTAGAGGCTTGCAACCTGTAGCTCAAGCTTACCTGGAACTCCCCCAGGGATGAAGCATTTTAGCAAGGACTGGTTTGCCTATGTAAATCTGTCAACAAAAGATGCTTTAGAAGCAGCACAGTAAGATTGCATAAGGGTCATGTTGCATCTCTTGCTCTACTAAAAGGTTACCTCAGCTGGAAAACTCTGACTTGGTGCATTTCCAATTTTTATACTGCTCTGCAATAGATGTAACATTCCACTAGATGTTGTCCTATTTTCAACACATGGAAATTTCAAGGAAGTTTGAGTTCAACATTAAGAAAGATCATTGTCTGTCTTTATTGTCATTGCCTTATGACTACAGAGGCCTGCAAAGTTGACAGCAGCACAGAGACATTAAAAACAAATGGCAAGAGTAAGCAAAACAAATCACAATTTAAGGCTGTATCAGGTGAATCAAGGGATCTATGGCACTGACACAAAACCTACTTACCATGTTATCGCTTCTTATCAGACTGGGATTTGCTTCGATGCAACAATTCAGTTCATCGTTGTAGTCAGTGGTGAAGAAACGTAGGGAAACGTGGGGATAGTCACAGTAGCCTAGAGAGCTGTTAAAATGAAACAATGCATTTGGAAAAGGAGAATGAAGAATTAGGGAAGTGCAATGTGGAATATGAACTGTTTGCATAGTCTTTAGGAGAATTATATTTACTAAGTACTCTTAGTTATCAAATGCATGTAGGCAGGGCACATCTCTTACTGTGTGTCTATAGAGCAGCTGGCTAAATGACACATAAATGTCATTGACAATGCATTAACCACAAGCATAAAAGCAATGGAAGATGAAGTTCTTGAGCAAGAAATCCTTCACAATAGCAAATGCCAAAGTCATAAGCAGTTATATATTCCAGTAATATAGTCCATATATTCTGTCTAGCTGAAAGGGACCTGGGGGTTGTAATTGACAAGCAGCTTAATATGATCAAGCAGTGTGCAAAGGTGGCCAAGAAAGCCAATAGCATCCTGGCTTGTACTAGAAATGCTGTGTGCAGTACTACTGGAGAGGTGATTTTCCCCTTGTACTTGGCTCTGGTGAGGCTGCACCTCGAGTGTTATGTTTGGTTTTGGGCATTCCGATACAAGAGGGATGTGGAGGTGCTGGAGCAAGTGCAGAGGAGGGCAATGAAGCTGGGGAAAGGCCTGGAGAATAAGTCTTATGAGAAGCAACTGAGGGAGCTGGGGCTGTTTAGTTTGAAAAGAGAGGAGGCTGAGGGGAGACCTCATCACTGCCTACAGCCACCTGAAAGGACATTGTGGAGAGGTTGGTGCTGGTCTCTTCTCAGAGGTCAATAGTGATAGAACAAGAGGGAATGGCCTCAAGCTGAGGTTGGGTAGGTTTAGACTGGACATTAGGAAACATTTTTTTCAGGGAAGGAGTAGTCAGGCATTGGAATGGGTTGCCCAAGGAAGTGGTTGTGTCACCAACCCTGGATGTGTTTAAAAGTCGTTTGGATGTGGTGCTTGAGGATATGGTTTAGGGTGAACCTTGTAGAATAGGGATGTTAGTTTGACTTGGTGATCCAGAGGGTATTTTCCAACCAGAATGTTTTTGTGATTCTGTGATATTCAAAAGAATATATGGAAACTGTACAACACTCACGTTAACTTGCAGCATCCCTGCCAAAAAAACCTCTGAGAGTGTCCAATTTAAAAAAAAGAATAGAACCCCCCTCTACAATGGAAAAGTAAGAGATTTTTTTCACTAATTTTTGAAAAATGCAGAGGTTTGGTTTTTTTTTTTTCTTTTCTAATAATCAGAAGCTTGGTGCTTTTGGATTGTGGATGTTCACACAGAATAATTAAGCCTAGAAAAGCACTTTGATGACTACAGAAATGCCACCTAATTTTTATCACCTGAGCACAAAGACAGAAAATATCAGAAATATTACTAATCTGATTATTTTCTTGGGTTTGTAAAATTAATGCCATTCAAAGACAATGGCTATCAGAGGGTGTTTCGAAAATCTCACAAAGACAACATGCAAGCTTGTCTGTTACCTGTATCAGTGAACAAGTTAAACTGGGAAAAGGTTTTCTGGGGTTTCAATAGGTGAAGAATTGTTTATGAGTGAGTTTCAAAGCATCCTCACCTAAACATTAATGGCAAACATGCTGCTGAGGGCTTTGAATCTTCAGGACTAAGGCTAAAAATAATAATAAAAAAAAAACCTTAAGATGTAATACTTCCCTTCCTCCAAAATCTGATGTATCCACTTAACAGACTGCATCATTCTTAAGACCTGCTGCTTCAAAGAGAAAAACACCAAAATGAATGCAAGAAGAGGTGTAAAAGCCCTTACAAATGTAAGATGTTTGGGTGATCCTCTGAAAACAGTTTAGGAAGATGTCTTGTAAGGGAGGGAGTTAGATGATGGAACATGAAGCTATTTGTGTATGGTTGCTACCAAGCAGATATCACTATGTTGTTCATGGCTAGAAGACCCTGCTTTCTCTCTTTTATACAGGACCTTCAAAAATGTAGGAGCTGGACATTGCCATCTGTTTCATCATGATGAATGAGATGGTGGCAGCCTGTAGCAATTGATTGGTGCTGAGAGGCTGCAAAAAAAAAAAAATGTACCAGTGCTCCCATATCAGTGGCATTGATTTCCCTCCACAGAGATCCATTAGACCCCTGGAATCAAACACAGTGCCTTCCTGTTCCTTCCTGATACACTGGGTGTTTAGGTGTGTCTGTATACCTGTCTCCAGGCACAAGTCAACCTGTCTGTACAAAGCACCTGTAGGGAAAGCCCTCTCTCCAGCCTAGCAAAACAGGGAGGGTTCATCTGGTGGCTCGAGCAAAGCTGCTTCACCCAGGACATAACCTACGAGCAGGGCTAAGCAAGTCACATTGTGGGGGACAACTACTGATGTGCAGCATGACTTCCTTCCCTGCTTGCATGCTTGGGTTTCCTTTGGGAACAAGTCAGAGTGCGGTAGGAACCCACCTTTGGTCCTGACAGTCAGGACATCCTCAATGTAAAATCAACCCCACAACATGGGAGAGAGGACTCTTGACATGATGAGTGGCAGTCAATGCCTTCCCCAAAGCATGAAGGTCATACACTGTGTGATTCTCACAGGAGACACCTTCAGCTCCAGGTCAAGGAATAATCCCCAAACTCAAGGGGAAAGATTGTGGGTGTTTGGGTTGGAAGGAGCGGGAAAGTCTTCACTCAAATGTATAAACAGCATTAACTAGAGGAGTGAAAAAGGTAGGCTATCACCTTGGGGACACGTGGCATCAGAAGGGTTTACACAGGCATCCTTCATCTGGAGCAACTGTTGCATGCATGAGGTATGAGAAAAGAAAGGAGCAAAGCAAACCACAGTGCCAAGGACTAACAGGGGGCATTACACATGGGCACCCCAGATCATCTGATCTCCCTTGACAGTCCAACGGTGACACAGAGATAATGGAGCACTTCGGTAGGTCTGCCAGTCTCAGGTTCATTACGTGGATGAAAGGTAACTCAGATGCTTCTTCCACCATCTGCAGAAAGCATAGGGGTAGGTCTCCACATCACTAATGTCTCAGCTATGACATCCTTCCACATAGTCACTGTGAAGGGTTCCATGGCTGATGTCTTTTCCCTGGTATAGGTGGAGATGACAGCAAGATGCAATGCAGAAGGACTACAACCGCACAGGAGGTGCTGAAGGGTACAATGCTCTTCTCCTGGACTGAGGACGGTTACTGTCTCATTTACATGCTGTATAACAACACACAGAGACTACTGAGTTAACTTGGGCTGAAAGTGTCCAAATCATTTTTCCCCATCATGCATTTCAAATATCTCTTTACTCTTCTTGCATTTTTATTCTGTTTTATTTCCCGCATTTCACCTGAGCCCTGGAAGCGGTGTGCTCAGATTTTACAAGCCTTTCCCAGCTACTTCAGTTTGTGACAGCCCATGGATTTACACTTGAGTTTGAAACTAGTCCCTTACTTCTAGATACTAGACAATGGGACCTCTTAGAATCATAAAATCAGCCACATTGGAAGAGACCTCCAAGATCATCCAGTCTAATCTATCACTCAGCCCTATCCAATCAACTAGGCCATGGCACTAAGTGCCTCATTCAGTCTTTTCTTGAACACCCCCAGGGACGGTGACTCCACCACCTCCCTGGGCAGCCCATTCCAATACCAATCACTCTCTCTGGCAAGAACTTCTTCCTAACATCCAGCCTATACCTCCCCCAGCACAACTTGAGACTGTGTCCCTTTGTTCTGCTGCTGGTTGCCTGAGAGAAGAGACCAACCCCCACCTGGCTACAGCCTCCCTTCAGGTAGTCGTAGCAATGAGGTCCTCCCTGAGCCTCCTCTTCTCCAGGCTAAACAACTCCAGCTCCCTCAGCCTCTCCTCATAGAGTTTGTGCTCCAGGCCTCTCATCAGCTTTGTCACCCTTCTTTGGACATGTTCCAGCACCTCAACATCTCTCTTGAATTGAGGAGCCCAGAACTGGACACAGGACTCAAGGTGTGGCCTGACCAGTGTTGAGTACAGGGGCGGAACACCCTCCTTCGTCCTGCTGGCCACACTGTTTCTGATACAGGCCAGGATGCCATTGGCTCTCCTGGCCACCTGGGCACACTGCTGGTTCATCTTCAGCTTCTATCTACCAGTACCCCCAGGTCTCTCTCTGCCTGGCTGCTCTCCAGCCACTCTGTCTGCAGCCTGTAGCGCTGCTTGGGGTTTCTGTGCCCGAAATGTAGAACCCCTGCACTTAGCCTTGTTGAACCTTGTGATGAGCTTTGCCTCTAAAATGCCTTGACTTTTCTTCCTCTTTGCTGTGTTAGATGCTTGATCCACTGAGGGATTATTAAAGAGATAAATCATTTGCCTAGGGTACATTAGGGTCTGAAAGTCAGCATGCCCTTCATGCAACTAATTTTATTTCATACAATTAATTGGTAAATATTGGCTCAAGGAGAGCAATAGACTAAATATCATGAACTAAACTAAATGGTCAACTACTGTAAGGCTTCAGGAAGATCACAGTCTAACTTGCTCACCAGCTAAGGTGCCACAGACAATCTGGGATGTGCCATATGTTTCATTTTTCTTCTTCTCAGATACATTGTAGCAGACTCCAAAAGTAGCTCTTCACATATCACCTGCAGAAGAAAATAAGCACAGTGGGGTTCACTGCTCTTTTTCACTGCAGCATGGCTTTCACCGAGTAAGGCTGGCACCAGCCCTGGGTGACGTAGTGATGGGGTCACATCCATGGAGATAATGCAGATACACTTCATTTGAAGACTGCAGTGCTAAGTTATATGAGCTTCACTCATCTATGCATGTCAGGTCTCTAGGTTGAAAAGAATACAGCAAGCAGCTTTGTGGTTTGCTCTGTCCTTCCTGCACCACTACCTTCTGGCAGCAAGCAGAAGCTCTACCACTGCAGGAATTTTAGGTTTCATGCTGTAATCCTGGAAGTTAGTCCCCAAAATTTCTGGTGTTGCAGCAATACAGAGTTGAGTCTTTATATCACAAGGTAATTGTACTGATGGGCCTGGAGGCTAAAGACATTTACCATGCACTGACTGCTACGGATGAAGAGTGAAGCCCATCATCTGTGCTGCGTACAGTTGGGGATCTCTAATGTCTTGCCACATCCAACCCACCAGCCTCTTTGGCCAAGCCAAACTGCCATAGCTCTTACTGATCTTGGCTATAATAACCATCTCCTTGCAGTACAGTAAGTGAAACAGTTTAACAGTATAAGCAGCAAACTTCTGCAATGTCAGACTTCTAGAGGCCTGAGCAGAGACATTGCAAGCCCAATGTCAACATCCTCTCTGGCCATGAGGCAGACCATGCAGACACACATTATTCTAGAAGAGCATAAGGGTAAATACAGTTGTCTCAAAGAACCCCCTCCTTCTAAGCTTGTTTGTTTATTAGTCCCAAACATTGCAGAGCCATCCAAGTCAAAAGGCCAGAAGTATTTCAGGTTGGAATGGGACACTTGGAGTGTATTGATCTGCCCAATAAGGCAGGATAAAATGGAGACATGCTGAAGGTAGCCAAGGTGGCATCATGAGCACTAGCTGCTTGGACCAGAAGTGGCAGCCTGTTTAAGGCTGCACTTGATGTGCTCACTTGAGAGGTCATGGACAAACAAAGCCCCCTAAATGTATGCTCAGGAATATCACACTATTAGGGAACATCACAGTATCACAGTATCACCAAGGTTGGAAGAGACCTCACAGATCATCAAGTCCAACCCTTCACCACAGAGCTCAAGGCTAGACCATGGCACCAAGTGCCACGTCCAACCTTGTCTTGAACAGCCCCAGGGACGGCGACTCCACCACCTCCCTGGGCAGCCCATTCCAGTAGCCAATGACTCTCTCAGTGAAGAACTTTCTCCTCACCTCGAGCCTAAATTTCCCCCGGCGCAGCCTGAGGCTGTGCCCTCTCGTTCTGGCGCTGGCCACCTGAGAGAAGAGAGCAACCTCCTCCTGGCTACAACCACCCCTCAGGTAGTTGTAGACAGCAATAAGGTCACCCCTGAGCCTCCTCTTCTCCAGGCTAAACAATCCCAACTCCCTCAGCCTCTCCTCGTAGGGCTGTGCTCGAGGCCTCTCACCAGCCTCGTTGCCCTTCTCTGGACACGCTCAAGCATCTCAATGTCCCTTCTAAACTGGGGGGCCCAGAACTGAACACAGTACTCAAGGTGTGGTCTAACCAGTGCAGAGTACAGGGGCAGAATGACCTCCCTGCTCCTGCTGACCACACCATTCCTGATGCAGGCCAGGATGCCATTGGCTCTCTTGGCCACCTGGGCACACTGCTGGCTCATGTTCAGGCGAGTACATGAAGCTCTTGAGGCAACATATGTTACAGTGTACGTTGGTTTGATATGTTGATTAAATAGTACAGATTACTTCTATCTGCACTTATACTGATCTGGACAGTTGCTTATATTGAACAAAGCATGACTCTTAACTGCTCTGCACTACCCCCAGTTATGAAGCTCCTGTGCTTTTCAGTATCAGGGCTCCAAATATCCTCAAGAGCTGGAGGTTGCTGTGGGGTATTATCAACACCAAACCATTTTTTAAGCTGCTCTGACCTTTCTTCGGGACAAGTCAAAAGTGTCTTTCTCAGAGTTTCCCACTCAGGGCAACACCTTAGAAGACAGATTTTCTCCGACAGACCACTATAGAAGGTGCAGTCATTATTGCAAACAAAAAGAGACATAAATAAACCACACAGAGCTAATATGGAAGAAATCCTTTTGTACATCCAACTTCTTCAGATGAATTTTATTATTTGGAGAAGAGGATGTCAATTGAATGAGCTTGCTCAGAACAACCAGCAAGCAAACTGCCCTTGAGTCACTCCAGCAGACCTCATCAGCAGCTTTGCTGTCAGCCCTGCCAGCCTACCTGTGGCAGCTGTGTGCTGCTTGAGTGCTTGTGCTGATTAAGACTTGGAGAATAAATAGTTGTCCACAGCTGCTGGAAATGGAGTCCTCGCTTAATGATGCTTGAAGCTACTGTCACCTAGAGTGGCCAAAATGGATGTCTGGGAGGGTTTGGGGGATTTTAACTTAGCATTTGCCAACTGAGATTTATACTCTTCTAAAAGCTTCAGCTGTTTGCAAGGTGATTGAGGCTGTTGCTTGTGTTTTGTGGGGTACACTGTGGGTCCTCCAACTTCCACACTCCAAGCATGGTGATACCTGAAGGTTAAATGCTACCCTTCTTTTGCAGAGGGAAGCCAGGAACCGCTGTCTCACTCTGTTTGAGTTTGGGCCATTCTGCAGAAACAATGTGACATTTCAGGAGGCCACGCAGGGGGCTTGGGTAGAGACCACCAACTTTGTAGCCCAGAGTTGAAGTATTTTTCCAGAGTGTGGATTTATAACCTTCAGAGCATGGTCTGCAGCTCCCTGGAATAAGGAAGAGGCAGTAAATACTGCAAGTAGCTACTTTACCATAACTTTTCTATACCCTGTCTATGGTTAAATAATGGAGAGGATACATCATGTCCTCAGGAAGAGTGTTTGTGCTCAGTAGCAGCTGCAAAGCTAGAGGCAGCGTTGATGAGCAGATGCTGCAAAGACTGCTGTTCCAGACACTTGTGCACCTGTGTGAAACCATAGGACTGAAGCTGAAACTAAGATTTAGAGCCTCTGAACTGTACTAGGCAGGACAGCCTGGGTGGTCTGCATTGTTTATCTGGCCTTCAAACCCGGTGAGTGGGTGTAAGTAGAAAGGTGGAATTAGGGTTTGTACAACTCAGTGCACAAAACCGATGATGTATGATAACTGTAGCAACATCTCAGTCTATATTTAATGAGTGATGCTCAGCATTGCTCATTATGAGAACCCACTTCGAGAGCCAGTTAATGTGGAACTGACCCTCAGCTGGCTTACGTGACAGCAGGGAGACTGTGAGTGGCCTTGTGCCCTGGGTTTCTTCATGACATCTTGCCTTATATCCGCCAGATCAATTTTATCTGAACTCTTTGCTGCCCCTGAGCAGTGGTGAGGAGGAAGGAATGCTAAAGATAACTCTGTAAACAGAGAAGGCACGGAGAGGTCAGAGCCCAGGGGAAAGATCGATATGTTGGCTTAGCCAAGGAGAGGAATGAATTGTATTGAGGGCCACATAGACACTCTCAAGAAGAAAAGCAAAGTGTTTTGTATTTTTGAGACAAGCCACAGGTTACTGTTTCGCTTGTATGAGACAAAGGTCCAGATTCCTAGTAAAATCAGAAAACAATATTAGTGATAATACTAATAGCAGTACTACTTCTACTACAACTAGTAATAATGGTAGTAATAATAATAATAACAGTAATCCACACTGTCCACCTACAGAAGTAGAGGACTTGGGCTGCCTGCTGCCTTTGGAGTTGAAATATGGTGTGCATGAAAGGACCCATGTGCCAAGTACGTTCCCCACAGCTTGCAAAGGGCTTGCCTCCACAAATGCTGACTTTCTGCAATACCCAAATTCCTCATTCTTTCATCTGCTACCTTTTCATCAGAGGCACCATTGATCAGTTTCATCTCTCAGATGTTTTGTTGGGTTTTTCTTCACCTTTTCCCAGGCCTTCCTTTGCCTTGTTTCCCCATACCTGTAGTCCCCCTTCCCTTTTCCCCCTTTCTGCTTTCCTGATCCCTCTGCAGCTCCAGGCTCATTGCTATGTATGTGGGTCCCAGGCCCCCCTCCAATAGCTACTGCAACCATTCTTGATTACGATCAACGTCAACATAATTTGAAGTGGGAGAGGCTTCGGAGGGCAGGGAGAACCCCCTGATGCCACTCAATTTGGGGTGCAGAGTTGCCCTGCAGGGAGCAAGAAGTCAGGAGGAAAAAGAGTGTCAGGTTTGGAGGGTCCTTGTCTCAACAATCAAGTCCTGGGATTGGAAAACAAAACATCCACCACTTAGGAGATCAAGACAAAAATTTCAGGTTCCACTCTCCACCAGCCAGCTCTGCTCTCTGGTGCTTAGGAACATTGGGTCTACCTAGGCCACCTTTCGTCACATTGTGAAAATTCTACTCCCAGGTTGGTGTCCTCAGTCCAATGGCCTTCTCCAAATGTCAATAAAAGTATCCCTACAGCTCTTCCTTCATAGCGTTTCCTCTTCCTCCATCCAGTCCCTTCACTTCCTAGGAGCTCCCCTCTTGCCTGGTGCTGTCACCTCTCCAAGAGAGCCCCAGACAAGTGCCCTGGAATGCTGACAACAGTCACTTCCCAAATCATTTAGCCACCATGATACCATACTGAAATAATTGTTTTAACGCCAAGAGGGTCTGGGGTTTGCACTTTGTATTTAAGAACTTGAAATATCAAGGGANGCCCAATATGATTAATTGGCAAGGCAGTAGTACACACAGCAGCAGACACCCCATCTATTGACGCAAGCTCTTTGTTTTTCCATCCTCAGCACTGTAGTATGACACTGATTAAACAGTCGTGGGTATAAAACAGAGTTAAGGCTCCTTTCAGATAACAAGATGCTGTTTTCCCTTCCAACATTAAACCCAGTGAGAGGGGAGCGACTAACGCAGCTCTGGGAGGTTCACAGCGATGAGTGGTGGGAGGAGGGACCATCTTGCTCTCAAAGTACTGGAGAAGTACTTGGAAAGGCTGTGTCCATCAGCTTTCCAGTGCTGATTTGAAGGGTGACCCTGAGCCTGTGGTGCTGCCTCTCCCGATTCTCCAGAAGAGAAATAGTTTTCCCCAGAACTTCTTGCCTAGCTCAACTAGAAGCTCAGTGGTTTGGGTACTGCCTGCCCCAGGCTCCTAACTGGCTGGAAAGCCTCAGCACTGTGTCATAGAGNAAAATTCTACTCCCAGGTTGGTGTCTTCAGTCCAATGGCCTTCTCCAAATGTCAATAAAAGTATCCCTACAGCTCTTCCTTCATAGCGTTTCCTCTTCCTCCATCCAGTCCCTTCACTTCCTAGGAGCTCCCCTCTTGCCTGGTGCTGTCATCTCTCCAAGAGAGCCCCAGACAAGTGCCCTGGAATGCTGACAACAGTCACTTCCCAAATCATTTAGCCACCATGATAGCATACTGAAATAATTGTTTTAACGCCAAGAGGGTCTGGGGTTTGCACTTTGTATTTAAGAACTTGAAATATCAAGGGAACAAGTGGCTGATCTCCTCCCCATGTGGTTAGGCACAGGCTCTTAGCTATGAAGCCATCACCACTGTACTCGCTCTCAGATATCCAACTTTTCAGCTGCCTCTTCATTTTCTGCCACCTCAGTCTCACCTTGTCCCAGCTCAAGCTCATCCCTTCCCTCCTCCCCAACACTGCCACCTCATGTGATAACAAGTGAAATTTTCCATCAGGGATTTCTCCTGCCTGTCCATCGGGCTCTTTCCCCACTCCCCCCNCTCTCAAAGTACTGGAGAAGTACTTGGAAAGGCTGTGTCCATCAGCTTTCCAGTGCTGATTTGAAGGGTGACCCTGAGCCTGTGGTGCTGCCTCTCCCGATTCTCCAGAAGAGAAATAGTTTTCCCCAGAACTTCTTGCCTAGCTCAACTAGAAGCTCAGTGGTTTGGGTACTGCCTGCCCCAGGCTCCTAACTGGCTGGAAAGCCTCAGCACTGTGTCATAGAGAGAACAAGAGGGAATGGCCTCAGGCTGTGACTTGGTAGGTTTAGACTGGACATAAGGAAATATTTTGGGCTGCCCAGGGAGGTGGTCAAGTCACCAGCCCTGGATGTGTTTAAAAGTTGTTTGGATGTGGTGCTTGAGGATATGGTTTAAGGGTGAACTTTGTAGAGTAGGGATATTAGTTGGACTTGACAATCCTGGGGGTCTTTTCCAACCAGAATGTTTCTGTGATTGATTCTGTGATAGTATCCTGTGAGCAGATGGATTCTGTGATAGCATTCTGTGAGCAGAACTGCATGTGTGGGATAGTGCACATCTTGGCGCCTTTGCTCCACTGAGTGTCTGGTCAGGAGCACCTCTGCTTCTGCACCCCCTTCCCTCACCTCATCTCCATCAAATATGGGAGAAGGCAGCAGGCAGAGGGGACCTCAGCTCTGGGGCAATGCTTTTGCATTATGGCCTTCAGCATGGCAAGGCTGCGTTCCCTGACTAGAGCATGAAACCCTACCATGGCAACTGTCAGAGGCTGAACGGTGACTGCTTTAGCTAGTCCTTTGCTCCTAGCTTGGGGTTGTACTTGGAAGTCCCAGAGTAAGAAAAGCGTGCCACAGCTGCACGGCTGAGATCTGTGCATCATCCTCGTGCAGCCAGAGAACAACATACTTCAGTCAGGGAGATGCCTTCAAACATCTGACATTGCCTCCCCAGCAGAGAATGATGAAATATGGTCATTTTAGATCATGTGGTTGTTGCATCTGTGAAAAAATGTGAGTTTTTCTCTGCTGGAAAAGGATCACACACAAGGGATTAAAACCAATCCTACTACTCCTTTCAAAGTAGTCTGGAGGCAAGTAAACCTCTAGCTCAAAAAGGATTTAAGATTGGCTGTGCAGAATCCAAGAGAACATGGATGGTAAGGAGCCATAAGAAAAAACAACCCTCAGTAAACACAAGTGAAATGCAGAGCTGTTTGCTTCCATGATAGCAGTGGCCACACTGCTCAGAGAGCATCCAGGTGATTCCAGCCCTGGGAAAATGGGGACGTTATAAGCCTCTGTGTAAAAGTAGCGTCTATCTTTGCTTCCCTTTTAACAAGATTAGTCTTGCTTTTCTCTCTCTCTTTCTTTTGCTGTCTGATGGCCACCTCGGTGCTCTCCCACTAATGTGATTAGCGGTGCATGGGGACCGTACTGGCAGCAACTGTCACAAAGATCTCTGCTTACTTGAGTGCACCTCTTTCCTCAATGAAACATCTTGTTTTTATGGTCACAGGGGGTATTGTTAACTCCTGGATTCTAATAGAAAGGGTTATTTATGACCCTCCCATAAAAGTTGATTCAGGGAGACATTTAGGAAAGAAAGGGACAGAAGACAGATGTGTTTCCTACCACAGATGCTGAGGAGGTTCAATTGTTCTGCATATGTAATGACTTTTTATGGTTCCTTACAAATGCTTTCCACACTGCTAGAAAGGTGCCAAAGTCAAATACGCATAGTTGCTGGCAGAAGACAATATAGTGACCATACAGGACACTGCAACTTTATCTCTTGTTAAATAAGTCGGAGATGGACTTTGCTGCATGTAAAACATGAAGGGGAATCTCTGTCCTGCACCAAGTCTTGTTTTCCTTGCTGCCTTCCTCACGTCAATTTTGCTTTCATTTAACACTTTCTGAGGCTTCTGGAGTGTGCTTACTGTCATGTCCACATGGTTAGCACTTAATCCACCTATGGACTTTTTCCCAAGTGAGGTGTCTTATTGCCAACTAAATTCACTGCAATTTGTGTCTCTCCAAAAGAGCAGAACAATAAGTTCAAGTCTTCCTAACTGTTCAGACAAATGAGTATTTGTAGGTGACAGGACCGGAAAGGTTGCTGGATTATAGGTCTGAAAAGAACAGATGAGCAGTGACTAACGTATAATTACAGGTGAGAGAAGGAAGACACAAATTGCTATGTTGTCCTAATAGCAGCCAGAGGATGCTTGGCCACATGGTGCTTCTGCCAGAGGCTGGATGGTTTTACACTCTAATGTGAGCTCCCACAGCATGACCAGAAGTTAAGGTGAGTGTAAAAGAGGAAGTACGTATCTCACATGGTTAAATGAGCTTGTGACTCTTTACAGCAGTGGAAGACTGTGTTAAAGCCACCAGCTGTGGTCTCTCCATGTTCCTGCGGTACAGAAGCAAAGCCAAGAGTTTGCCAAGAGTTCTTCAGCCAAATGTTGTGAAAAAAGTGTCTGTGTGCTGAGGTGCTACAGAGAAACATAGCTTGTCCCAGATGCACCTACCATCATTCAAGGGATCAAAACTAACACTGGCAGAGGACCACGTTCTCCTCTCTTGCTGCACACAAAAGAAGTGGGAAGGATGGGCAGGATCTTGTGCACCTCCCTTTGTGCTCAAACACAAATATTTTCAGCTGGCCTGGATTTTTGCACCATAACAGAGCTAAGGAGAGTTTAATCAGGACTGGTTTGTGCTCTTACCATGAACCTAAGCAAGCTGAGAGCAAATGGATAATTTCCAACTGCCCAGACTGAGTCAAGCTTGTAAAAATTAAGAACTGAACTGATGTTACTTGGGCAGTACCATCAAGGTGGCTGTAGCTGCCAGACTGTCTCCCTGCAGTGTGTGAATCTGCATGGGAACATCACAAAAAAGGGCTGTGACTGCATTCCCTGCATGGACAAGTGATTTCTAATGACTTTGTATCAATGGATACATCTTTGTCCAACCACCAGGGATATAAGCGTCATTCCTGCATTTTCATGTCATGAGTGGCCATTTATTACCCTATTAGCTCCTCTCCATAAAGAAAATATAATGTTCTCAGATGGGGAAGTTTTCTTTCTCAGGTAAATAATTAATAACGAGACTACAAGCTGCTGCTTGTCTCATATGCTCATACAATAAATGGTACCTCCTTTGACTGTGAAGAAATGAGCAAGCTAAAAGCCTCATGGCATAGACAGCATGTCTGTAAAAGCCAGACCTCACTTGCTTGGAAAATCTGGGCTAAAATGTCTGAGGAACAGCCAAGGCTGGAATCAAAAATATGCTGCAACTTACAGAAATCTCTGCTCAGGGGAAGCCAAGCTCAGCCACAGCAATATCCTCTCTCAGGAGAACTCAGGTATGCTCCATCCAGATTTCTTCTGACATGGACAGTGGGCATCCAGGCTGGCTTGAGATTTACCTAACCATTCTGAGTAGTGAGGGCAAGACAAGAAGTTTGCAGCCCATCTGCTACATCAAGATAAAGCGAGACACCAGCGAAGCCTGGAAGGAGAAGGTCCATTGCAGTGAGTGTCAGACCCCCTCCTGCCAGCAACACAGAGCAGCTGCTAATGTAGACTTCGTTAATGTTCAACCGCCTTGGGAGAAAATAAGCTGTGATGTGTTTCTGAGTTTCTTGCATTACTTCTAGAATCATGGAGTCCTATCTTGTCCTCCAAAATGTTGCATTTCCATTGCCAATCGCTCTCATTGCACGCTTTGCAGGCCAGATCCTGGCCATTAAGTCTCATACCAATCTCACTGACTTTTTAGGAACAAATCCCATTCTTTGAGAACCTATTTTTGTATTTTCTTCCTTTTGCCATCAGGAGGAGTGCTACATTACAAATTACCTACAGATAATAAAAACTTTTGGCTACTAGCCCAGGAAACCTGACATTAGTGATATTAGTGACAACAGCTTTCATGCATCAGAAGATTGGGACTTTTGCAATGGCCCCAAGCAGAGGACCACACAGGGTAGTGCTGGGCAGTGATAATTAAGCTGGTCCTGAGCACATTAGCAAAACCACTGGAAGCTGTTTCATGGTGTTTCTCTGTGTTTGTCCACAATCCCAGCCCTGTGGTGATGAAGCCCTTCCCACCAACCACTCAAGGCCACTGTCCAGGCAATAGGGGTGTGAGTCAATGATGCTGGCTGTCAGTGAGCTAGCAGTTGTTACCTAGCCTAGCTTATCCTTCTTACAATTCTTGTAGGTTTTCAAAACCCAGCTGACTGCTTCTCCAGTCATTTGCTTCACCACGTTTGAGTCTACAGGGCTGCCTTGCCTGTTGAGGGGTGCACAGCCCTGCCATAAAGATGGACTGCTGTGAGCAGTGAGGAAATGAAGCCAGGAACGCTGCGAGTTCTTGGCCATAAAAAACATGCTACAGGCTGTGTCTTGCTGGGAAATGTTAGTTCCCAAAGTTGTTTTCCCTAGCTGTTGTCATAAAACTTCAGTGAAACCACCCACAAGCTTCAGAAGTGGCGTGGGGGAGGGACTATACATTGAGAGTCCATTGTTGGAGCATATAGAGCCTCTCTGCTGCTTAAACTGCTTGTACTGGTACGGCTTTGCTGGGCTCAGTGGGACGGTCAGCGATCCAGATCCCAGGAATCAATTAATCACATTTTTTTTCCTTGAAAACAGATGACTCTGCTAAGAAAAATCTTGAGTAAAAGAGTTTGTGCTGGGCTCTGAAACCTTGGGTTTTTGTCCCTCTGACTAGGGACTATGCATCTATTTAGCAGGACCATTTCAGATGTGAGGAAGAGCTGCAAGCTGCTGGCCAGCCAAAGTACTGACACACAGACAAGGAATAAACGAACCCGGGTGACAGGCAGTTTTATGAAGGTGACTGCAAACAGTTGCAATGCATTGGCACACACATGCACAGTGACACTGTGCCTTCAGAGTATGCCTTGTACATAGATGCACCTCTCAATGGATTCTTTACTGAGTAATTCACTAAGAAACAGAGTGAGCACAATGAAATTGGCCCTCTTGCGTATGATTAGCTAATTGTTGCAATCATCCTTCTGCTTGCAAACCATCCTGGAACTGACTTCGGCTCCCTATGCTAACATCCTTGTCCAAATGCTATCCCACTCTGCCACTCTTTGGCAGTGGCTCACTGGGTGTTTGCCACTTTAGGTTAGAGCTGCAGAGAGTGTTGTTCTGCTTTGATGGGCATCCAAGGGGGACTGAGATGTGTGATTTGGATGGCACTATGGTAGTAAGCAGGACCAAAGGGCATCACAGACAAAAGGAGAGATGCCACAGAGAAAGAATGCCCTAATTACAATTAAAAGCTATACAGAAAGTTAATGAAGAAAGGACAGTTCTTCCAAGAACCCCAGATGAATGACTCACCTCTGTACCCCACAAATTTGTTACAACAGAGAAAAACAGTGTCCCACTGAGGCAGACAGACTGCATTTAAGAGTCAGTTGGCACAACACCCATTAGAGGGGTGGCAGCTGCTCCTGGCAGGGCAGACCAACAGCTTTCAGGTGGACATGGAAGACAGAGCAGAGAGAAGAAAATCAGAAAGCCTGAGTATGTAAAATCTGCTTGTGGATATGGACTTATTAACAGATAGGAGGTAGAATTGTAGAAAATGGTTGGTTTTGTCAGCTTGATGCAGAGCTGATGAAGGGCTTTTTTTTTCCTCTTTACCATGCTGGAGAGATGGAAACTTTTCAAATAGAACAGAAAACAGTTTTGCTTGCAGTCCTTTCCAAGACAAAGTACAGCGTTTGCTTGTCCAGCTTCCAGAGGGTCTGGTGGAACAGTTCTTCACAAAGAGCCTTCTGTTCAAATATATTCAGAACTAGGCCTTTAAAGTTTGACTCTGACTGTGTGTCACAGCCAGCAATGTAAACCAGCCACAGGCTTTGGACCCAAAGTGACTGGAATGAGTTGACTTTTTACTCCCAAGTTCATAGTCAATTGACCATAACAGAATAACACCTTCAGACGAGAGACTAGGATGATCATTTGCTGATGGTAAGACACATTTATTTATAACAGCTCCATGAAAAACTGGAAACCCTACTGTGCCAAGCATGGTATGAGCACATAGCACAGCCTCTTGCTACAGATTTTAGTCTGCAGATTTATGAATAGGCACAAAACATGGAAGAATTTTTCACCCACAAATGGACAAAGGGAGTTGAGAGGATATGGGAAGAGGAATGCATAACAAAATGAACAAAGCTAAGTGTGGTAGAGATTGACCACAATCAGGTAATAGTTGCAGGGTGTTCTTGTCTTAAATCATAAGTCTACACGAAAGCATTTTTGTTCCTTTGGTGACTGCATTGTCCTTGTTCTCCTTCCACACAATTCATTCTGGTAGCTTATTACATCCACTCATTTCACCTTGGCTTAATTAGGGATATGTGAAAGATCCAGGATGACTTCTTGGCTGGGACTGCAGGTGTGACAAATCATTAAGTAGAAAATGTCCAAAGAACTGTGCCATCTGATAGGAAAAAAAACCAACCAAAACCCCAAAAACTTTCTGTAGGAACCACAAACAGATGATTTTGTTCTTTACTTTATAAAGAAAAGCAGAAATCAGAGGCTAACCCAAGCACATAGGCAGACCCCAAAGAAATTGTTTTGCTTTATGGTGTTTTGTGCTGCAGATAGTGTTGGGCTTGTTTCTGCTCTGAGTCAAATCAAATTTTGCAGATGGAACCTCTCCACAAAACTGGAGCTCAAATCCTTCCATCTCCCAGCACAGTCTGGTACACTTCAGTCTGGTTTTGCCTACCCCAAGTGCCGGTGATGCTGGCAGCAATCAGCCTATTCATTTGCAGAGCCGATGTGATGGTCTCAGCCCTGCATCTCTGGACAGCCTCCTGCCACACTGCCACAGATATCGTCACCCTTGTGCTATGAAAGCATTGCTCTGATGGGCTGCTGTGCAGCCCACAACCATTTCAGGTGCTTTGAAGTGATGTCTTCTCCTGGAACAAGGTGGCAATCTCGTGGCCATGGCGAAATCTCATTGAATAAGAAGACCTAGGCTTGAGGGCTTGGTGGCTTGAAGATGCATCTGTGTAGATACAGCCTGAGGCACCCAAATGATCTGTGCCTTGGCTTTGCTTAGAGCACAGATAGGGCCACAGCTGACTGGCCTTTCTCAAACCTGGTGTGATTGTCTCATCTCTGGTCCTCCAGCACACCAATCTCTTCAATCTCAGAAGTGCTAAGAGACGTGGACAATGCTTGGAAGGCTGACATGAAAGCTATGGTGCTAACTTATCCCCCACTTTATACATAAAGAATTGTATTGAAATTACCTGAGGAACGAAACTTGCTAAAGTAACCTCATTATCCCTTTCTTTGAGGAGTTTACTGTAAACTGGCAGGCTTTGGATCTTAATTTGCTGGGAAGTGCAGCAGTGTAATTAGCAAGACTGATAACAACCCAGTACTGTGAGTTCTTCAGAGGGGCGAAGGAATGTGAAAGACAAAGAGAGAAGGGAAAGGAAGAAGAAAAAAACAATGTTTCCTCTACCACTTTTTTTGGGGGGGGGTTGGTAGGTTTTGGTGGTGGGTTAATTTTTTGTTTGTTTGGGTTTTGTTTGGGTCTTTTGTATGTTAGTTTTTAAGCAAGAGTTTCACTTTGGTCTGAGGTAATGCCAAGCACAAATATTTCCTTCTTTTAAACAGACTCCATTATTACAATCCTTCAATTTCTTAATTTTAAAAAAAATAAACTTGATGCATATTTTGAAATTATGTTGATGCATGTTTTGGAGTGTTTTGAAATTATATTGATGTATATTTTTAAGTGTTTAGATTTTTTTTTTCTTTTCTAAGAAATATCTCCCCTGTCCTGAATTCTACCTTGTTTAGCTAAAGCAGCTGAAAAGGAGCTTGGGGAAAATCCTTCTCCCAATAAACATGAGACCACCATCTGCCTGCTGTGTGGCTGGGGCCAAGTTCTGACTTCACCTTGCACCTCGTCCCCCGCAAAAAACCCTGCCTGTGAGTTTCGGGGCTCTTGCCAATCACAAATCCTGTCAATGCAGCCTTCCCTCTTGGTGCCGCTCTGCCTGCTCCCAAAAGCTTTGCTGCGGACCACGCGAAGCTCTGGTAGTGGGAACCTCGTGGGGCTCAGCCGTGCACGACGTTGGAGGGGGAAGCTGCCTGTGGACCTACCTGAACCGGTGGGCAACACAAGCTTTTAGGGGTTTGGGAAGGTCTCTCAAGGTATGAAGTGAGGAATGCTTTCTTTTGTCACTAGATGGCTCTATCTGCCTTCACTAAACATACACGGTACTGCCCCAAAACAGCAGTACCCTGCAACTGTGCGTCTGTGAGGCCACCAGCCACAGATCACAGAAGCGCAGGCACATTCCGTCTGGAAAAGACCCTCAGGATCACCAAGTCCAACTAATATCCCTATTCTACAAGGTTCACTCTAAGCCATATCCTCAAGCACCGCATCCAAACGACTTTTAAACACATCTGGGGTTGGTGACTCAACCACCTCTCTGGGCAGCCCATTCCAATGCCTGACCACTCTTCCCCTGAAAAAAATGTTTCCTAATGTTCAGTCTAAACCTACCCAACCTCAGCTTGAGGCCATTCCCTCTTGTTCTATCACTATTGACCTCTGAGAACCAACCTCTCCACAATGTAGTTGTAGATGTCGATGAGGTCTCCCCTCAGCCTCCTCTTTTTCAAACTAAACAGCCCCAGCTCCCTCAGTTGCTCCTCATAAGATTCATTCTCCAAAATGGACAGGCAAGTCTCTGGGATGTGGAATTAATCATCTAGGTTTTGATGATGGTTTTCATCATGTTCTTGCTAACCTCCTTGAATAAAATTAACACTGCTGTGAGAAACCTCATCGTTTGAGATGTGTATGAAACAGTTCTCTTGGTAAGAAGTTCTAGGCTTCCCTCATCTCAGACTCCTTCAGCAGTTATTTCACTCCAGCCTCTATGTGGATCTGAATGAAAAAGAGAGGAAAATGAGCAGCTGCTGGGCATTTACTTCAGGTGCAGTCTGGTGGAGATCCAGGAACTTCCTTTGCTTTGCCCTTCACTAGGTGGCTGACACCACTGAGATTACTTAGATTGGTGTGACGATGCTTTCCAGGTTCCTTGTGCACGATCAGCCTCCCTGGGGGCCACCTGGCCTCTGCACAAGGGATGCTGCACCCATGCCAGCAGCTGCCATCCTATCCCATGTTCAACCCATTGGACCTGCCTCTGTGCTGCATCTTCTTGGGTGCTACAGCTTCAGGGAATAAATTTACCTTCTGAAGATGCTCTTCCTCAGAAACAGGGAACTCACTGCCACAGCCCCCATACAGCAGCCCGGGGGAAGTTCTGGAGTGCTAAGAGCAGCAGGGAACAGGAGGTTTGCAGTGAAGGCATCCCACTGGCTCATGATGGCAAGGGGGAACACTCCTGGGATTTTAGAGTGTATGAGGTGGAGCAGGCAAGCAGCCCTGCCTGGTGAAGTAAAGTCTACAGCACTACAATCACTGATGTTTAAAGGAGGAGATGCTGGCACACAAGCAGACACAAGTGCAGCACAGGGGAGGCACATAGGAGGGCAAAGCCTGGATGGATAGAGGACATGAACTAAAGCACTGTGGATGTCTGTAGCCTCAAATCTTTGTACTGCAAGCCACATTTTCAGGTTTTGGCTGTCTCCAAGTAACTCAAAAGCTACTACAGGTCTGACTCTGGACAACAAACCATATAAAATTGTTGCTTTTCCCTGGGAGAAAAATTCCATGTTGGAAAATATACAATCTATTCAAGGGCTCCACTGGCTGCATTGGCTTAAGGCTGAGTATCTTATCAGCTGCTGTATCTCTCAAGTGTATTTGAGACATGTTTAAAGCAAACTTGCTTCCTGGAAGAAGCTATTATCTGAGGATATAACTGAAAGTCATGAACGACTGGGAGCGTTGAAGATTGCAAAAGGATTTGAATCAGGCCCTGGGGAACTAGCCTGGCATCTCCTCCTCACATCAGCAGCTACTACGCTTGGAGGAGACAACCACTGTAATAACAGCTACTTGCAGGGGTGTTCTCAAGACCACAGTTTCAGCTGCACGAATGACACAAGACACTAGTGACCATGGCAGGAAAAAGAAACAAATTTGCTTGTTTAGATAATTAATAGGTATTTGAGGCAAGTGTTGCTGTCTAATGCATTACTGGCAGATTAATAATTCAATGTGATGAAGCAGCAATTATTACAATAATGTTATGGTCCACTAAGGTAATCATCTCTCCTAGCCACTGCTGCCAGGAGAGGATGGGTGAAATCGCACTTCTCTTCCTTCCAAGTGAACAGACTACGTGCCAGAGAAGCACCCTGCAGGGCTCAGCCGGGAGAGGAAGGACTGGTACAGCTACTGTGTGGCAGCTTCTGTTGCAACCTGCCTTTGGAGGATGCCTTGTTTTTATGGCCCCAGATAGCTGCAGGCATAAGTTCACATCTGCAATTTTGGTCAGATAGATAACTGCTGTCCTTATTGGCCCATGTAATGTGATACCTTGAGAGGCCAGTGCTGAAAGCACAAATAGTTGTGACTGATTAGGAAAGGCATTATTTGCAGGACAAACATAATGTTGGTTGTTACGTTCCTTCTGAAAATTGACTGTGCCATGAGCCAGAGAGAACTGATAACCCCAACAACGTCCTTCAGGCAGGCAGCTCCTCTCTGGCATTATGCTAGGGGACTGAGGAGTAACACTGATGGCTTCAGGGGATTACAGTGGTGAAATGCAGAATCGGGGCCATTTTGCTTTATCCTGGTTTTGTTTGATCCTAACAGCTAGGTGAGCTAGCTGCTCATGCAGGTAAATCCTTCAGGACAAATACAGCAAGGTAGGGGCAGGAATGGAGGAAAGAGGTGTTTTCTAGGAGAAGGATCCTCTGCAGCACTTGTACTCAAGACCTCCTTTTCCCAATCCTATCTAGAGAGAGCTTGCAGGGAGCTAACTCACACAGGTATTCATACAGCCAACTTTCATTTCTTGTCATGCAAGAGGGGGACAGGCATACATAGATGATCCAAGCAGCAGTATTAACTGACTGGACTCAATCATTTAAGGAAGATGTAGGACTTGAATCTAATTTGGTTTGTGAGACATGCAGGAGTTTTATTCAAGTCTGACTTCTCACCATAAAACAGGCAGGTCAGGAGAACTGACGGGAAAGTTGATGAGAACCTGAGGACTCTGGGCATTGCTCTGCACAACTCTGCCGTGCAACTCTGTCATTGCTTACAGCCCCTGTTTCTAGGCAGAAGGAGAGAAAATCAGGTAATGCAGGTTTCCTCTATTTCTTCTCTTGGGGAATCAGTCTGTTGGGAGATTCATTAAAATCTACTGTGCCCAAGACAGAAAACCAGCACCTGACAAGAAAATGCTTTTATGCAAAGCAAGTCTTTGATAGCTTTACATGCTTCTTGAACACAGGGAAAACCAGTCAATGTGGCCTAAAAGCAGAAACATCTGTCGGAGGCGGCTTGCTAGGATGAATATAGCAGCAGGAAAGCCCAACTGATTAACTCCATCCTCTTCCTAACATGGTTTTGCGGTTCCCAGAAATCCCTAGAAAGGGCTCCTGAGGACACTGGCACCATTACAAGCCAGCTATAATTCTGTAAACAGAGAGATCAAGAAATCATTATCCTAACTGCAGTTTACCTCTGGCATCCAGCTTGCATAATTCACTCGTGTTTCATCTGCTGTCCCTTAGCTGTGGGACAAGCTTGTGATTTAGGAAAGGAGAAAGAACTCAAGCACTGATGAAGCAAAGAATAAAGCCATTGCTGCAAGGAGGAAAAGTGGGCTGAGAGAGTTGTGGTCCACATAATCTTGCAAGTAGGCTGGACCTGGGGAAAATAGCAGAGAAGACTGGAGCAGTAATACTGTAGATGCAGGAAGTACTTCCAGTGTGACGAGGCTGATCCTCCTTCAAGTGAACAACTATCAGGGCCTTTCTCCTGTCTTCTGCTCTTCTCATCCACATTTGTCCTAATATGGAAAGCAGCCAGATTTCTGAGGCTTCCTCTTGATTGCTTTTCACATTTTAGTCTTAGTTGATTTCTGTTTATAGTAATCCCATGGGATGAGAATGCTTAAGATAAGCAGTCTTTTCTATTCCCTCCTCTTCATTGACATTTTTCAGGAGGTGACTGGGCAGAGTGGTAGATAATCTCTTCTAAGCTCCCTTTTCCACAAAAGGTTGAACCAGATGACATTTCAAGGTCCTTTCCAATCTGAGTGGTTCTATGTTCTAGGACTTCAAGTCTTGTATCAACTGACAGCTTTGTCTCTGGCATGACAGACAGCATGGGGGAGACTGCCTTCTTGGTGGGAACAAGCAATGACCACTTGGAAAACGAATGCAAGAATTGTTTTACCATCAGGTAACATTTATTTTCCCACTCACTGGTACATTTCTGTAGTATACAAATACATAACTCAGAACAATTTAAAATTTACTGTTTTAAAAAGCACTAAGCAACCTGGATGGTTTTCAATGCAGTTTAATTTTTTCTTAAGATTTATTTTTGCAACTGAAAATAACTTCAATTTAGAGTTCAAGTTAAGATAACATTTAATAAGTTTCTTCAGTTTTCCCATATCTGTTCGCTCAAAGAAACATTATTTTGACTGCTTCATTTTGGACAGATATAAGCAGTTAATTCCACAATTTGAAAGACATTCCAAGAACTGGAATCTGACTTGTGATGCAGGTAATTTCCTAATGCCAGGCTCCTGACCATTCATCAATTCCTTCTCCTAATTATCCATATGCTGCCTTTGGTCAAGCCTGAAATCTTCAAGAATGATTACTTTCCTGTAAGCTAACCTTCAACTACTGCATTGTCATAAAATTGAAGAGATGCGAAATCATTGAAGTGTGTTTTGTCATCTTCCCCTTTGTCAGCTCTGAATAACATAGCAGTTCCGAGAAGACATTCACATTAAATGACTTCCAGGAATGCCATCACTGGACAATATTTTTATATCATTTCAACTTAAAAGTATGAAAATAATTGCCTGGACATTTGTATCTGTTCAGTGACGCCAAAATGAAGGAATCTGTAATCCTGAAACCTCCTAGCTGCTCTGAGGAAATGTGATGGAAAACTTCTCTCACAGCTTTTACAGCTGAATAATGAATAATCTACAATGTTTGTTTGTTTTTTTCCTGCAGCATGCTGTATGTAGGCTGAGCAAACAACTAGGAGGAATACTTGTCCTGACTGCCCATGAACTTCTAGACAGACCGATGTCCCGAATTAATGTTAAGCATCGTCTGCTGCAAATATTGCTACACTATCCAAGTCAACACATCTGACTTCATTTCACCTGTCCTGATATTGCTGCTGCAGCTTCCTTATGATTTTTTAAGTAATCAGACAGTGCTCTATTGCCTTTTCAACTCTGGAAAGATGAATAGCTACCAAAAAAAAAAAAAATTTGGTTTGTTGGTTTGGGGTTTTTTTGTTTGCTTTGAGGCACCCTATTGCCCAGAGGGGGAAAAAAGGCTCTTTTCAGCTGAATGTTTGCTTTGAGAGAGAATCTAATATATTGCTGGCATACACAAACCTCTCCTCCTGGAAAGATGAATTGTCCTACCCATGTTTAGAAAACTCTGCTGTTGCTTTCATAATCAAGTGACCCACAGGAGTGAATATGGATCATATTACCATAGCTTTCCAGCACACCTACCACAGCAGTATTCTCACATTTCTACTAATAAAACCTGCAAAGCTTCACCTTTATAAGCAATGATGGAATTACTTCTTTGCTTCATTTCTCTTCCACTCTACCTGATGTGACAGTTCATCATGCATAATCAAGGAACTTCTCCAAAAACCGAAGGAAAAACTTATTGACAACTTTATTGAGCTACTCAACACTACTTCTTCACTCTGCAAAGCAGAAAGACTCTTTTTAGGCACGTGTTTGGATTTGTTGCAGGATTGTTAACATGATCGTGGTCACAAATCTTGTAGGGTCTAGCTAAAAACACATAAATAATAACTACTATCATTCCTAAATCACAATCATCACAATCCCTCTTTCAACCAATGTCTTCTGCACCAGGCCAAGAGACTTTAGATATGGTGCCTTATATAGCAAATATTTAGCTTGCAATGAGTCTACAGCAAAAAGTAACCTTTCAGATTGCAAACTTCCTCATGCTAGGGAGTAATTTCTGCAAGCACATTTCACAGAATCACAGAATCACAGAATATTAGGGGTTGAAAGAGACCTCGAAACATCATCTAGACCAACTCCCTTCCAGAGCAGGATCACCTAGAGTAGGGTACACAGGAATAAGTCCAGGTGTGTTTTGAATGTCTCCAGAGAAAGAGGCTCCACAACCTTTCTGGGCAGTGTTTTGTCACCTTCATAGTGAAGAAGTTTTCCTTATGTTCACATGAAACCTCCTATGCTCCAGCTTGCACCCCTTGCCCCTTGTCCTATCATTGGACATCATGGAGAAGAGCCTGGTTCCAACCTCCTGACACTCTCCCTTCACATATTCATAAACATGAGGTCATTCCTCAGTCTCCTCCAAGCCAAAGAGACCCAGCTCCCCCAGTCTTTCCTCATAAGGGAGATGTTCCACTCCTTTAATCATCTTTGTGGATCTGTGCTGGACTCTTTCAAGCAGTTCCTTGTCCTTCTTGAACTGAGTGGCCCAGAGCTGGACACAATATTCCAGATGTGGCCTCAGCAGGGCAGAGTAGAGGGGAAGGAGAACCTCTCTTGATCTACTAACCACACCCTTCTAATACACCCCAGGATACCACTGGCCTTGGCCACCAGAGCACATTGCTGGCTCATGGTCATCCTTCTATTCACCAGGACCTCCAAGTCCCTCTCCTCTGCACTACTCTCCAAGAGGTCAGTCCCCAGCCTCTACTGGTACATGAGGTTGTTCTTTCCCAGATGCAAGAACACATTAAACATACATAGTTTAATTTTAGTATATATTGAAGTATTTTCTCTGTCACATTCATAGATACAAGATCTTCAGACTTCAGTTGTGCTGCATAAAGAGAAACTACTTTTCTTGGTGACAAAGTAAATATGACTTTGCCTACAGCAGAACAATGGGATGGGAAAATGAATCTGCCTTTGACAGACAAGGATACGTGGCCCATTCACTCAGCAGCTCTTCAGAGGAAAATGAGTATTTGTAGCACGATGTGCAGTCTTTCCAGGATTGATACTTAATTCTGGGTAGATCCTGCCAGCTTAAAGAAACAGTTTTAATCAGACTCTGAGGGATTTAATACCTTGTAGGGTTGTTTATTTGTTTGGGGTTTTGTGTGTGTGTGTGTATGAGGGAGTTGGGTCTTGTTTTTTCCTTAAGGGGATAAACTACCTCAGTTTTCTGGTTGGTTTTTTCTTTTTTTGTTCCCTTTCAGCTTACAGATTATTAGGATTTATCAGTGGAAGTCTGAACCTTGTGTTGCAAATGTACATCTTCAGAATCAATTTTTGTGTATATTTACCTCTTAGAAGGTACAGCTACCACAGTGCAAAACTCTGAGATCAAATCTGAAAGGGAACATACTGTTCTTTCTAGCTCTACTAGAGGACTCTTCAAAACATTCCTTCCGTAGTCACCTCAGAAGACATCAACAGCACAACAAAATGAGGATGTCTCAGGCCTGGAGCCATTCTCTATTTTTACATTTCCAAAACTGCATTAGAATTCTCAGAGGACTCTTCCGAAATCTCTAACTGGCATTGCATAAAACAGATCCACTGTGTGGCCACAAGTGACATTTTCCAAAGCTTTCTCCTTTGCATGCTATTTCCTTACCTGTGTTAGGCAGGCTTGAGGCAATACCATGTTTTCATGGGTAAAGCCTCAAAGAGGGAAGACTTAGAACTTATTTTTTCTAAATCTCAGATTTTTTAGTGCAATTCTGAGATTAAAAACAAACAAAAAAAGGTAGCATTATTTTTCTTGGTTAGTATTTGTTAAAAGCTGACATTTTTTCATACTGACTTCCCTTCTGGAAACAAAGTGATGCCTTGATACCACTTTGTGAGGGTCTGACTGATGGGTTCAGCTCTGCCCTTAATCCTGGTACAGAAGAATGAGATAAAAGACATCCCCCAGGGCCATGTGGATCTGCTTCTGTCCTGGCATGAACTCATCACTCTGCCCAGCAGTTACTCTCCCTTCTGAATGCTGTGCACAGCTATTAGATACTCCATCCTTTGGCACTCCTGCTATCTTAATTCGTGTGTACCTGTTTGTGCTCTGATGAGCCCACACCTCAAGTACTGTGTTCAGTTTTGGGGACTTCATTAGAAGCGGGATTTGGAAGTGCTGGAGGGAGTGCAGAGAAGGGCAAGAAAGACAGTGAAAGGTCTAGAGAATAAATCTTACAAGAAGTGACTGAAGGAGCTGGGGCTGTTTAGTTTGAAAAAGAGGAGGCTGAGGGGAGATCTTATCACTCTCTACAGCTACCTGAAACAATGTTGTGGAGAGGTTGGTGCTGGTCTCTTCTCACAGGTAAATAATGATAGAACAAGAGGGAATGGCCTCAAGCTGCAACTGGGTAGGTTTAGACTGGACATTAGGAAATGTTTTTTTCAGGGCAAGAGTGGTCAGGCATTGGAATGGTCTGCCCAGGGAGGTGGTTGTGTCACAGACCCTGGACGTGTTTAAAAGTTGTTTGGATGTGGTGCTTAGGGATATGTTCAGGGCGAACCTTGTAGAGTAGGGATATCAATTTGACTTGGTGATCCTGAGGGTCTTTTCCAACTGGAATGTTTCTGTGATTCCCAAACCCCATAGACTTGATTTCTGCTTCTTATTCCTCTTATTTTCACTCCATGTCCTTAGCCTGCTCCAAACATCTGCTCTGAGTTTCCCAGCCCTCAGGACACATACAGATAAGGAATGGGAGTTTTTGTCTCTGGAGTGGTTCCTTCATAACAGTCCCTTGTCTTCACAGTCACTTAATGGGGAGAACTGCAGCAGACATGGAATATCTTGCAAAATAAAGGGCAGAAGAAAACCTAGATCATGTGATGATCCTTGAACTGCATGAGGTAATTGAGTATACCTTCATTAAGTTTACAGGTAACACCAAGCTGGGCAGGAGTATTGATCGACTGGAAAGTAGGAAGGCTCTGAAGAGGGATCCAGACAGACTGGATTGATGGGCCGAGATCAGCTGTATTAGGTTCAACAAAGCCAAGTACTGGGTCCTGCACTTTGGTCACGACAGCCCTGCACAATGCTACAGGCTTGAGGATGTATGTCTGTAAAGCTGCCCAGCAGAAAAGGACCAAAGATCAACAGCTGGCTGCATATGAGCCAGCAACATGCTCAGGTGGCCAAGAAGGCAAACAGCCTGTATCAGGAATAGCATGGACAGCAGGAGTAGGGAAGTGATCATACCCCTGTGCTTGGCACTGGTGAGGCTGCACTTTGCATACTGTGTTCAGTTTTGGCATCCTCACTACAGAAAGGATCTTGTGGGACTCAAAGACAATGAAGCTGGTGGGGAGTCTAGTGCAAAAGTCTAAGGAGGAGAGGCTAAGAGAACTAGGGTCGTTTAGTCTGGAGAAAAGGAGGCTGAGACCTTATCTACAACTAACTGGAAGGAGGCTCTAGTCAGGTGAGTGTTGGTCTCTTCTCCCAAGTAACAAGTGATAGGACAAGAAGAAATGGCCTCAAATTGCACAACGGGAAGTTTAGAAGGGGAAGTTTAGATTGGACATTAGGAAAAATCTCTTCAGCCAAAGGGCTGTCAAACATTGGAACAGGCTGCCTAGGGAAGTGGTGGACTCACCATCCTCACAAGCATTTAACAAAAATTGTAGATGTGGCACTGAGGGACATAGTTTAGTGGTGGACTGGGCACTTGATGAACTTGATGATCTTAAAGGTGTTTTCCAACCCTATGATTCCATGATATCTGAGCAAAGCAAGTCAGGTACAAGGAAGGTGCTGCTGAAGATATTAGAGCTCTTCAGAAAAGTGCACTTTCGTTTCCCCTACCTCTATGTGAGTCCTCAGAGAGCTTGGGGATACAGCATGACCACAGGCTAGGATGACAGACCTCCACTGCCATGGGATCCTGGACAGTAGACACCTTTGTTTGAGGCACAAATGCCTGAGTTACAAAGCAGGTGCTAGGAAGTGTACAACACAGGCTGATGTCTCGATCTAACCACCATCACCTCAAGTTGCACTAGGGAAGGTTTAGACTGGGCATTAGGAAAGTTTTCTTCACCAGAAGGGGTCATAAAGGCAGTGGAACAGGCTGTTCAGAGAAATGGTAGTCATCATTCCACAAGGTATTTAAAGTACCTGTAGATGTGGCTGTGAGAGACACGATTTAGTGGTTTCCTGGTAGCGTTAACATTTGGACTTGTTAATTCATAAAATCATTTGGGGTGGAAAGGACATTACAGATCACTTAGTTCTAACCTCGTTGGCAATGGCAGGGACACTTTCCACTAGACCAGCCTGCTCAAGGGCTCATCCAACTTGGCCTCGAACACCTCCATGGAGGGGGCATCCACAGCCTCCCTGGGCAACCTGCTCCAGTATGTCACCACCCTCACTGTAAAGAACGTCTTCCTAATACCTCGTCTAAGTCTGACCTGATGTGAAAGGTTTCTTTCAGCTGAAATGATCCTATGCTTTTATGAAACCATAGAACGGCTACTCTGTGGAAGGATGGAAAATTAGGTATCGGTGTGTGAAATGGCTTCACACCAGGCTGCAATAGGTGGCTCTTGTCTGGAACAGCAATGGCCAAGGGACCGTAGACTTGGGCTGCCTTTGGGATAAAGCTCTCGGGTAAGGAGGAGGTAGCCCTGGATGTGTCTCACAGCCTTTAGCGGACGGCTAGTCAGGCAGGACTACCACCTCCGCGCCACACTGAGACACAGGAGCAGCCGCGACGGCGCCCAGCTGCTGCTGGCTGCAAGCTCTAACACTCGCTAGAACGCGCAGGCGCCCGCGCGGCTCCCGCCCGCCCCCAGCCGGCGCGTGGACGGGAGGCGGTAGGGGACAGTTCCCGCTGGGGAGCGGTTTCCTGCCCGTCCGCATGGCTGGAGAGCAGGCGGAGGGCAGCGCGCAGGAGGGCGGTGGCGGGAGCGCGCTCCCGGCCCGCCCTTTCATTTGCTCTTTCCCCGACTGCGACGCCAGCTTCAACAAGGCCTGGAGACTCGACGCGCATCTCTGCCGGCACACGGGCGAGGTAAGTCGGGCCGGCGGATGCCGAGCCGCCTGCAGTACGGCCATGGGCTCAGGAGGTAGGATTCCGCTGGGGCCTCTCAGTCGGTAATGGGTGAGTGGAGGCTTTCGCTCCTCTGGGTTGAGGCTGTCCTGAGCCCTGCAGGCGTTGCCCGCCTCAGAGTGGGCATGTCGGGCAGCCGACTTGGGTTGCCCAGAACGGCGTGGGAGCCTGCGTGGGTTGTGCCTGAAGTGCCGTTAGCGGGACATTCAGCAAAAAGCAGCCTCCTGGGAACAACCGAGCCCTCCGACTTGTGGTTTGTTGTCTCCTAACAAACCTCTCTCATTTCTATTTCAGAGGCCGTATGTTTGCGAATACGAAGGCTGTGGTAAAGGTTTCACGAGAGATTTCCACCGTGTTCGACACCTCCTTACCCATACTGGGGAAAAACCCTTCAAGTAAGGCCAAATTTCCTACTTCTGAAAGTGAATTACACTTGTCCGCATAGGAATGAAGGGGAGTTGGTACTGGTGTGCATGTGGTACAAAGCATACGTGCCTAGCTTTGGTATCTGAGTATTACTCTTAACTGCACGCAAGATGAGATGTGGGGAATCTCCTTGGCCTGAAACCTGAGAGTGACCCATAATAGATGCATAAAGGAATGATCAGATCTCTCCCTAGAATACAGAATCGAAGGAAGGCAGGCTTGTACGCTATTAGTAAGCCCTTAATAGTTGTGTGTCGTGGATTAGGAGCTAGGAATTTCTGTGTGTTTTATGAGAAATGTTTTCCTGTGGCTTTTGGTTGTAAGCTGGCCTCTGGACTTTCAGGTCTTTAAGGCAAATTTTTATATTCACAATTCTTCACATAATCCTCTTGTTCAGTGATTTCTCTATCTGCCTGTTGTTGCCTATGAAACAAATCAGTTTGAAAGTGGTAATTGCAGTTCATTTGCAGGTGCACAGCTGATGGATGCAATCAGACATTTGGAACAAAATCAAACTTAAAGAAACACATTGGGCGAAAGCATGAAAATCAACAAAAGCAGTATGTGGTGAGTATATCTTTGACAGTGTCAAGTGGAGGCTAAACAAGCAGCTTTCTGTGTGTCTGGTGAAGTAGTTCACTTTATTTTATGCAGTACTTGCATAAAATAAGTTTCAGTACTGTGACTGGGATCTCAGCAAATACATATGTACTGAGCTGTCATTATTTAGCCTCTAATAATAACTTCATTTCCTAAATAGTGTGACTTTGAAGGCTGTAATGAGTCTTTCAGGAAACATCAACAACTTAAAGCTCATCAGTGTCGTCACACCAATGAACTTCCCTTCAAGTAGGTGGATAACTTTAATAATGAACTTTTAACAATTTCATCTAATGACAGTGTATGACAACAGGTGCCTTTTCTTGATTTATTTTTTTCATTGACATGACATTAAAAAAAATAAATTAATTCATAGTCATGTCTACAAATATGTTTCTTGTCTTTTGTTCAGTAGTCTGTTGTGAGCAACAGTCTTGGTGCTGTTTAGCTCTTCAGCATTACAGACATTTTCTTAAGAGTTCACAGGAATAAGAAACAACACCAATTTTTAGTTCACATGGTCTGGAATACAAGTATAAGAACTTGCATGGTAATGATAAATGCAGCTACCTTTGTTTTCCAGTAAAAAGCAGTGACTTGGCTAACACTGCTGTCAGTAGTCGTTTAAAAAAGTTGAGAAATGTGGATGCAAATCTGAGAAGCTGTGTACTCATTGCAATCTGTATTACTTACATGACACATTAATATGGATCTGATGGAAGCAAAGTTTAGTCTTGTATTTATTGCAGGCAGAATACACTTTACAGGAGTGTTCCACTTAAGTGCAGTATTTTGTCTGGGTGACAGGCACAAAAATACTATCAGTGCTTTGCTGCTGCTCTGATAGATCTGTACAAGCCACTGAAGCCCTCCAATTCATATCTTTTATGTTTGAGGAGTCTGCTCTGTAGGGATGATATAAGGCTTGATTCTTTAACTAAAGCTTAACTTGCTATGTAAGTGGAAATAATACTGTAGTTTCTGCTCTCAAAGAGATTAGAGTCCTCTATTAGAAACGTATTATGGAATTTACTTGTGCAAGGTGGGAGGTGGGGCTGACACATCTGCAGGCAAGGGGAAGCTTGGATTAGTTTGTCCACTTGAATTGTTCTTGACTTAAAAAATGTGCAGATGCAGTGAAAGAAGTTCTGTGTTCTATGAGTGTAAGTTAAATTTGTATGTTTTATATGTAGATGTAGTAATGAAGGATGTGGAAAATACTTCTCTACTCCAAGTCGACTAAAGCGGCATGAGAAGGTACACGAAGGTAATACTGTTTTTCTTCTTGCTTCAGTTATGAGTTAGCAAATGGAAAAAAAAGGACTTTCAGTATAGAATATGCAAGGTTGAATGATGCACATCGAAGTATTCTGGGTTTAGTGAGCCCAACAGAGAAAACAAGAATGCCTCTGGAGTAGTCAAGTGGGGTATGCATTTAAGACGTGGTGTTCATTTAAATCATACTTATGGCAAGCTGAACAGAGCTCCAGATTCCTTCAGCCATTTCTTCTCATATTGTGTTTCCTTATCAATGGTCCATCTTCTGGAGATGGGCTTAGACCAACAGAGGGCAAGGATCAGATACCAGTTCTGCCATAAATTTCCTATGGCTCCTTAGCAGAACCATGTGGGCTTGCATTTTTAAAGTTGTTAACATATCTATGTGGAAGATACTCAAGTGGAATCACATGGTGATCATGTATGCTTGAGCTAATCCTACTACGCTCCTGTCTATTTTTCCAGCACTGTTGACAGGTAACCTGCTTTCCTGTGCTAGAAAAACAAACTCAGGGGACTAGGAATAGTATCCAAAGAACTGCGATTCATACTGCATCCCTTTCTTAAGGCAAGGACTTCTTCATAGTTGTTTAGCAATCCTGGTATTTAAATAGTGTAGACTTTCTGTGGTTCATTTAAAAAGTATCCTGTCTGCTTGATAGAATGTAAGAGTCTCTTTAAACTCTGGAATACTACTGTATGGTCAAGTTTTTTTTTAAATAGGTACTACAAATTTTATATAGAAATAATAAACTACAGTTATTGTCATCTATTTGAGTGAAAATGTGCGACTGGTAAGGAAATAGCTTTACTGAAGCAAGGAGAGAGAGTTTCATAAAATCATTTAGTTTTCAAAGGACTGCTGGGCTCATCTGGTTCAACTTCCTGCTCAAGTTGGACTCAGACCACACTGCTGAGGGCTGTGTTCAGTCAAGTTTTGGATTTTACAGCCTCTCTAGACAACTTGTGTCAGTGATACGAGGTTCCTTTCACTAACCTGCTAGGATTTTCTGCTGTTCTAATTTGTGTTCATTACCTCTTTACCCAACACCGTGAAGTGTGGGAGATGAGGAATACTGACCTTTAATTTTCAAACACTACAAGTGGAGTTCCCCCTTGTAATGTGGGACTGTGTTTCCCAGACCCTTTGTAATAGTAAACGTCTACCCTCTCCAACAGGCTATGCATGCAAGAAAGAAAACTGCTCATATATTGGAAAAACATGGACAGAGCTTCTGAAGCACAATAAAGAAAGTCACACAGGTGAACTACCAAATGCTTTAGTAAACAAAATTTAACTTTTGATACAAATACTGTGAATTTGAAGAAGTGTCCTTATGGAACTCATTTGATTCATTTGTCATTGTGTCTAGGCAAACTTGTTTACTAATGCTTTATGCGTAAAACAGTTGCCACTGGCTAGATTTTTAACCCATGAAAGTGCTGCTTGGTATACTAATTTTGTTTTGTGATCCAGTCTGTGAGAATAGTATAAATAAGGTTTTGAATCTGGATAATTCATACTGCAGTATTCTCTTCCAGTCTGTTGTTTCTCGTATTTTATGTGAATTTTGTTATTGTTCTCAAGGACTATTAGGCTTTGATTCTGAGATCCTGCAGGAAGCTGTTAATTTAGACTCGCTCTGTCTCTCTGCCACTCAGAGCTTGTTTGCAGTGAGTGTAACAAAACTTTCAAAAGGAAAGATTACCTCAGGCAGCATCAAAAAACACATGCTGTGGAGAGGGAAGTCTGGCGATGCCCAAGAGAAGGATGTGAGAGAACTTACACAACCGCATTTAACCTTCAAAGCCACATTGTATCTTTTCATGAGGAGAAAAAACCATTCCTTTGTGATTATTCAGGCTGTGGAAAAGTGTTTGCAATGAAGGTAGGTATTTTTTACAGCGTTCTAATGTGAATCACGTTATCTGAAACAATAAACCTAACTTTTGTTTTATCCCTTGCTGTTTTTAACTGCAGCAGAGCCTAGCAAGGCACGCAATTGTACATGATCCTGAAAAGAGAAAGCTGAAGGTAAGTTACAGTCTTGGAAAAAAGTCCTTCCAACCTTTCACTTCAGAGAAGAGTCAGCATTACATGTTTTAGAAGCAGGAAACCAGGCCAGCTATCTACTTCACTCAGGGGATTCTTAATTTCTGAAGCTTCTTTCAGTAATGCAGTCCTGGCCTATTCACTGATTTCTTCTTCCCCCACCACACATTAGTAGTCTTTGCTCCATACTAGATACATGAAGTTGCTAATTCTGGATTTATTTCTGCCAGGCAAAGCGTTCCCGTCCTAAAAGGAGTTTAGCATCCCGTCTGAGCGGCTACATTCCTCCTAAAAAGCAGGCAGGAAAGGATGTGGTTGTGACAGAAAACGAGACAATGGATAATCCGAGGGAAAGTGAAATACCAACTGTTGAAATTCTGACTCTGCAGTAAAGGTTACCTAAGACATGTTTCATGGAATGACCAGTGCAAAGCTTCAGCAGTAACTTTAAGTTTATAATATTGTGGGTTTGGCTTTATTTGGGGTTGTTTGGTTGGTTTTTTACATAAGAAATTAATATTGTTTACACTCTTCATAAAGTCACTGATTCAAATCGTTTGACTTTAGGTCTTCACTTGAATTTTTCTCTTCTGTGCTGTTCTTCTGTTTATCCATCTTCTGGTATGCTTTCAACTCTTTGTCAGACATGTGTCTCAAAATACAGGTACTTACTCCTTCTCTAGTAACTTTTGGCTTGGAAAGGTAAGTGGCTTTCTCAGACACGGTTTCCAATATTTGATCAAAAAGCAGGAACTAAAGGAGAAAAATAGGACTAAATACTCAGACACAGGTAGAACAATATTTCAGGCTGTTCTTTAATAACACACCCTTCTGCTTGTGGTTTAGCTATTAGCTGGAATGAGTTACCTGCTAGTCCTGCTTTGAGCAGTTCAGCTTGTCCCTTCCTAACCATTTGTTCTTTACTCAGAGCCAAGATTAGGAAAATCACCAGAGATGGAACCATTTCGTAACACTTAGGCTGAATTCTTCACTCATCCTGTTTTGCTATTTAAAGCTGTCTATGGAAGTGAATGGCATCTGACTCCCCGCTCTCCTCTGGGCATGCTAATGGACATTTCTTCTTTTTGTAGAACAGCAAGGTTAGCAGAACATGGTAGTCTTGAACTGAGTGATACAGTGCATTAATATAACAAGCTGAACTAAGCTTTTAGATTTAAGAACAATCTAAATCTGGACTGTACTCATTAAGTGTTCTGCACTCTCTCATATCCAGTTCTTCCTCTTTTTACCCATTCCCTGCGAATTCAGATTCTATTAAAAAGTTTGATTCCTTTTAGATGAAGTGAAATTGCTAAATTACTACATTTCTGGGGAAAATTGTGGAGAGAATCAGCAGGGAAACTTAATTCAGAAGATCTTTAGTCTCAGTTGCACAAATGCATCTTCAGAAGAATAGTCAGACCATTGAAACAATCATCTAGCTAAAATAACAGGTTTTTTTTTTTTTACACCCTGTTGTTAAAGTGGCTTAAGGCAGGAGACAGAATTACACCAGTCCTGTTAATAAGCTGGTGCTGCAAAGGAATAGGAGCTGCTTTGACTCTGCTGTCAAAGCCAGTATTATAACTGCATTCTTAAGAAAGCATGGTGTTTGAATTGTCTCCATGAGACTACCTTTCTACAACTGCAGTGGATGACAGCTGCAGCTTAAGGTGGGGTGACCATTAGGTCCATGGGACCCAGAACATCATTTGTTTTAGCAAAAATATTTGTGGCAGTACTGAACTACCTGAAGGGTGGTTGTAGCCAGGAGGAGGTTGCTCTCTTCTCTCAGGCAGCCAGCACCAGAACAAGAGGACACAGCCTCAAGCTACGCCAGGGGAAATTCAGGCTTGAGGTGAGGAGAAAGTTCTTCACTGAGAGAGTCATTGGCTACTGGAATGGGCTGCCCAGGGAGGTGGTGGAGTGGCTGTCCCTGGAGCTGTTCAAGGCAGGATTGGACATGGCACTTGGTGCCATGGTCTAGCCTTGAGCTGTGTGCTAACGGGTTGGACTTGATGATCTATGAGGTCTCTTCCAACCTTGGTGATACTGTGATACCGTGAAAGTTAATACAGGTACAGCTGTTGATGAAACTGATTGCTCCAACTTTCAGAAGTCCACTTACCATGTCTGTGTTGCTGTCTTTTGCTTGCCGGATGGTAACTTTAACATGGTATTTCTTTTCAATCCACTGTGCTATCTGTTTAGTCTTGGTCTCAAAGTCATTCTTGGCAATAGTTGAAGAAAAGGATAACTCCTTCTGAACTACCCCTGTTTAAAAAAAGAATTAAAATTGCGTTGGCTTAACATCTGACAAACCTATATTAGTTTCTCTCTTTCAGTAGGTTTTAGTGCTTTGCTTAAGTCCTTTGCCCCACACTGCTTTCTCATCCGCAGAGCATCCCTATCTCGTTGTCTCAACACGCACCACTCACAGGGTGGCTACTTTGTATCTCAGACTCACATAGGAGAATAAGTGCATGTTTGAGGGCACAGAGGGAAGTCTTCAGGATCAGAAGGCTTAAAAATATTTTTATTTTAGTTTTGTTCATACTGCATACAGTGCAGGTCTGACAAAGATAAACAGATAAGCATTGGATCTGGAGTTAAAGATTTAGAGTGCAAAATTCCTGTGTTTTAGAATAGAATAGAATCAACCAGGTTGGAAGAGACCTCCAAGATTATCCAGTCCAACCTATCACTCAGCCCCATCCAGTCAACTAGACCATGGCACTAAGTGCCTCATCCAGTGTTTTCCTGAACACCTCCAGGGACGGTGACTCCACCATCTCCCTGGGCAGCCCATTCCAATGCCAATCACTCTCTGTCAAGAACTTCCTCCTAACATCCAGCCTATACTTCCCCCGGCACAACTTGAGACTGTGTCCCCTTGTCCTGTTGCTGGTTGCCTGGCAGAACAGACCAACCCCCACCTGGCTACAGCCTCCCTTCAGGTAGTTGTAGACAGCAAGGAGGTCTGCCCTGAGCCTCCTCTTCTCCAGGCTAAACAACCCCAGCTCCCTC
>WAAF01017947.1:28664-164457 GCA_013400475.1 Tricholaema leucomelas | reverse complement strand
CCTGGCTGCTCTCCAGCCACTCTGTCCCCATAGTATAACTGAATGTGAAAGTTTTGACAGATAGCTCTTCATCTCAAGGCTGTTTTCTTAAGAGGTGCACTATTTGAGTGCAGGTATGATTCTCTAGCATGTATATGAACAATTTGTGCTCTTCCTTCTTATAGGTTGTCTGAAGTAGCTACCATTTGAGTAATCTTTTTATTAAAAATCACTGCCACTACAGTAGTGCTCTTCGCAAAGCACAGATACCTTCATAGCCTGAAGATAAAAAGATACAAGGTCAGATGCCTTTTCTCAAACCTCTGCCAAACTCAGTTTCTTAAACTGCTAGAGCAGGCTGCCTTAAGAAACGACTCTAAAAAGTGTTCAATACTGAAAAAAGCTGTTATTTTGTACAAGAAAGGGCTACAGACTGTCTTCTTAGCAGCAAGCTAGGATGAGAATGTATCTTGACTACTGGAGAGAAAGTTATGTAATAATACTGCTATATCTGGCATTCAGTTTGTAAAAACTGGCTGTTACTTCATGCCTTAGTAAAAGAACAGAAATTCAGTGAGTCTTTTGGAACCAGAGTCTAGTTAAATAAAAACAGATTAAACAAAAAGCCAGCAGATGCCAAAATAGTAAATCCTGAGAAGGCAGTGGAAGGCTTCTCTGTGGAAGACTAGACTAATCCAAAATTTTATATTCACCACTGCAAATCCTAATAGCGTGGACTGCAGTGACACTGCTTTGGATTTACACAAATGCAAGTAAGAGGATTTCATCTGCTGAAACTGCTTTTAACACAGCAAAGTGCTCAGGGTTGTAGTGTCAACAATATACACACCTGGTTTTGGACTTGCTTTTTTCTTTTCTGCACGTCTAAGCTGTTCTTCATGGATCTGCTGCCCAGTCATGAGTCTGTATACAGGAGGTTCTGCATTCTCACCAAGAAGAACTAGTTTCAGGTTACGCTGATCCATAAGTTGGAGTGCCTCTGCTCGGTGCATGTGTCCTAAGCTCTCTCCGTCCTGGTTGATGACATGCACAATCCGATGGGGAATTCTTCGTCCAACACTTCCAAACTGTGTTTTGGTTTTTGGTGCCGTTTGAGATTTTTCATCTGTACAAAATGGTTGATTAAGTCCAAACAGAGATGATTTTCTAGGGTCAGGTTTCACCATCCAGAATGGAGAAATGGCCCTCTTATGTGGCGTTTGCGTCAGAAGAGTGCCAAAGAATCTTTTTGCATACTTGTTCTCACTTCTGGTTGTGTGACATAAAAGTTTCATCATGCCAATGGCAGTCATTCTGAGGAGGTAGGGAAGAAGAAAATACAAGTTAACCCCATCAGTTAGGTTTGTCTAGTTATATGAGAAAGACTTGACACCAGTTCAGTAAGCTCTAGTTGTTAAAACTACTCTTTCTGAAAGATGCATGAGGTTACTCTTAAATGTCTATTCTATATAGTACTTCAATGGTAACCAAAAGGCGTTACCAGAGAGAGGACATTTAACAAAGGAATAATATTTATGAAGAGCTGATGCTATCTTCAGTGTTTTAAGATCTGAGCCTTAACTCCTTTAAAGAATCCAACATTTCTACTTAATTTCTCTTCATGAGAATATCCACTCTTGCACAGACTCTTTTGTTATTTTGTGTATAAGAGACAGAATTTCCTGTCAAATAAAAAAGCATGTAACACCTGTAATTTTACTTCAGATTTTTTTTTTTAATGAAGTAGTTAACACTAGGACTTTCTTCCTAGTTTTGATACTCTTCTAAAGTTTCATTTAAACCATGCTAATTCAGAGCCACCCTAATCACACAGTCAATGAAATGGTGGTTTGTGCAACTTCCATCAGCAGCCATTTCAACGTCTCTAAAACCTGACGTCTCTAAAGCCTGTAAGGTTTTGGAGTTTCAAAGCTTTGACCATACAGAGTAAGACTGCTGTGCAAAGTCTTCTTCTGGCATTAAAACATGACATAGTAGTCACCATTACACTTGAAAATAGGGTTTATGACAGGGTTGAAAATGCTCCCATTGCTAGCATACAGCTTGTTCTTCACAGCACTGGCCCCAAATTGTATAGTTTCTCACTTTTCCAAATGTCATTTTGTGGCAGTAATCCATCTAGTTACTTGCCCCTATATGGACTAAGCACCAATACTATTTTAGTAACCTTAAAAAAAAAAGTGTTATCACTGTCTTTTAAGCTCAAGGTTTACTGATTCAGACATGCATCAAAGTGAATGCACTGCCTTAATTTTAAACTTATGAGATATTTAAAGCATCCATTGACTTGCCCAGTTTTTCACAAACCCTAAATGTACAGTGGTACATTCCTATTTATAGTGAGCCGATTTTCTCCAGTTACCAAAACTATGTAGATTTCTTACATACAGAAGGCATGCACCTAAGTACCATTTCACCAGAACCATCCAACAAAAACACTAGTAATGGTACTTTTCTTCTTGAATGATGAGAAAAGCTTGTGGAGGGAAAAAAAAAAAAAAGGAGAAAAGCAGAGACAGGTAAGACTTGCCTGCCATGGACTGGAAAATAAGCAGCAGATTCACATGCCCAAGATCCTCACTTACAAATTAAAATGTAAATAAACTCTTACAGGCATCTATCCTGGTACAGCACTCAAAGCTGTGCACTTCCTAAGCAAGCCTCAAAAGGCACCAGTGCTTAAAGACCAGTGAAACTGATCTTTGGGATATTTCTTTCATGGTTCATAGAATTCCCCCTGGCAATTTTTGGTTAGCCTGACCATTATTTGCATTTTGTTCAAAACTTCAGGTATCAGCTATGTTTTAACAGCTAAAACCACACAGAAACAAAAAGCAAACTGTGAAGTATTATTTGCAGTTGTAGTAGTCCATGTTTAAAAGGCAACAGGTACAGGGAAAGCTGGGGATGATACACGAAGCCACACCCAGGTCATAGCAGATGAGATAGAAAGTGTATTTTTTTGGCCTAGGAAGGAATGTGGCTCCTATCTGTAGACATATACATACATACGTGTGTGCATATATATGAAATTGTGTAAGTATCTATCCATGTGCATGCATATACGTGGAGGAGGTGCAAACAATCAGCAAAGATAAGGAACTGTTCAAAATTCTGCACAGTGTTGGCTTAGGAACAAGCGAAACATTACCTGCTTGTGAATAAATGTAGTCTGACAATGCGAACAGTTTGGAGCTTGGCACAAATTTCAGAGTAGGGATAAAGCCAATACAAACTGCTTGAAGGTGGTACATGTCAGTTCGTAAACAGGGCAAGGCTGTGTGCTACAGTAGGATTCTAAACTCGGCTAGCCACAGGGCACAGGACAGAAACACCAGGATATTCACAGCCAAGTCTAAAAGCCACTGGTAGCGCTACCCACCACCCTGCCTGTGCCAAATCCAAATCTGAACCACTGCCTCTGGGATATGCTTTTTCTTGGCTATGGTTAACAGCCCTACAACTAAACACCCAGCGCCAGCAGTCCAGTATCTGTGTCATCAGCGCAGCCACACAAAAGCCAAGAAGTCCTTATTTTTAAAACGTTTTCATAGACCAGCTCTGGATGGGCTGTGTTGTTTCGCTTTGTGCATTTCATGCCATAGCATGGGCGGGTGGGGCGTTTCCAGCACGCACGCTCCAGGTCTACTGGGCACCACAGATGGATTTCGCTGCATCTGAGTGCCTCACGCCTAGAGCTACATGCAGATGTTCCGGGAGATGCCCTGCAGGGGCTGCTGCCGGGTGTGTTCCAGCGCTGTCCCGTACAAACCCCGTCTGTAAAGGCGCGATTTCAGATCTATCCGCAGATCGGTGCAGGGCAGAAGGGCTGTCCGACCCTGCGTTCCTGACTGGGCATGGCGGGGAGGTCACCGTGCGTCTAACCGTGTGACCCGGCCAAGGCGGTGTGCCGCTGCCCGGAGGCCGCCGGGACTCCCGCGGCTGCCCTGGACCGTCCGCTCGTCCCCCGCGCCGGGTGGCTCTTACCTGCCGGCCGGGCCGGGCCGAGCCGAGCCACCGGCCCCGGCCCTGGCCAGCTGCAGCAGGCAATGAAGCAGCCCGGGCTACCGCCAGGGTAGAAACAGGCCCACTTCCCCCGTTTCCTTTTCCTCTTCCTCCTCTTCCTCTTCCTCCTCCCGTTCTGCGCCTCCGCCCCGTGCGGGGGCGCGCGCGCACAGGCGTGTGCGCCCTCGTCTGCGCGTCCCCATCTGCCCAGGCGTGCCCGGTGCGCGTTCCCGTGTGCCGGCCCGTGCTCCTGCGCGTCAGCCTCCGCCGGGGGCTCTCCCGCGCGTCCCCCGTGCCCTCAGCTGCGCGGCGCCGCCTGTACGCCCCTCTCTGTGGCGTACCCTTCCGCCTGGGCTCCCCTGTGTGCGGCTGTCACTGCCCTGTGGGTGCGAGGCGAGGTATCCGTGTGCGCACAGTGCTTGTGCATGCGTACTTGCCACCCCGTGGGCTCGGACACTGTGCCCGGGGAGCTACTGGATGTCCCGTAGGATCATAGCATCATTTAGGTTGGAAACGACCTTCACGATCATCGACCCAACTGTTAACCTTACTTTACCAACTCCACACTAAGCCATTCTCCCTGGAGTCCCCTCCACGGGCAGCCTGTTCCAATGCCTGCCAACCCTTTCAAGTGAAAAAAACAAATGTTCCTAATGTTCAGCAACCTTCCCTTGGTGCAACTTGAAGCCATTCCTTCTTGTTCTACCACTACATGGGAGAAGATACCAATACCCACTTCCCTTGGGCACCTGCAGAGAGCAAGAAAATCTCCCATCAGGCTCCTTTTCTCCAGACTAAACAGCCTCAGTTTCCTCAGCCACTTCTCATAACACTTGTTCTGTAGACTCTTCACCAGCCCAGCTGCTCCTCTCTAGACCTGCTGCAGCAACTCTATCTTGTAATGAGGGGTCCAAAACTGAATACAGTACTCGGGGTGTGACCTCCACAGTGCAGAACGTGGAGGGATGATAGCCTCTCTGGTCCTGCCTGGCTGCTGGTATTTCTAATACAAGCCAGCATGCCATTAGCTGTCTTGGCCAGCTGTCAAACGGCATCCCCAGGCCCTGTTCCTTTCTGCCAGACAGCTTTCCAGCCACTCCTCCCCAAGCCTGTAGCGTTGCATGGGGTTGTTACGGCTTAAGTGCAGGACTCAGCACTTTATCTTGCTGCAGCTCATACTGTTGACCTCAGCCCATTGATCCAAGTCCCTCTGTAGAGCCTCCCTACCATCAAGGGGATCAACAATCACATCCAACTTCCTCAAGCTTATAGGAGGGTACATTCGTATCTTTTCATCAGGAGAATTGATAAAGATGTTAAATGGAAGTGGTCCCAATGGTGTTCCCTGAGGAACACCACTTGTGATCAGCTGCCAGCTGGACTTAACTCCATTCACCACTACTCTGTGGGTGCAATCACAGAGTCAGTGTCTTACCCAGCAGAGCATAACCCAGCAGAGCATATGCCCATCTAACCCATGAGCAGTCAGGTTTTTCATGAGAATGCGATGGGAAACAGTGTTGAAGGCTTTATGGAAGTCTCGCTAGACAACATCCACAGCCTTTTCCCTTATCTACTAGGTAGGTCATCTTATCATAAAGGGAGGTCTGGTTTGCCAAGCAGGACCTGCCTTTTATAAACCCATGCTGATTGGGCCTGATCACCTGGTTGTCCCATATATAGTATATAATGACACTTTAGATGACCTACTCGATGACCTTCTCTGGCAATGAGATCAGCCTGAGAGATCTGTAATTTCCCAGATCCTCTTCTCAGCCTTTCTTGTAGATAGGTGTCACAATAGCTACCCTCAAGTCCTCTAAGACCTCCCCAGTTAGCCGAGACAGGTGACAAATGATTCCCATCCCGGGAAACATTTAATTGTCAGGTGCAGCCTGGTCTAGTTAAAGATGCCCCTGCTGACTGCAGAGGTGGTGGGCCAGATGACCTTTAAAGGTGCCTTCCAACCAAAACCATTCTATGATTCTGTCCACACACCTGTTTCTGCATACCTGTGCGTGTCATGTGTGTCAGACATATTTCTGCATGTACCAGTTTGTGCATGTAGAGAGTTTCTGTCTCTTTATGGATACGTGCACTTCTCTGTGTGTTCCTCTTGCTGTGGTGTTCATGTATCTCCATGCTCAGGTATCTGTGTGGTATGACTTGCGAGGTTCTGCATGTGCAGTTGCTGGGTTGTGGTGTTTTCCTGGATGTGCAGTGACTGAGTTGTGTGGGTTTGTTGATGCTGTCTGTGTCTTTGCTGCACAGAATCAGAACCTTAGAGGTTGGAAGGGACCTCCAGAGATCATCACATCCAACTGCCCTGCCAAAGCAGGATCACCTAGAGTAGTTCATGCAGGAATACATCCAGATGAGTTTTGAAAGTCTCCGGAGGAGACTCCACAACCTCTCTGGGCAGCCTGGAAGAGTCATCTGTGTGTAGGCATAAGGACTGATGCTAAGAGGTGATTCTCACCGTGGTCCTCCTGAGAGAGCAGTTTGTGGCTGCGAGGGGGAAGATGTGCACGCCGAGTGCTTTGTGCATGGTGAGGCCGCGTACCCAAGGCACTGTGCCTCGCGGCACACCACAGAATGTCACACTGCCTGCATCCCTAAGGCGACTGCACTTAGAGCAGTGTGACCTCGTGTCGCCTGCTAGGACCGCTGGAAACGTGCTTCATGTCGTGTCAGCTGTGCCGGGTGCCTAGGGCGTGTGCGGGGGGGTGTGTGTGCTGCGGGGGCGGGGGGTGCATGATGGAGATGTGTCTGCAGGGGTCAGCAGCGTGTTCGTTTGTGGCATTGTGTGAGTCAGTCTGAAAGCTTGCTGGATGTTCGTGTTTGTTACCTTCCTTGATAGGCTGCTCTGCCTGAGATTTGCAGGCTCCTTATTGCAGTTTGGAGATGCAAAACGTTGCCTTTGAAAGGAAAGCCGAAGTTCATGTACAAACCCTAGGTCCCCAGCAGTAAGTAGCATGCTAAATGAGTAAAACACTAGGCAGCGTGAGAGTTTGCTGTTCTGCTGTTGTTCTGGTGGGGCAGCGTGTCTGCAGAGAATGTCTTTTCAGCGGCCGAGGTGTTTGTTTTTACTGAGGGATGCTGTTCAGCCAGCTGTACTGGAGCTGCGAACAAAACTCAGGCTGAAAGTGTGCCTGTGTTCAGAGTTTGGTAGAAATGATGCCATGGGAAGCAGCTGGGTGGGAGGCCTTGTCTACTGTCCTTCCTACTTAAAAATGCTGGGACTTTGTAGGTTATTTACACTGGGCCACAGCTAAGTCACCCTCTTTCTACTCCCTCCTTTCTGCCCACGAAGAAGTGGCGCAATGAAAATCTGAGCTTAATCTTTTCGGTTTGAAAGCTTTTTTAGTCTTAACTGTGGTTTTAGAATGGTTTTATTCCATGTGGTGGTTGCTTTGGTATGGTCATTTCAGTACACATGTGCAAACAAGTCTGTCATTGCTTTATGCTCTCCATCTTTACGTAAGACATCATATGGTAATTGTGTGAAAAGCCAGAAAATTTTACTAAATCAGTTCACAACCTGAAAATCATTCATATCCCCTTATTTGCACTAAAACTTCTTGCCTGCAGTAATGAATATGGAAAACAGCCATCAACAGAATTAGCTAAGTCGATGGTGAGCTGTGTCAACAGCCTAGTTGACAGCTGTAGCTTCACCTATTCTATGCAAATAGTGCCTGGTGGTTTTTTTTTTTTCATGTTGCTCTTTTGTTCATGTCTTGATTTCACTCAGGCTTCATGCCTTTGCAGTTGTAAGCTCTTTGGGAAGAGAAATTGCCATTAGTTATATCCATAGAGTGTGGTGGTTTGGGTGTCCCCCGCCTCCCCCCACTTTAGAAATCACCCAGACTAGATTCAGCCAGCTCTGGAAATATGAATGAAGCTTATATTTACAGCTGGCACAATGTACAAGCAGATATTTACAATATATACAGTTACAGACAGAAATATACAAGGTAAAAAGGTAATACAGAAGCACAACTCCCCTCCCAGAAACCTGAGTCCCCAGGAGGGGCTCTCAACCACCCCTCACCTTCCCCCTACCCCTCTCAACCTTACCCCAGTCCCAAGGAAGAATGGAGGTTCGGCCAGGGGGATTAAGAAGCAAGGTGAATCAGCCAAAGCAAATGGAGGGTGAGGTTAGAGAGTAAGATGGAGTTCAGCCAGCAGCCTGAACTCCCCAGCAGGCAAAGAGCGAAGTGCAAAGCCGAGAGCGAAGTGACCTTATCTATGTTTTGCTTTTTATTCTAATACATCTCAACGAGACTATGAGGGAAGTAGACATCAGCATTGTTTTCATTTCACAGCCTATGATCTAGTCCTTCTCACCAAAACATTCTAGCTAGCTTCAAACTAGCACATAGAGATATGGATATAACAGATCTCATACATTTTTCAAATTCTGCAATGTCCAGTTGTGTAGAGTAAAATATTCCACAATAAGAAAGTATAAGGCAAAAAGAATTTTTTACTTCCCTTTTTATGGTCTGGAAATCAAATGTGGAATTTGAATAACCATGAAGGGAAGTTTTAGCAGAGCTGGAGCCTGGAGATCCTTTTCGTTTACTTCCTTCTCAGCTCTGCAATGTGCATTAGAGGAGAGCTTGTCAGTGGCCCAGCTTGCAGTTAGCTCCTATTGCCTCTCTGAGAACCACCCCCACAAGACATTTAATTTTCAGCAATGTTAGCAGCAGCAATAAAACTAATAACCCTCTTCACTGTGATAAAAACTACCTGCATGAAAACAAGGTACTTTGGAGCACACAACTTGCATTCTTTCTCTCTTCCCTTTATTTAATTCTGTTAAGTTTAAACCTGATGCTTGTTTTACTTCATGCCTTTCCAATTAAATTTAGTGTGCCGAGAAGTAGTGCAGCCTTCTCATGCTGTTTGTCTTCAATTAACTTGATCTTTCTGTGGGTTCATTGTCCTCTTTCTCCTTGTCCTTTGTCTCATGACCATTTACACTGTAATTGTCCAAGGCCCATGGTTTTATATGTGCCTATCACAGTGGGACTGCAGTTTTAATTGTTTATAAGACACTATCATAATAGATTCAGTTAATAATAACTTTCTCCTTTCTGTTTTGCCTCATCATCCTCAGCCCACTCCTGACAGTACTCTCAGTCATTTATTTGGGCTTTTCATTCCTAAATCTGCATCTGCTTTTTTTTCCTTCCCCCTCCATTTGACATTTAGTTTTCCAAGCTGGTTAGCAAAGTTGTTTTCACTTTATTATGTTTTGTGCCAAAGCAAGGCCTGCTCTGCTAGACTTTGAGCCAAATCTGAGAATTTAAAATGCAAATATATGCAAAGGAGAAAGGATGGTGAATGGAAAGATTTCTCACCCTCATACATGAACAGTGTTGTGATCTGGCAGTGTGGATGTTATCAATATTATTAATTAATGTGAGACTCAAGATGCTACTGGGAAGCTTCCAAGATGCTGCTGGGAAGCTTCCTCCACATTCACAAGTTATCTATGGGGCATATTTGATTGCCTGCTCAAGATGCTGGAAACTGCTTCCAGCCCTTCTGTGTTTCACAGTCAGTATCTCCCTGAAGCTATTTGTTCTGAGGACAGTAATATGCTTGTAATACCTAGAAGATAGCAAGAATGCCCTTAGCTGTTGGACAAAGTGCTCACCTGGAGGCCCAAGATTCTAGTTTACTTTTATTCAAACTCTGTCATTAATTTTGTGAGAGGAGGAACCAAGCTGCTGAAGTGCCTTACACCTGCAGAGTTCATTTCTACTGGCACGGAGTGGAGGGTAGGGCTTACTTTGATCTGTGGTGAACATCTTGACACTTTCTAAACCGGGGATGTAGTATTCAATATCTGGTCCAGAATATTTCAATGTCCAAGCAAGTTCACCAGGAATTTATTACTGATAGCGTTGAGTTTATGCCTGGGGCTTTTGGCCATGGACCAGTAGCAGCGTGTGGGACAGCAGGTTTTTTCAGTCTTATTACTAGATTTGTGATTAGTCTTCTGTACACTTGTGCTTGCAAAAATAATGAGCGTCTGGAGGGCTACTTACCCTGTGTACCTCAATTTTCCTGGTTTTCTCTATAATTCCCTCCTTTGCAGGGTGTTTTGTCAGGGAAGCTTTCGGGAAGACTTGGAGACAATCTCTTCCTCCTCCCTACCCCAGCTTTTTAGCAGCACCTGGCATGGCTCACTTCCCTCTTCCTGCTTACTTGTAACCATTGCTGCCTGGTTCTGCAGCCCCTTGGTTCAGAGAGGGGCCATATCCTCTGTTATGTACCTCTTAGTATTCCTTTTCCTGTTAGTGTTTATAAAAGACTTTTGCACATAACCCAGATGAAAAGCTCCCTTGTGCAGGGCTGGGACTTGCCATATGGCAGAGAACACGTCATAGTAAACACGTATTTAAAGGACACAGAAATTCTGTGTACGTAGTGGGTGAGTTTCCTGCGTTCTGCAGTAGCTCATTTACTCCTTTTCCATTCCAAGCTTTGGAGAGCTGCTTCCTACACACACTTCTCTATTTTTATTCTAGCAAGAGACAGTAAAAAATTAAAGCAAAGCCACAAATTCAATAGAGTGATAAACTTGGCACTGATGCCCAGCACAGAGTATATGAATACTGTTGAAACAGCTTAGGTTTAGTTTGGTTTCTGAGATCTGTCCCCATTACAGGAATTAAAACAAATCTTTTGAAGATGCTTGCTCTGCCATTAAATTGCTTGGGCTGATTTACCCAATCCAGGCAAAGAACTGATTTTGCTCCCTGAAAAGCAAGGCTGACTGAATTTATTAAAATGTTAATCATAAAGCAAGCCTGTGGGTCCCTGGGGTGAGGCACAATTAAAGTTAAAACTTACCAGTGTAGAAAGTTTTTTTTTTAGCTGTCTAGTTTTACATCTTTGACTGTAGAGAGGGGAGTTTCCACTGTACATCTAAAACATTGTTCTGCAGCCTTTGCAAGTTGCTGGGTTCAGCTGCGAAGATTTTAAATGCTGCTTTTGTTGGCAGCCTAGGACACATCCATGACCTTATTAAAGTGGAAGTGAAAGCTTCTTTTTTTTTTTTTTTTTTTTTTCCCCAACAGTAAATCTACTAATTTTACAGTCAGTTGAACAGCAATAGATTAATTTGTTTAAAGTCTGCATTCACAAAGAAAACGTGAACTTCGCTGCCTTGAATACCCGAAACTACAGTGCGATATTTAAAGGGTAGAAACTATTACAACTTGCCCTAGAATGGTCCAAGCAGTTCCCTGTCACCTGCTTCTCAGCACAGGTGCTGACCTCCCCGTCTATTCTATCCCTCCTGACAGCCTAGCAGCGAGGCTGGGGCTTTGTGTGCAACAGAGAGCGCTTTTCCAATGACTGGGCCAGTTTTCTTCAGCAACCACAGGAAGCAGAATAAAGAAGAGGTTAAGGGCCACCGCAAGGGTCAGAACGGGTTAAAGTTAGTTAACATCAGAGGTTATAGCTTTTAACAAGAGCATGAAGGAAACTTATTTGAAGATGCAATTTGTTTCTTCTTTGTCAACCATTATTTTTTTTTACTCTATTGATAGTGACAGCTTAACAAAGTTTTTATATACCAGGGTTTTCATCCTTTAGAGGATAAAGAACTGTGATGCAAAAAAGAGATGCAGGTGGAAGACTTTATAAAGCCTCCATGATTTTCAAATTGAGGGTTGAAAGTAGGCTCCCTGCCTGGCTAAGTCAAAAATAATTTGTAAATGTTAAAAAATATACACATTATGGACAGAAGAGCTGCCTTTTTTTTTTTTCCCCCCTCTCCCCCAGTGTAACTTGCCAAGAGTAGTGTTTTATTGGAGGCTTTACAAGCTGACTGGGTTTGTATATGTTTTTTCCCAAGGTAATCTTATTTTCTTTTTTTATCTGCCTCTGAAGATGATCAAAGTTAAATGTCCTTAACAACAGTCTTCATAAATTCCCTTCAAGATTTTTTACTACATAACTTAAGATGCTACTTTGTAGAGGTTTCTTTTTAATCCCAATTTAGTGAAGAAGTAGAAACTACAAAACACCCTACAAGGGGTGGATAGCTCCACCATGAAGTTTTCATTCTGCTTCTTGGAATGCAAAGATGAAATTGAAATCTTCCTGAAGATTCTTGAAGAAAAATAATGGCTTAAAAAAAAAAAAAAAAAAGAAACTCAGGAGCATTTTTCATGCTTATAGACAAAAGTTCATCTTTTACCAGTCAATTTGCTCTTGAAATTTAATTACTGAAACTGCTACTTTGTTGTTGTTGTTGTTCTCATTATTGTTTTGTCCTGGTCCAAAGTAAAGAACAGAAATTTGGAATTTAGTTAAGTCTGATAGTAATTCATAAGTGTTAACTGTGCATTTTGCTATAGTTTTTTTTTGTTGTTGTTGTTGTTTTTTAAACATGTTTTCCTAAAGCAAAAAAAATATCTGATCATTCTGTCTTCTTATCCATCTTTCTGCAAGTTCTCTTGGCACAGTTTTAATCTCTTGGACACTTCAATGCGGTTTGGCAGAGATAAGGTCCTCAAAGATACTGGACACCAACAATAAATATTTATGTATTTCTAACAAGTTTTGTGAAAATCAGTTCTTAAACAGTGGAGAGGCCCTTAAAGAAGACATTAGTCTTGTTCTAGCTAAAGAGTTCATCTGCTTGACCAGGCAACATACATGTATGGGCTGCCCAGTTAATATACAGATCATTTACAGTCTATGGTGTCTTTTGCCTCACCAGCTGCCCAAGGGGCTGTACAGGTGATGTAGAAGGCTGAGGGAGTGCTGTGGTGGTGGATTTAGAGATGGGAGAAGAAGTTAAGATATTTCAAAGGCAATGAAAAGACACTGAGGACATGCTGGGGGGATACTGATATCTTTAATTTTGCTATTTGATATTGTAGGTTTGTTGTAGGAGATAGGAAGAGCAGTGAGGATAATTGCAGTGGGAACTGAGAGACAGCACAAACCTTGACAACTGAAGTATCAGTTATTTTGGTGCTCGAGGGACAATTTGTGTTTGCTCACAGGAGATATTTCCTCTGATTCTGTCATTGCCGTCTGCATGACCAATGTTTGAAATTTCAAGTTCGCTTGGTGTTGTGTTAACTCACACTAGTGCTGGATTCCTGGCTGTATTTTGCTCTCCAGGGTGCTAGGTTAGTCCTTTAAGATGCAAGTCATCACTTTGATGCTTCTGGAGGGCTTCTGTTTGAAATCAGTTCGTATGGAATTTTTGGTTGGTGCAGAATAAGTTCTTCGCTAAGGGGCAGCTAGAAAGTCTAGAGAAAGTTTATCTCACAGATAGAATTATGCATGGTGTATGAACATGTCTATAGACACTTGATTGGCAAAGAGCTAGAGAAGGGGAGTAGGGAGCTGATTAAATATAGAGCCTTCTCTGTCCTCAAAGGTGGGGAAAATGGCACTGTTCAGCTCTAATAGCTGAGGGCTGTGTATCCTCTCTCTTTTGTCCACGCATGCACAGGAGCTGCCTCAGCTGAGGAGATGACTTCCTGCGGCCTAACTGCAGTGAAAAACAAACAAGAGAGAGTTATGCCTCTCTGCAGCCCAGGGAAACTGGCTTGGAAAAACACAACTAAAACTCACACCTACTATCTCACCTACAAGCTGCTGCCAAAACTCATCTCTCTGGGGAAGAACATGTTTTATAAGATGTAAAACTGATTTTTTAGAAGTTAGTATTATTTTTCTTTCTGGGCTGTTCTGCTGTTCTTACAGGCTTTGAAGCATTCATTTTAAAAGCTTCACAAAGGCAGCAGGCAGCAAACAGGCCAAGCTGAATGAAAGCTTAGGGTGGAGAGCTGTGAAGATACTTGTGTGGGTGATGCTTGCAGACACTCTAAAGCAAGGTTATTTGTTTATTACAAGTCAGTGATCATGGTGTGCTTTTAGTGATAGAGTAGCAGAGGAGAAGAGTTAGAGCAGCCCAAAGAGTAGGAGAAGAGTTACAAAGAGTCCTGGGTTCATACAGGCAAAATTTCTGCTACATCTTTTGCTTTATGCCTGTACTTGCTGGGTGATTCTTGGCTTGGGAATCAGGAGATGTGAGTTTTGACTGCAGTGCTGGCACTGACATGCTCTGTGACCTTGGATAAGTCACTTCATATCTGTGTTTCTCCTCTCATTTTTTTTTTCCACTTAGACAGAGTCTCTCTTCTCTTTTCCTTGCAGGGTCTTTCCTTAATTATACGTCTGGACCATGCCTAGCACAATGAAGCTGCGCCCTCAGGTTAGGCACTGCTATAATCTGAACGAACAATAAAGAGCTACTGCACTGAGCACTTCACTGGGACTCTCCTGTTATCTCAGGGCTTCACCAATAACCTTAATAAAATAAAAGTGCTTCAAAAGACTGAGAATTCCTGCCTGCTGCCCAATTTCTTGCTTTTTGTGTGGCATCTTGAACATGAAAAACATCAATTATGAGCCCTGGGTTGTCAGAAAACAAGGATTTATGGTATTTCATGTTTTCTGAATTATTGGTAATGTGTTTTTTTCTTCCTGAGATCTCAGCAGTAGTTTCAGTACTTCACTGTACGTAGTTTTTGTCAGACTGAATTATAGAGCAACATGCCACTATCTATCTTACTTGCTTTTATACGTTTTCCTTAACTTTGCTCTTTTGTGTAGGTGCAGTTCATGTGTCTGAGACTTGGGACAAAGCCTTCTCCAGAATCAATGACACAATATGTCTGAAATCTACTCAATGTTACCCCCATAAAGATAGGAACCGCTATCAAGATTACTGGCTCCGTAATGTGGTCTAGCAAAACTGGGTACATTCACAAAGGTGATCTTCCCTTGTAGATACTTCTGCCCCGAGATGGCAACATCTTAAAAAAAATATTACTATGCCCTTGGGAAAAAACCAACTATATCCTTCAGCCACAGAACATTTGCACCCATCCGTACCTGCCCATGCAGCTTTCTGTTTCAACTAGAATTCAGGCTGGATTCTTCTGGGGGATACATATGAAAAACTCATCATCCAGAGTTTTGCTTTTCATCCTTTCCTACAGTGCTTTGTCTTTTTATTTTTTTTAATCAGATATGCTCTCAGAGAGCATCTACAATAAACTTCTCAATGCTAGGCCAGCTTTCAGTGTCTCCTGTAAACTGTCTGATTCCAGACTCTGTATATTCATGACTTCCAAACCCCACAGCATGTTATCCACCTCATGTTTAAGTCCAATAGTTTCCTTTCCCCATTTGCCCTCTCTCCACAATCTATATGGTTATAAGAACAAGTTTTTGGCTCCAGGAGGAGTTGTCAAAGACAATTTACTACTTTGTGATAGAAGTGGAGAATCACAGAATAATTCAGGTTAGAAGGGACCTCAGTGGGGGAGGATCTACCCCAAAGGCATACCGAGAGTTTTGTATTATGACCTCAACTTGGGTGGAAAAAACCCTTATTTATCTGTGAATCATGTCAGGAATCAGCAGGGTCTAAATGGTTTTCAGGTCCTGCTCTTTCACATTCTAACAAAGGATTGATGCCCTCATAGAATCATAGAATCATAGAATGGTTTAGGTTGGAAGGGACCTCAAGGATCATCCAGCTCCAACCCCCTGCCATAGGCAGGGACACCTCCCACTAGAGCAGGCTGCTCAAGGCCTCATCCAGCCTGGCCTTAAACGCCTCCAGGGAGGAAGCATCCACAACCTCCCTGGGCAACCCGTTCCAGTGCCTTACCACCCTCACTGTAAAGAACTTCCTCCTAACATCCAGTCTAAATCTCCCCTCTTCCAGCTTAAACCCATTCCCCCTCGTCCTAACATTACTAGACCGTGTAAATAGTCCCTCCCCAGCTTTCCTGTAGGCTCCCTTCAAATACTGGAAAGCCACTATAAGGTCTCCTCGAAGCCTTCTCCTCTCCAGGCTGAAGAGCCCCAACTGTCTCAGCCTGTCCTCATAGCAGAGCTGCTCCAGCCCTCTGATCATCTTCGTGGCTCTCCTCTGGACCCGCTCCAGCAGTTCCATGTCCTTCTTGTATTGGGGGCTCCAGAACTGCACACAGTACTCCAGGTGGGGTCTGACGAGAGCAGAGTAAAGGGGGAGAATCACCTCCCTTGCCCTGCTGGCCACACTGCATGTATACCTTTTCATAGAAGCAATTACAGTCCTATAAGCTCAGTCCATTTGAAATATAAAGAAGTAATCTACATTTGAGTTGAAGGTGTAGAATTTATTTGTTCATTATTTTAAAGCACTTTAATTGTGCTGAGACATTCTTACATTCCAAGCAATTTATATATTTATTCAGATTCATAGTTCAGTAATATTTACACAGTATCAGATCATAAGTTATTTACATAAATTAAACAAGGTGATGGAGCCACAAGAAATGAGTAATATTTTTTTTCCTAAAGAGCAGCAGGAGGTAATTGTTTCAGTAAGAAATTCAGAAATGAGCTCTGCATTAACACATAGAATTGTACTCAGAAATCAAATTAATTATTCCCATCTTCAGCTCAGATCAAGTAACTCATGGAACATAGATGGTGTTGGAAGGACTGAGCAGAATTTATTCACGCTGTAAAGGCTCACATGCATTCGTTCTGTTTAAATTTGTCAAAGGGAAGTCACTCTGCAAGAAAGAAGATCTGTAAGTATTATGGACCATAAGAGGATCTTAAAGAAATCTTATCTGTGGCTCGATAGCATTTTGTCATACACAAGGCGGTATAAAATCGGTGCCTGGTCCCAGGAAGTAAGGGCATTAGCATATATAGAGAAACTAAATTTTCCTGTTTGCCTGCTTGTTTTTAACACCCAAATCCCATACTTACTCATCTGAACCGACATGTTACAACATGCCACTGAAAACGATGAGTTACAGTTAGCTATTTTCTGTCTGGGTAAAAATAAAGTGGGAAGAATCACAGAATCTATTCTTAAATAGCCAAAAAAGGGGGAAAAAAAGTTAAAAGCAAGCTTAGGAACAGGACCAGTTGATACTTTATTTAGTGGCTAGTTCACCCAGCTTTTGTAAACTTTGGAAAGGAGTGCCACGTTACAGTGATAACATGATAAACAACTGTACATTGTGAGCTTGAAATATAATTAACTGATGCTCTAAAACTTAATTTTTTTTCTAATTATGTCTAAAAAACAGTCATGAGCCAAGCAAAGTGGTTTACATAGACTAGCTGTAACAAATATCTGAATAAATATATGGAGACTAACTCACTGTCTGTTGTTTAGGAAGTGTTAGTTATAGATCCTTTGAAATAGTTTCAATAAAATTAGATCTGGGGGGTCAGAGGGTGGGAAAGCAGCGTTTTATTGAAGCCAAAGGCTTTGCTCTGGGATACCTGCTCAAGAGGAGGAAAAGGCAGTTCAGGTTTTTACTGCACCAGCATCATATGAGAATTTGTTATCTCATTCCAGGCTAAATATGTGAACCTAGTTTTCCCATGTTCCCATGAAGTTCTCTTCAGCCATTTATAAACTGACTAAAGGGGGGAAAAAAGCCACACAAAAAAAAAAAACAAACCCACAACAGCAACAAACAAACACCTAACAAAACCATACAAAATTCCCAAATGTGGATATTTTCAATGAAATTCAATTATCAGCTTTTGTCTGGCAGCCAAGATACATTTATACAGTGTACAAAGCTACTGATCTTTTTTTTCATAGCTTTTCAAAAAGATCTGGTCAAGTTATAGACCCAAATGCTATGATAGAGAAATTCCTTGAGGTTCTTCTTACCGTTATTGCCTTCTTCTAGATGGGTTTTCTGGTTTCTAAATCTCACAAAGTACAACAGTTACTAATTTTAGTGAATTGTGCCTCAGCAGTTAAACTAAGCCCTGGGGAAAAAAAAAACAAAGGGAATAGAATAGAATAGAATAGAATAGAATAGAATAGAATAGAATAGAATAGAATAGAATAGAATAGAATTTGGTTGGAAGGGATCTACAACAACTGTCCAATCCAACTGTATGACCACTTCAGGGCTGACCTGAAGTTAAAGCATGCTATTTTGGACATTGTCCAGATCTCTCTTAAACACTGACAGGCCTGGGGCACTGACCACCTCTCTATGGAGTGTTTTCCACTGTTAGACCACCCTATGGTGGGTCAATTGACCCAGCCTAAAGGATCCCCTTTTTTCTCAGTTCTTCCAAGTGTTCAAAATGACATGTCCCCACCAAACTGTGCTCTTTGGGACACACCTCACTGGGAGAGAAAGGGAAGTATATGCCACAGACAGAAGGCATTATTTCAGCAAAAATAAAAAACTGTTCAGTTTAAAATTGAAGTTTTCCATAGAAACAGTTTCAGTGGAAAATACTTGGACAAGTCCCAGGCAGTGTGCTAGTTTGAAGCTAGCTAGAATGTTTTGGTGGGAAGGACTAGATCATAGGCTGTGAAATGAAAACAATGATGATGTCTACTTCGCTCAGTCTTGCTGAGATGTGTAGAAAAGGAAAAGCAAAACATAGATTAGGTCACTTGCTCTCCTGGCCTCTGGGCTTTGCTCTCGGCTCTTTGCCTGCTGGGGAGCTGGGGCTGCTGGCTGAACTCCATCTTGCTTTCTAACCTCACCCTCCATTTGCTTCTTGGCTGAATCACCTTTGCTTCTTAATCCCCCTGGCCAAACCTTCATTGTTCCTTGGGACTGGGGTAAGGTTGAGAGGGGTAGGGGGAAGGTGAGTGGGTGGTTGAGAGCCCCTCCTGGGGACTCAGGTTTCTGGGAGGGGAGTTGTGTTTCTGTATTACTTTTTTACCTTGTATATTTCTGTCTATAACTGTATATACTGTAAATATCTGCTTGTACATTGTGCCAGCTGTAAATATAAGCTTCATTCATATTTCCAGAGCTGGCTGAGTCTAGTCTGGGTGATTTCTAAAGTGTGGGGGGCGGGGGACACCCAAACCACCACAGGTAGAAACCACTCCCAAAGTCTGCCAGGAAACAGGGCAGAAGAACATTGCATATTGACAACTTAAGCACTTATCTTTGTTGATGTCTGTAGAGGATGGAAGCATCTCTTGTAGACTGAAGGAATGTAAAGTCTTAGGATGGTGCCAGTTCAGTTGCTAGAAGTGTATTGTGCCATTTGCATAATGACTCCTGTACCAGTAAGTACTCCATACCTCTGCAGTCACAGTGCTAGTTTTGATGAATGCATAAAAGAGGAATTACAGAACCTGCTTCTCCTTTTTTCCCAATTCTCTGTCGATAGGGAAAGGGCCCATTATCTGGGGCAGGCACAGAGGGATGCACACTTCAGCAAAGGGTCATGATCTCCCTTCATTATATGCAAATCTGCCAGAGCATTAATCTGCCAGGCATTAACATAATATCAACTGCTGCATCAGAGTAATTCTCATCTGATCCAAAACATTCCTCATGTAAGCAAAACAGTTTAGCTACATTTTGGATCTAACCACATCAAAATCAGCACATACGAGCCAGAGTTGACTATGACCTGATTATATGTGCAAAAAGCCACTGCCTTAGAGGCAGTTTATTCATTTAAGTAATCAAATTAAACAAGATAGTCCTAAATGCATGTCGCTTAACTTGGTTACTTAAATAAGCAGCCATCTGGTATGAGTAACGTAGATTAAGTTCTTCCTTATTTTTTCTTCTTTTCAATTTTCAACTCCAGAGCTGGTTTGCATCTTGTGCTTATTTTGTGCTATTTCTTCACTAGAGTATCTTTACATAGAGAGGGGGGCAGAAGTTAATGGAAATTACAACTACAAGCTGAACTCACTGTTTTTACAACTTCATACTAATCAGCTGGAGGGAGCACATCAGCATCCCTGTTTATACAAGGCCACAAAGGAACCCATTCGTTGCTAGAGAAATGCAGCTGAAATCTATCAGGATTAGGAGGCAAGGAAGGATATCACATAAAGGCTGAGTAAAAAGCCCAGCAAGTTCAAATAATCTAGTCCTATACTTGAGGTCAGAGTCCTCATTTCATTGAACATATTTTTGTCTTTTGGAAAAAGAAATACTTACAAAAAAAAATATTCTTTGTTAAGCAGAAAATGGTTTTGGGGTTACAAAGCATTACCTAAGGTCTGATTCTGAAGGCGTATGTAAGAGCTGCTTTACACATAGGGACTGTCCTACTGACTGTGAAGGGATCAAAGGCTTGAGAAAAGTTATGTATGCAGGAGAGTGCTTAACAACTGGGACTGCTGTTGGGCTCATTGGTGAGTACCTATGCATATCTTTGCTCTAAGCTGTAGGTAATTACAGCTACAAAATTGTACTACAGTGAAGTTAGTAAAAGCAAATCATGTTTAATTGTAGTGGAATGTTCTTTGCAATGACCTTATTGGCTCTTGCTTACAAATGTGTCCTGTGCTCTGCAATACCTTCTTGAGAAGAGAGGACCCTCCATATTGATACTGGTGTAATATACATGTGGGTAGTGTGACCAGTAGTTGATTCCTCTCCCTTGAAGTTGCAATCCTGTGAACCTTGGCCTAGTTTTCAGCACACAACAATCCTGCAAGCTGGTTCTCTAAGACATTCCCAATATCAATTTTCACCACGTGCCTTCAGATCCCACCCTCTTTGCTATGTGAACCTGCATGTGGATGTGCTGTGGTATTCACCTCATGTGTAGCCTGGTGATTTCAGCTGAACAATGTGCTCTTCTGCTGGCTGTATTTCTCTGTGTGTAATCTGACTGTTGCCATTCCCTTGCCTGACTGCTCCCGTTTTGCAGGTGGATGACTGCCCCTGTAGAAAAGTTGTGGGCAGTAATGGCTATATTTGCATTCACACAAGCATGTGTTGAAGGAGGAGACTTCGTAAAATGATTTTTTTTTTCCTTTGTATTGATGTACAGCACGATGAATTTGTAAGGAAAGGAAAAAATGGTAAGATGTTTACTGTGGGCAACTGTGTACACTGGGCAAGGTGACTCACCGAGGAGTTAAAATTCTTGGATTTAGTATTTGACCTCTACTACCCTAAGACCTTTAAAAGTAATTTCATGTCTCTTTGCTGCCTTTTCTTCTCCCACACATTATCTTCTCAGGTAGCCATCAGGCTCCCCAAGGAGTTTTAACTGTATTTCCCTTGACGTTCATACAGTGATATTCATCAGGTGGGTATGGCTACCATAGCACAGAAACTGTCCACTGAGCCACAGTCCTCAGCTGCACAGCTGCTCCTAACCTGTGGGACATGAGGAAAACCTTATAATGTAAACCTCAGTGAATAAAAAGGTTCAAGCTAATGTGGTTGGTTGGTTTGGGCACACCAGGAGGTTGCTATATTGACCCTAGGTCACGTCAATAAAGAAGCTGGGCAGATCAAGATAACTCTCTGGTGAATCCTAGCACTCCTGTCCAGTCAGGGTCTCTATGTACTGCTGTCACAAAGCAAGCAGGAAAATAAGCAGGCAAGGAACTGAGTAGTATTGCCACACAAATGCAATTTCTTTTTCCTAGGTCAGAATATAATTAATATCACTTAATGTAAGAATGGGTAACTAGAAGAATGCTTCGTTTCTAAAGCTGATAAACCAGAAGGAGGCTGCTGTCATATATTGAATGTATTTTTCCTCTTGCAGCAAAGATTCCAATCGGGGAAGAAAATAAAATGTCAGGTTTATCTTGTTCCAAATTTATTCTGACTTTGCCAATTTGATTTTAATATGACTGTAAGAATGAGATATCCTTTCCACGATTAAGTTAGAATAAGCTTTGCTCCTCCCTGCCCTGCACATATTACAACCAGCAGTGCTGAGGGGTGTGTGTAGTTAGCTCAGTGTGCTGATGAGGGTTTCCAGGGAAAACGCTCCCAGAGTTAATTAATGGGTGGATTGCACTTTATTAAATGTATAGGCAATTTTCTAAATGCACATGGCACTGTCTACCCTGGTAGGTGCTCAGCCTAGAGCTACTGAATCCAATAAGTGTCTGGGGAAAGTGGTTAATTTGTAATATGCTTCGTGATACTGTAGTGGGTTTGCATGGCAAGGTTTCGATATTGGTGGAGGGGAAGCTACAGCAGTAGCTTCTGTGAGAAGCTGCTAGAAGCTTCTTCTACGTCCAACAGAGCCAAAGCCAGAACACTAGTAGGCAGACCCACCACCAGCTGAGAGTGAGCCCATCAGTGATGATGGTAGTGCCTCTGTGTGTTAAAAAATACTGCATGACTGCAACCAGAGACAGGAGTGAGAATACATGAGGGCAACAACTCTGCAGGCACCAGTGTCAGTGAAGGAGGAAGAGAAGGTACTCCAGATGATGAAGCAGGGATTCCCCTATAGCGAAAACCATGGTGAGGCAATGAGGTCCACAGTGGAGCAGATATCCACCTACAGTCTGTGGAGGACACCATGTTTGAGCTGGTGAATGTCAGAAGGAGGCTGTGTCTCTGGGAAGCCCATGATGGAACAGGTTCAACATAGGACCTTTGGACCCATGGAGAGAAGACCTCATGCTGGAGCAGCTTTGCTGGCAGGACTTGGGACCTTAAGGAGGATCCATGCTGAAGCTATCTGTTCCTGAAGGGCTGAACCTCATGGAAGGGATTCATGCTGGGACAGTTCATGAAGAACTGGAGAACTGTCTCCTATGGGAGCGACCCCACACTGGAGCAGAGAAAGAGTGTGAAGAGTCCTCCCTCTGAGGAGGGTGGAGTGGCAGAAACAACTCCTGATGAACTGACTGCCAGTCCATTCCCCATACCTCTGCATCATAGGAGGAAGAGGTAGAGAAATTTGGAGTAAAGTTAAGCCCAGGAAGAAGGGAGGGGTGAAGAAAAGGTGTGTTAAGATTTAGTTTTGGTTTTGATTATTGTACTCTGATTTGGCTGGTAATAAATTAAATAAGTAATAAATTCAATTAAATAAGTTGGATTTGTTTTGACCATGGTGATAATTGCTGAGTGACCTCCCTGTCCTTATGTTGACCCAGGAGCTTTTTTGTTATTTCCTCTTCCCTGCCCAGCTGAGGAGGGGAGTGATAGAGCAGCTCTAGTGAGCACCTGGCATCTAGCCAGAGTCAACCCACCACAGATATTGATTAGAAGGGAAATGATGCATCTATTTACTTCCTAATGCATTATTCATCTCCCAGCAGCCTGGAAATATGGCATCCTTTTATGTGTTCACCTTTTCCAGACCTGTCCATTCAATCACGAGAAAGGAATGAACGTGCAGTGTTATTAGAGCAGAGTCCCACGTGTTTTTCCTGCTAACTGCACCTCCTGTCAGCCACCAGGTTTATTATGTATCATGAGAGGGGGAAAAAAAGCCAGCAACAGGACTCTCACTTTGGTTATAACACAGGCTAAGGGGTGTGACATACGTTCAAATATTTAATTGCAAGCAACACTCCTGCCCTTGAAGGTCCGAGGAAACCACAACATTCCTGTTGCCTGCTAGTTCTTAAGGTCCAACTTCCTCTGTAAAGATGGCATTTATTACCTTAATTTTGTCATGCAACATTCCTAATCTTAATATCAGGACAGCAGAACAATATTCTTACCTGTCAGATCAGATCCTGGTAGATTTTAGGATTTTGCAGTTTAATTTCCTTCTGGTAGAGTAATCAGTGCTATAAGCCATGGATTACTTATTTGCCATGCTGCTCTTTGAAAAGAGATAATCACATACAAATGCACCTTCTCTTTCTGAGTGCTCAAGCCAGATGCCAGTGTCCCAGTCCCAGGTACCAGTTGTATGTGAAGAATGAAATCCAGTCAGAAGCCCTAGGGCAGAGAACATCTGTGACAGTGCTCCTAAAAGGAAGGAAGGGAAGGACATATGATTGGGTGTTGGGAGAGCCTGGCCCCTGACAGTGGCTAGTGATGGATATTTGCAGAAGGATATACAGCTTTCCTATGCCCTTCTGACTTTGGAATAATTGTGTTTGTGTTCACTCATGTACCTGTTTATACTTGTACATCTATTTTTGCTTGTGTGGTTGTGGAAAAATAGATTTCCATTTTGCCAAGCTAGAAGCTGCATTTTCAGCTCTGTCTGTGATAGCACTTGATTTATTTCTTATGTTATTTGTGTCTAATGCCTTTGACAGCTCATCTGTGACTTATGTTTCCTATTTTGTGGCCACAATTTCCAAAATTTAAGTAAAATAGTACTTTTCATTTATAAATGTATTATTCTTGAGAGACAGCAAATAGCTCTCCTTTGTTTCCACTATCATTCATAATTTAATGTATCACTGTCTTAATTCCTCGGTGTCATCATATTTGCAGTCACTTCCCATAAGAGTCTTTCTATACCTTTAATATCCTTATCTCATTGTTTGTCAGCTCTAGCCTGTGCTTTTAAGGTAGAGAAAACAGAATTGTACCAAGTATTCAAGGTCTGAGTACATCATACATTGGCATAATGTTGTTTTCTATTTGGCTCTCTGTTCATTTCCTAATAACTCCTGACATCATATTTACCTTCCTGACCACCACTGAGTAATGAGCAGGTATTTCAGGTGGCTATTCAAATATCTCTTCTCTGGTGATAATAGCTAATTTGGAGCCCATCACTGAGTTTACATAGTTAGGATTGCTTTCCTCCCATGCACATTACTTAGCATTTATCAGTGTTGCATTTCATCTTTCATTTTATCCTCAAAGCCATGCCACAGCATAAAATCTATCTACAGCTCTTCATAGACAGTTGTCATTGCTACTCCCTGACAATTTTGCAACATCAGCAAATGTTGTCACCTCACTGTTCACCCCTCATCCAAATCACTTTTGAAAACGTTGGCCAGCACAGCTCCCTGGTGGTTATCCCCTTCATTGTGAAAAACTGCCTCATCTTTTCCACCCTTTGTTTTGCATCTTTTAACCACTTTAGATTACCTATTAATCCTCATAGGAGGATCTTTCATGACTGCTCCACCTCTGTGAGAGTATTCATGAAGGACTTGAGTAAGAGCTATTGGGGGCAGGGTGCGTGTGTGTAAGTAATAAAAAAAAGAACTTTGTGCCCTTTTTCCCTTTTTGCACAAAGGGAAAACGTACTTATGAAGATTGGTGAAGAAAAGCTCCTATTGACCTCACTGTGCCTGGAGGTAAGAGGCAAGAAGGTGGGAAATAAAATATCTGAGAGGAAAAGATGCTTCATTGAGCCAGGGTGTTCTCCCAGGCAGCCAGTGACTCACAGAGAATCAGTCCTTGTAAGAGCTTCAGACTGACTGGACAAGGTACAAAGAAATCTGATCCAGATTTTAAGTCATACCTCCTAGTAGTCAGTGCAAAGTCCCAAACCTCCATTCACAGCAGCTGCAGTTCTAGGTATTTTACTTCTAAGGTCTCCTGTGACTGTCCTGGCCAAACATAGCATGGGTCTAACCTCCTGTGATGGTCCCTAAGTGCAACCTAAATCATGTCTTTGACCAGGGTGTCTCTCATTTTAGGTAGCAAATTATCTTTCTCATAGATAAATCTGGTACTAGTTGTTATTTATTACCACAAATTACTGTAATTATAGAGGGTTTGCTATTAATGTGCTGTAAAAAATAAAAGTGAATAGCTGTTTAATTCAAGCTGCCATTTTATGTTTTAGTCCTGGCTTGTCTGTGTCCTTCAGGCTAGCAGCAAAGGTGATGTATGAACTGCTCTGTCTGGAGAGTGCAGTAAGCTCCCCAGGTGAACAGGGGCCCTGGAGTGCAGTTCATCACCCTGGCACACCTGGGAGTGGAGAAAGTGATTTATTTTTTGACTGAAATGGCACAGCAATGGAACAGACAGATCCACTGCAGAAAGAGCATCAACTCTTTTCTGATTATCTCATTGCTCACTGTGGTACTAACTCCCCTGGGCTCGGTGCAAGATCACAGAATCACAGACTTAACCAGGTTGGAAAAGTCCTCTAGGGTCATTGAGTCCAACCTATCACCTAACCCTTCTACTTAACTAAACCATGGCACTAAGTGCTTCATCCAGCCTCCTTTTAAACACCTCCAGGGATGGTGACTCTGTCCCTCTCCAGGCAGCCCATTCCCATGGGCAATCACTCTTTCCATGAAGAATTGCTTCCTAACGTCCAGCCCTGGTGCAGTTTGAGACTGTGTCCTCTTGTTCTGTCACTGGGTGCCTGGGAGAAGAGACTAACCCCTCCCTGGCTACAACCTCCTTTCAGGTAGTTGTAGACAGCAATAAGGCCTCCTCTGAGCCTCCTCTTCTCTGGGCTGAACAACCCCAGCTCCCTCAGCCTCTCCTTGTAGGGCTGTGCTCCAGCCCCCTCACCAGCCTTGTTGCCCTTCTCTGGACACCTTCAAGCACCTCAGCATCTTTCTTAAATTGAGGGGCCCAGAACTGGACACAGTATTCAAGGTGTGGCCTAACCAGTGCTGAGTATAGGGGCAGAATGACTTCCCTGGTCCTGCTGGCCACACCATTCCTGATACAGGTCAGGATGCCATTGGCCTTCTTGGCCACCTGCGCACACTGCAGGCTGATGTTCAGTCGGCTATCAACCAGTACCCCCAGGTTCCTCTCTGGCTGGCTGCTCTCCAGCCACTCTGGAGATCCTGAGACAAACTTGATTAGCTACACACTGTGTTCACCCCCATCCCAATCCCCTGCTCCAAGAGCCCATCACTTTGCTCTGAAGTCAAAGCTTTGCTCAGGTTTCAGAGGCCTGGCACATCTGGGAGTGGTGCCCAGAGGCCTCAGGGGTTAAAAATACCTATATAAGTATTCTTTATGTTCTTCAAATAACTGAAGTGGTCAGTTTCAGAGTTTAATTCAGAGTTCAGTTGTTTATTCATAGACAATTTTTGAGATAAATGGGTCATGGACCACAGCATCATAAACCGATCTGTTTATCTCTCCAGTCCTCATCACAGAGGATAGTGACAATGTACACTGCCTGATTCCTTTGCCTTTATCATATCAGTCTTAAACCCAAACTCCTTTAAGAAGTCTTACATTACTAGTTGTTCAGTAGATTGCACTAGATCAGCTTAAGGGGGGATTTGGTAAATGTTGTAGTCATTGTTGTAAAGTCTTTAGTGGGCACACACATCCTGCTTTGGTCCTGATTTACACTGCTCCGTGGTGTTACTGTATGAAACAGCCTCAGCAGCTGCCGTAAATTGCATTCTCTTGTCCCAGCCCATACAATGTCATACCACCCACCGGATTGTGCAGAAACCACATCTGTGCTGTGAATCGTGACTGAAAAGCTGATCTGGTTTAAAAATAAATATTTTGCAGGTTGTTTTTTAGAGGCGAGGCCAAAAGCCCTGACCCGGTTCACAACGTGGCTGCAAGAGTGGTTGCTCCAGAGCAAAGATGTAACATGGTGCCGGATGAGCCTGTGGGAGTGAGGGGGCAGAGATGCATTGCTGCTCACCACAAAGCCACAGCCTCATGTGGAGGCAGTTCTCCATCAGCCACTGCTCTCATCTCCTTTTTCTGCCCTTTCATTCCCACCCACCATGCTAACACCTGTGCTGTACTGGCACCAGCAGTTTTATGACTGCTGAGCCAAACATCTGAAAAATGACTTTGCAAAAACATAGGTAATTTTTCATCCCAGTAAGTACAGTGCTCCTGGTCACCCCATGTTGCACAGAGGACTGTGCTGGCACAACTGGTGGGCAGACTAGAAGCAGAAGCAAATGCTGGAAATGGAGTTGGGAAGAAATATGGATTGCCTGGCTTGTTAATGGCAATGTAGAAATGTACACAATACAAATAAATCTGAAATGTACTGAGCCCAAGAACCAGACTGCATGCTGCCCCTGTTGCCCAAAGTCCTACCACATACCCACATCCAGATACCAGGGTCCCTCATGCAGCACTGCCCTGCTGTTACTCTGATAATGCCTATTGCATAGACAGATGTTCCCGACCAGCTTGCAGGGGTTAACACCCTCATTGGTGATGTTATCTTTGCATTGGTGGGATAGATAACACTGCCAAACTCCAGCAATACTGAGAAGCAGGCCTTGGTACCACAGCAGTGTCACCAAAGTATTTGCAGAAGTGTTTTAGGTGGCTGTGGGTGAGGGCAGAGAGTTTGTTTTGTCTCCTGACTAACCTGGCACCTAATGGTGGGGCAGCAGCATGAAGTGCATGTTCTGGGTGTTGCTGAGACTACCACAGCCGAAGGTATGGTTTGTTTAGTATCATGAACTAATGATACTGCAGGTGTGTCAGTGTGATTCCATCACCACCCTAGGGGCAACAAAGAGCCCAAGCACACAACCAGGAGCAGTCAGTGACCGCTCTTGACATCTGAAACTCTCATGTAGTTGCATCCCTTGTCTCACATAGTTGTTTCCCATGTGTAGACCCCACAGCTGTTGTGTATTACAATGCACTGTGGTCCAAATACCACAGTGGCACACCGATGTGTTCACATTAACACCTTTCCCTCTGGTGTCCTCCTAAAACCTACTTCCAGGATATGAGATACAAGACTGAGTCAGTGTTGCACAGCAGGTTTTCACATCAGCTCTCTATGTGTGTGTGCCTTTCCTCTCTTCACTGTGGGCCAAAATAAGTCAGTGCTCCAGCCCCATGAGCTCAGTGCAGCAGAGGGAGGTTGAGATAACCCGTTGCTGTCTGTACACACAGGGTTAAAAGGAAATGGTAACCTGCTGTCATCTGTTGGACATGAAATATGTTCCATGGCAAAGCCTTTCTAAGGACATTTACTCAAAGGGGAAGCAGATGTGGACTGCACCCTCTGAACCCCCATCTACAGCCTTCTCAGGAGGCTTCTCTGGAGAAGGATGTGCAGAAAGCATTACTGGGGTGAAAACCCTCATCAGTGCAGGGATAGTAATCAGTGGTAGGTAATCCATTCCTTTTAAGGGCAGCTGTTTTTAATTCCTGCTATGGAAGGAAACATGCTTTTATCTGTATTCAGAATGGAATGGTGGTAGATACCCCTTAGAGGAAGGATAGATGCATAAAAAGCATTAAGGAGGCTACAGCTCTTCCATTAGTATAACCTGGGACACCTTCTGCTGTAGACCATTTTCCTGGGAAAGAGGCAGTGTCTCTGTAGCCAGACAGGAGAAAGAAGTAATAAGCAGCTATTAGCATCCCGTCTGCAGCTTGCTGAGGGCTGCAGTGAGCTAGCTGGTTGTCAGCTCCACACCAGCTTCCCGCTGTCTGCGCTCTTTGTGCAGAAGTCCTTGAAAATCCACCCATTTCTTAAAATGGAGAGATGTGATGAAATTCATCGGACAATAGCTATGTAATAGGATCAGTCCAGTGTTGTTTGGTTTGCTGCTACACTAATGTATTGTCTCCGTGCTCACAAGCTTCCATTTTCAGTAAGCTGCACATTGATTGCTTCTGGTGTTGGTTTGCTGCTGCTTAAATTACTGTGTTAACCTGCACCTTGGAGTGGCTTGTGCCAGGCTGCTTGCAGGCCTTTTGGACAGTCTTGCTGCCCCTGCATGCTTACATCAGGAGTTAACGCTCTCTCTGTAAACAGGGGGAAAGGAAGGATGCTCATGGGAAATGGGAGGAGGGGACTTCTTCATTACTACCCAAGTTGTGCTTCTAGGGTGTAAAAGGGAAGTTTGCACCCAAACTCCGAAAAAATCGAAACAGCCTAAACCAGTGACCACGTAGTTTTCTAGGCTATTCAAACTGAGATCTGTTGGAAAACATCATCTTGACTGGCAGGAATTCTGATCATCATTTTCTGTGCTCTGTGTCATGTCAGAGGGACCTACTAGGTCAAATGGAGCTTTTTGGAGGTTGCACAGACAAAAGCAGGGGCAGGAGGGAAGAGCCAGACATGGCAAAATCGCTACCCTGTGTCTCCTGCTAAAGCATGAAAAACTGACAAAAAGCTCTGCTCTGTCTGTCTCTGTGCCCTCACCAGTGTGCCTGCAGCTTTTCCACCATCTGCGCCTGTGTCTTTCCTTAACGCACAGACACACAGAGCTGAGAGCAGTTCTGGCAAGCGGCAGGATGAAGGATCTCACTGGCACATCCCTTTCTCTACTTGAGTCTCTTCTCGCAATGGTGTTAATTTTCATTACTTACATAAAGGAGATGCTGAACAACATCCACTGAGAAAGCAGCAGAAGCCAGGCCGGTGGCAGAACAGCTGAGGTGCTAGACGTGGGGCTGGTCTCCTGGTGAGCAGCTGACGCGGTTTTTGGCTTGGTCTGCCCTTCTGCATTGAGGGCAGGCGCAGTGTTCGTGACTGCCAAAGCTGGAGCTGACCTCGAGCTGTCCTTACCACGGACAAAGATGAGTGTGAATATCTGTGGGGTTTCAGCTGTTTATAGTGGAAGGAGAAGAGCTGGTATTTAAGGCTGCAACTGACTCCTGTGATAAATCTCTCCCTTCCTGCCTCCACCACACTCCTGTGCATGCAGAGGTCTTCACCAAACAAGAAAAAAAAAAAAAAATCCTGATTTCTCAGAAATTTTCCAGGGTATATTTTCTTTATAGAGCTGTAAGTCTGGAAAAAAAAGTCAGCAGATGTACTATAATTGTACTATTTAAGCATTTTCTTCATCACAGTCCTTTCAGGTGTGTCTTAGGTACTTGCTCAGGTAAGCTCCCTGCTGACCTAGCTTTTCAGCCTGCAGATCCTTCTCATGAATACACAGCATTTAAGAGCAGAAGAGAACCTCAAATCTCCTGGGCAGACTGCCTGTCTATCACAGACTATTACATTTCATTTGCTTACCTCTAACTGAAGCCCAATTACTTGTGTGGGAATACAGGCATCTGGCCTTGAGCTGGTGATAGCTATTGCCTTTGGCACTGAGAATAAGCAGCCTGGCTGGTGGAGATCTGTGCACCAGTTCCAAGCTGAATTTGTGTGGCTGCAGCTTCATTCCTTAGCTCTTGCTATGACTTTCTCCTCTGTCTCATACAGTCCCTGTGCAACCTTTGTTTTTCCTCTGAACAAGTTCACACGAGTTGCAGCAGGTAAAGCTTTCAATATAAGCTCTCTAGTTTTTTTTTTTCACATCAGCAGTTTCTCAAGGCCTTGAAATGTTGTTTTGGTTTTTTTTTTGTGGTTTTTTTTTTTGATAGTTTCTTAAATATTGAACACTTTCCAAAATTGCAGAGGCCAGAAGAGGATACAATGCTAGCACTGTATTAATGTGTGCAGTTAAAGTATCCTTTCCAGCCCAGTTTGGATATGCAGGGCCTATAAGAGCCTTTTAGGCACACAAGAGACACATTTTCCTGCTTTTCCCCTGAGCTCTTCATCATTCCATGGACCCACCATCTTGCTCTCTTCCCTACTCCTCCATGTCTAGCTCCAGGATTTAATAGCCTTTCCTTTGTAGGGTGTGCTAGTTTGAAGCTAGCTAGAATGTTTTGGTGAGAAGGACTAGATCATAGGCTATGAAATTAAAACAAGGGTGATGTCTACTTCGCTCATAGTCATCGCTGAGACGTGTAAAAAAAGGAAAGCAAAACACAGATAAAGTCACTTCACTTTGCTCACTTCGCTCTTCGCCTGCCGGGGAGCTCTGGGCTGCTGGCTGAACTGCATCTCTCTCTCCTAACCTCACCCTCCATTTTCTTTTGGCTGATCCACCTTGCTTTTTTTTAACCCCCTGGCTGAACCTCCATTCTTCCTTGGGACTGGGGTAAGGTTGAGAGGGGTAGGGGGAAGGTGAAGGGGTAGTTGGGAGCCTCTCCTGGGGACTCAGGTTTCTGGGAGGGGAGTTGCGTTTCTGTATTACTTTTTTACCTTGTATATTTCTGTCTATAACTGTATATACTGTAAATATCTGCTTGTATATTCTGCTAGCTGTGAATATAAGCTTCATTCATATTTCCAGAGCTGGCTGAGTCTAGTCTGGGTGATTTCTAAAAGTGGGGGGGAGGGGGCTGAGGAACACCCAAACCACCACATAGGGTTTGATAGACTGAGAAGTCCATCTTACAGTGTATGGCTGTCCTGTCCCTGGTTTCCCTGGAAAGATGCTACACTCCTGCCCACCAAGGAGACTGCCAGACCCTAGTGACTCCCAGCAAAGCCACCATATCCTGCAATCAGTTGCTGAGTGCTGTGGAACTGATGGCAGCTGCTTGCTGAGGGGTCAGCAGCCAGCTTGCCACTCCTTTCATCTCTGAAATGTTAAAATTATTTCTAAGAGATTCCTTTTAGTATGTTTTAGAGATAAAGCACTGCAAGAACATGGCCAGATAATGGAAAAATGCAGGACAAAGCACAAGAGCCAAAGGTGGTACTGAAGCAGAAACTCAAGTAAAGATCCCAAGGCCTTGGCCATAGCTTTAGTGACAGCTTACCGAGACCCTGCTGTGTGCTGGCTGCTGGGCTCCCCTCCACCTAGATAAGCTTTCAGGCAATGTCAAGGTAAGGCAGTGGGCATCAGTAGGGACAGAGGCCCAGCCCAATCACAATGTCTTGTCTTTCACAAGGACAGCAGGGTCAAAAAACTGCTGCAGCCCAGCTAAGTTGGTTTATCCAGGCCCAGCACACTCACTTGGTTGGGCTTTAAATCTTACTTGGGGGCCTGAACATTTGCCCTGCGTAGCTACTCCTGCTGAAGCACTCAGGAGATTACTGTACTAAAAACATAAAAAAATCATCCCAATGTATGAGCTCACAGATCTTTGCTCTTGCTTGTGCAACTCTGTGCAGCCTGAACATCTCCAGGAGCTGTGAGCAGGGTGAATGGTTCAGCCTTCCCTAAACTGGTGGATGCAGAGTCCATCACAAAGACACTGAGCCAAAGTTGCACTGGTGCAAACAGATGCAGCTCCTGTTCAATCAGTGCAAAACCAGGTGTATCAGCCAAAAGTTAATTTCATCTGGAGTCTCTTTATTCTGTAATAAATTCCTAAATGGATTGTCAGATTTGATATTCTGTCATAAATGTCTAATTAAGGAAAAAGCAAACCACTGCTTCATAACATCCCTGACTGATAGTACTAATAAAATGTCATAAATGCAATGAATGTTGTGATAATGCTTTTAGAGACTAATTGTCTTTCATTATCATCAGCACAGGACTGATCAGCACCTAGACTAAGATACCTCTGTGCTGTAGATGCAGGACAGGAACTGGCTAGGATGAACAGGAGAAAGGAGGGGTGCCTGTGTTAGTGACTTGGTTTAGTACCCTCTTCACATGTCACTGACCTGCAGACCACCTTGCATCCCTGGGAGCAGGATCTCCTGTCCCCAGGCACTTGGAAGATCATTGACAGGGGCTGTCCTTGTGCACAGCCTGCCCTCTGCCCTGCACAGTGTTAGTCTTGTGTCAGACAGCATGAGGATTGTGTCTTCTAGCAGAACAACCTGGAGAGCCCCCAGCTCAACTCCTCGTCTGTGTTCAAGGCAAGGAGAAGGCTGGCAGCCCAACTTACATGCCCCTGGGCAGGGATGCAGGCAGAATTTTGATTTGCTGCTCTTCTGGTATCACACCAGTGAGCTCTTCCTGCATTCCACACTGGTCCCCACACCCCAGCTGTACAGGGGCTTTAAAGTTGGAGATGGTTGCATAGAAATTATATTAAAATATGCAAATTATTTCATTATGTCTCTGGCATGAAATGGCACAAGCAGAGAGTGACTAAAAGCTTGGCAGACACAGGAATAGGGAAAGAGAAATGGAATTCAGAGGGATGCTAAATTTCATCCTCCTCTTGCCCTCCAAGTGAGCGAGCTGCAGGGATGGAGGAAGCTTCCAGGTTGGCCTGGGAAAGCATGACATCCTCATCTTGCTTTCCATGGATACCTCCATCGTGCTTAGTTAATGCAGCTGAACATGGATGCTTTGGCTGGAGTTTATTCACATATTGAGCTGCATCTGTGCCATTTTGTGGTATGTGTGTATTCTTACTGGCCTCATCTAGTACATCATGAGTGGTAGAGAGCAGGAGGGATCAGGAGCTTCAGTTTTCTTTGTCCTCTGAAGCAAGAAGTCAAAACTGTTAGTAAGGCCAGTTGTGGCCTTCCAGTATCTGAAAGGGGCCTACAAAAAAGCTGTGGAGAGACTTTTTAGGCTATCAGGGAGTGACAGGACTAGGGGGAATGGAACAAAGCTGGAGGTAGGGAGATTCAAACTGGATGTGAGGAGGAAGTTCTTCAGCATGAGAGTGGTGAGAGCCTGGAATGGGTTGCCCAGGGAGGTGGTTGAGGTCCCAACCCTGGAGGTGTTTAAGGCCAGGCTGGATGAGGCTCTGGGCAGCCTGATCTCGGGTAGGTTGTCCCTGGCCATGGCAGGGGGGGTGGAACCAGATGACCCTTGTGGTCGCTTCCAACCCTGACTGATTCTATGATTCTAATAGATTTATTTTGCATAATTTGTTGTCTAAGACAGCAGTACTGGCGGTCAGGAAGGGATGGGGACTCTACACGAGGTACATCTGGAGTTGCAGTGCAGAGGAAGTTTGAAGCAATATACAGAAATCTTTCCAGCACACATGTTTTCCTGCCCCTGCCTGGCTGCACTGATCCGCGGCTGGAGGCTGCCAGCGCTGACCCAGCATCGCTCTCTCCCCGAGCGCCGCAGCCGACCTGGGAGCCTCCCTTCTCCAAAAGCCTAACCCCGCCTGACTTCCGTCGGCTGTGTCCAGCTTCACGCTCACAGCCTCAGCAATTAGATCATTTATTAAACCATCTCGTTTCGGGGTGTTTTGTGTAAAGCATTTTACCTGGCTTTATTTCTCGCATTGCTTTGTATTCCTTCAAACTCCAACCCCGCAAATCGATGCGGTGCCGCTATTGTTGCCTCTAAAATGTTTACTCCTGGCTCTCTTTAGGACCTAAAAGGCTGAAAACTGCATCGTAATTGCCCAATTAGTCCTAATGCTGCGTAGTGTTGACTGTTTAGTTACCATATATTGTGTACAGAACTAATTGTGGTGAAAGTAAATGAATGTGAAGGAAACAAACAAGCTACTAGAAAATAATTACTTGGAGTGTTTCTTTTTAGTACCTGTACAGCAGATTTCATTATAGTCAACAGCTTCTAAAGCTGCTTGAAATAGCGGTATTTGTCATTTTCATAGAAACTTGATAATGACATTAATTTATCTTAATGGTCTGTTCTATTGTTATAAATAGTAAAATTAGCTTAAATTGTCTTGCTTTTGCTGGTTTTGGATGGCTCCAAAGGGCCCCACAACAGCAGATGAGTAGATAATTTGGTGTGCTTGACAGATTTCCAATAATTTGTTATGTGGAACATGAGGTAATGCTAGTACCATTAATGTTCATTTTCCTCTAAATTCATTACTGCCCTTTTCCCTTTTATCTTTTTTAATGTCTGGGCCATTTTTCTATATTTCAAGTGGAGCTACCAAGCCTATTCATATTCAGCTATAGTAGCTATTAACATTCTGCACATAGAGAACATCATGTAGAAAAACAACTCTTTATGAAATGATGAGGCTGGTGGCTATTTATGCTGCAAAGTAGGCAAAATGGGTTGTTTGCTGGTATTAGGGATTGGCTGTAATTAAGTCAAATGTAATTTTAAAGAAATTTAAATGTTTTCATTTTTATAGCCAAGGTAAAACACAATTCAGGGAAATTCTAAGAAGGTGTAAATGTAGTAATAAAAACTATTTTCCCTGTTTTCTGCCGCTCCTGTTTAAACTTCGCCGAGGATTTCATGCGCTGCTGGTTATTTGCACAATATTTTCTACCCAATTTAAACCTAATTAGTCTTGGGAAAGTATTAACATTAACAGTACTTTTATGTGGGTTTGCTGATATGGTAATGATCTGAACAAACAGAAGAGCTTCCCATCGGGGAAGAATCATTTTGCTGCTTTCTCCTTTCCTTTCTTTTCACTTCTGTATCTAGCCAAGATTGGCATCCTCTTTCCCTCCAGGTGCAGAGATGCAGAGCAATGGAAGAGGAGGAAGTGGGTCCCCATCTCACCAGCATGTTGTTTATATGAAAACCCAAGCAGAAGCAGGGAGACACAAGGTTGGCTGATATGGGGTGATTATGGAGGGATGCCATGTCCCTATCATGTGGCAGGAGAGCAGTGCCAGACCAGGAGGGCAGAAGCTTGTAGTGAGGTGGGTGTTGGTCTCTTTTTTCCTTAGTAACAAGTGATGAGACAAGAGGAAATGGCCTCAAGTTGCTCCAGGGAAGGTTTAGACTGGATACTAGAAGAAATTTCTTCACTGAAAGAGTTATCAAACATTGGAATAGCCTCCCCAGGGAGATGGTTGAATCTCTGGAGGTGTTTAAAAGACACATTGATGTGGTGCTAAGGGACACGGTTTAACACCAGACTTGGCAGAGTTAGGTAATTGTTGGGCTCAATGATCTTAAAGGTCTTTTCCAAACAGAATGATTATATGATCCTATGATTCTGGAGGGGCTTTGCTCTGGGTAGGATGCCCTAGTGGTGCCTCAGTGGTGAACAGTGGTGGTGCTCAGCCAGGTGGGGGGAGGCTGACCCTACGGACATCCCTTTTGTGTTGATGAGCTGTAGACCTTGGCAGGCCAACTTGAATGTTTTCACCAAAGCATGTTGCTTTGGTGGAGCTTCAGAGAAAGTGCTTCTGAGACATGAAAGTAGTTTTGAAAAAGATAATTTCATAAACATCTCAGAGGCATCTTTCAGGAAAAGCTTCATTGCAAACATTCTTTATTTCCCTATTATTTTAATGTTATGTTTAGATGTCACAGAATCACAATGGGAAGTGGGATGCAACCTCTGAAAGTCATTTGGTCCAACCCCCTGTGCAAGCATGGCCTCTCGATACAGTTGCCCAGAACAATGTCCAGCTTTTGGATGTCTCCAAGGTGGGACCTGATATTTCTTCAGTTTGGCAACAGGCAGCTCCGAGAATCCATGAAGTAATGTGCCAGTCAAAAGAATGCATTATTTTAACCTTGTCTTTAAAACTAGCTGCTGCTCGTGCCTGGGCATAAACATCCACCCTTGAAGTCCACATCTCAGAACTGCCACTTGGGTGTGACGATGTAACGACGGGCCTCCCTTGCCTAGGTTTAGCCATGCTGGGCGGCCTTGAGCTAACCTCTTTGGTCAGGGGTCACAAAAGCCTCCAGGGCTGACCCAGCCCTAGTTTGGGCAAACACCTTCCTGTCCTTCTTGTTGTGCTCATGGAGGGAGGCATTAGAAGAGATGCTCAGCTTCTTGGCTAAAATGAGCCCTCCTCACAGCTGCCAATGTGCTGGATGGACGTTTTGCCTCTGTTAAACTGGGGATTGCAAAGGTAGGTGCCCAAATTCCAGTCAACATCACCACCTGGCTCCCTGCAGCCAACAAGCAGCAGCCAGCACAGGCCCAGGCGCTTGCAGGAGGTGGCTTGTTTCTGAACTACCTGGTGTTACCTCCAAGGAGGTCATGCTTCCCTGTCAGCTCCCAGATCACAAGCTTTGAACTGGGTTTTGTCTGTGAAGCATCCTGACTTGTATTAGAAACTGTGGCCAGCAGGAACAGGGAGGTCATTGCCCTGTACTCAGCACTGGTGGGGCCACACCTCGAGTATTGTGTCCAGTTTTGGGCCCCTCACTATATGAAGGTTATTAAGGTGGTGGAGTGTGGCCAGAGAAGGGCAACAAGGCTCATGAAGGGACTGGAGCACACGGCCTATGAGAAGCATCTGAGAGAGATGGAGTTGTTCAGTCTGGAGAAGAGGAGACTGAGGGGAGACCTCATTGCTCTCTACAACTACCTGAAGTGAGGCTGGAGCAAGGAGGAGGCCAGCCTCTTCTCCTTGGTGGCAAGTGACAGGACTAGAGGAAATGGTTGCAAGCTGCACCAGACTTCAGACTGGATATTAGGAAATACTTCTTCACTGAAAGGGTTATCAAATGTTGGAATGATCAGGAACAGTGGTGGAGTCGCCATCACTGGGGGTTGTTCAAGTGGCATGTGGACCTGGCACTTGGAGATATGGCTTAGTGATGGCCCATCAGTGCTAGGTCAAGGGTTGGACCGGATGATCTTTGAGATGTTTTTCAACCAGATACATTCTGTGGTTCTGTGATTCCAACCTAGGAGCACCTTATAGGAGGTGGCTTGAGGCAATGACTCCCTGGCATGGACCTCCTTGAGTTCCCCACCTCCTTGAGTTCCCCACCTCCCCAAGGGAGCCCATTTTTGTTTAACCATGTGTGCTTAATATTGTTCAATAGAGCTAGCACCCTGGGAGGGTAGCTGAAATCTTCTTTGTTGCTTAAATTTTCTTGAGGGCTCTCAAAACCAACCTCTCTTGGGGTACATCTGATTTATGTGGAAAACTCCTCCTGTCTACAGTAGGATTAATCTCACTTCTCACCTACCTTTGGGCACTGTTGTGCAAAAGTTGGTGCCTTGTCTGCTCATCCCCACTCCCTTTCATGACAGGGATAAAAACAAAACAAAAGAAAAGAAAACAAAACAAAACAAGCTATGCCCACAGTGTGAGTAATCTGATTTATTTTACACAACTACAATAGAATGAGATGAACAGCACCTAAAATAACCAATTTCTCTGCATTAAGGAGAAAGAGAGCCCAAGCTCCTTGGCATAAACATTATCAACATGACAGATATCTGTACCAAGGCACATCCAGATCATTGGCAGGAGAAATGCCCATTTGATGAAATTCTCCTCCACTGTGAAGGTCCCAGGCAGCTCTAAGGCTGCACATCTACAGACCTGTTTTACTTTGGTATAAGGTGTGAAAGTTCAACATAATTACACGTTGCAGAGTCTTTCCAGACTTCCAAAGCTTATGGTTCTTTCTGAAGCTTATCTGCAGTCTCCTCAAAGGTTTCTTTTGCTGTTCCTGTTTGGTATACCTGAGTTTTAAATTTTAGTTTACTTTTTTTCCAAAGATGTGCTTGTCCTATTTTTCAGTTCTGAGATGTTGATGCATACACTGCATTTTGAAAAAGTCCTTTTTGTTTGTTGCTGCTCCTGAAATATATTGACTTGACTAAGCATTTATAATTACAATATCTGGTATTCAAACTTCCAAAGACCCACCGAGTGACAGCCAGACACACCTGGCTGAAGCTGGAAACAGCACATTTTATCTGTTGTTTGCAAGAGTCTGTCACAACATGCCAGGTTTGCTCCTCGCTCCCTAGTTAGCTTTTATCCATTTGACAATGAAAAATCACGCTACTTGAAGGGGAAATTTGCATTGCAAAGATACATCCCTGTGCTCAGCCTTCCACCCTCATAATGAAGTCAACAGGTTTTTCATTTCAGCATCACAACCCATGCCACTGGTAGAAAAAAAACACTCTCAAGCCCTGGGGAGCAGATCTTTGTGCTTTGCTGTAAATGGGGGACAGTGGGACAGCAATGCAGTGGCTGAAGGATATACCACTGAAATATTTCCCTTAAGCTAAGGAAGGTGTCCATCCAGGTGTTCATTTGCAAAATAATAACCAAAGAATAAGCCATGAGCCTCACATCTGATTCAGTCCATTTGACTTTACCTGGAGTCCCCGAGCAGAGGCTGTGGATGGTACCCAGGAAGATGCTGCATGCCTGCAGCAGCTGATGGTCCCCAGCAAGGCTGCCGGCAGTGTTGGTGGCAGAGGCAGTCATCAGAGTGCCTCTGGGCAGGGGGCAGGGCCACTAAAGCCTCCTCGTCCAGGGCTTTCACACACCTGTATAAAGGGTCATTTGCTCTGGGGCTCTGCACAGCGGCGTTTGTGTGGGGAGCAAGATTCTGGTTTAACTGTGTACCAGAGAACAAGTGCTTGAATGCTCCAGCCATGAAGATCAGCTGAGGAGCTGTGGCTTCTTGTGCTAACAGAGCACAAGTTAAAGACAACATCAAGCCATTACAGAGGCCTCTTGTTGATAATCCATGTGCAGTGTAGTTGTGCACCTCATGAGACTGTAACACACACAAAGACCTGGACATACCTGATCTATTTGCTAATAGAATGAACCAATTCTAGCAATAACTGAAGCATTTCCTAAAAGCAGGAGCACACATCGGACTTCAGTCTGTTTACTGACAGATGTTTCTGCAGCATCTACTGATTTAAACCCCTCCACTTCTGATAGGAAAAAAAACACTCTCATTACCTTCCTTGCCAACAAAATTACAGAGACACAGAAACAAAATTAAGTGTAGGAAGAGGCATAGCTGCTGGAGTGGAACCACCTCTCCTGGCTGCACCTTGCAGCAGCAGTTCTGATCCAGGGTGGTGAGGTCAGTCCCTCCAGGTACCTTGGGAGAGATAGGCTACATATATAGTGAGGTGAAGGTGAATTAGGAGAGAAAGAAGCAAAGGAAAAATGGGGGGAGTAGGGTGAGATTGACCTAAGGTTGGTTTAATCTAAGATTGATCAAGCTAAAATTGATTTAGAGCTGGATAAGGAAGCAGAGCCATGCTTGCAGAAGCTGTGAGTCCGGAAGGAGAACAAGTGAAAATCAATCTTGTCTATGCTGGGCCACCCAATAGGCTGCAAACTTTAAGGTAATAGTCTGTAATTTATTACTTGTAACATATGTAGTTGGAGTTAATTTTAATATTTGGGTAATACACAATGCATAGATCACAGTTCCTCAGGAGTCAGTACTGGCACCAGTATTATTCAGTGTATTCATTAATGACCTGGATGAGGGCATGGAGTGCACTGTCAGCAAGTCTGCTGACGACACCAAGCTGGGTGGAGTGGCTGCTGCACTGGAGAGTTGTGCTGCCATTCAGAGAGACTTAGGCTGGAGAGTTGGGCAGGGAGAAAGTTAATGAAGTTCAACAGGGGAAAGTGTAGACTCGTGGACCTGGGAAAGAGCAATCCCATGTGTCAGTATAGGTTGGGGACTGGCCTGCTGGAGAGCAGTGAAGGGGAGAAGGACTTGGGAGTCCTGGTGGATGGAAGCATGGCCATGAGCCAGCAGTGTGCTCTTGTGGCCAAGAAGATCAATGCCACTCTGGGGTGGTCTCATCTGGAGTATTGTGTCCAGTTCTGGGCCCCCCAGCTCAAGGAGGACAGGGAGCTGCTTGAAGGAGTCCAGCACAGAGCTACAAAAATGATTAAGGATGTTGAACACCTTCCTTATGAGGAGAGACTGAGTGAGCTGGGGCTTGTTAGCTTGGAGAAGAGATGACTAAGGGGTGACCTCATTCACATTTATAAATATGTAAGGGGTGAGTGCCAGGAGGATGGAGCCAGACTCTTCTCAGTGATGCTCAGTGACAGGACAAGGGGCAAGGGGTGGAAGCTGAGGCATAGGAGCTTCCACGTGAACCTGAAAGAATTTTTTTCCCTGTGAGGGTGACAGAGCACTGAACAGGCTGCCCAGGGGGGTTGTGGAGTCTCCCTCTCTGGAGATATTCAAGAACCATTTGGATGCATTCCAGTGTGATCTGCTGTAGGTGATCCTGCTGTGGCAGAGGAGCTGGACCAGATGATCTTTCGAGGTCCCTTCCAGCTCCTGACATTCTATGATTCTATGATCGTAAAAATATCTATAAAATATGCTAGATAATTCTCTGTCTCATGGTTTTGGTTGATCATTCACCCTCATTCCTCACCACATCCAGTCTGGCTGGGAAGCAGGATGCTACCAAAACCCATCTTTGTGCAGATGCTGCTGTTACAAGTGACTCTGGGCCCAGGTCAGGGAGTTCAGAGCATGTTTTTGGATATTGGTACCTGAGAGGCCACTGCAGTATATGTTTGCATACGTGGCCACTGAATAAGGGAATATTTTCCTGCAAGTGCTTCAGTCCCAGGAGACTCTGCTGACGAAAAATGTTTTTCTGTGGTGGATGTCTCACCGTATTTCTGGCACATGCTTTTGGAGAGAAAAAAGGGAGTGCTGCATTCAAGAAGTTTCTTGTGAAATAGTTTCTTTAGACTGCACTTCAGGTTGCTGCAGACAGCTGAGACATGCTCTGAAAACACTAATGTTTTTGATGTCAGATAAAGTACAGAAAGCTGCAGAGATAATGCTGTCATCCAGAGGGAAGGCAGTAAAACTGGCAACAACGACACATGAACAGCCCCCTCATAGGCCACAGCATGCAGGAGTGAGGACTGACCCTACACCTTGAAGGGTCAGTCCAAAGAGATAACTTCTTGGGTAGGAGGCTGGTGTGCTTGGGGCTCTTCAGGCCTTGCTAAATGAACCAGGGCCAGGGAGCCAGCACTGGCACAGGATGCTGGTGGTGCTTGGTGCTCGCTTTCCTTTCGCATCACAGTGCAGAGATGTTCACTGGATGGTGGATAAAAACGTGAACACCGAAACAGTGTCCATAGAGGAAGAAGGCACAGGGTCACAGGCTTCCAGAAACACCGTGGCCAGTGCTGGGATCACCCAGTTTGACATCTGCCAGGAGGTACACCCCAGCTTGAAAAGGCTGAGCAGCTACTCATGGCAGCTGTGAGAGAGGACTTGCTGGCTGAGGGCCAAAATTGTTGAAACATTTCTTGGGTGAGCTGTGGCACTGATGGAGTGGGCAGGAGTGGTGGTATGTGGGTACTGATGACAGAGGGAGAGAGGGTAGCCCTGCGGCACAGATGCTCCGTGAGGAAAAACCTTGCAGTTGCTCCTGGTGGCTATCCCCACTGCTCTGGACCTCTAGTAGCCCTGGTATAGAGGATCAGTGTGACTGGTTTTACTGTGAGAGGTGCAGAGTTGGACACTGGTTCATTTTCAGCCCAGTTCACATGCAAAAGGCACCAGGGAAAGAAGGACCACTTGCTTTTTTGCTCTCCCAAAAAGCGATGCCCTAGATGGACCTCTGCTTGGCAGGAAAGGAGCTAGGAAAGGAGGCAGATGCAACAGGAGATATGTAAGCTACAGAGTGGGTTAACTGAGATGTAGGAGAGAGGCTGGCTGCTCTCTCCCTCAGATTGGTTGCAACCCACTATCACCCTCCTAACATTTGGCAATTGTCACAGCTTGAGTTTAACTGAGTTGAGTTGGACATGGGGAACTGAAATTCAACAAGTCTCAGAATATTTGCTGTTCTGCCCCCACGTGAACTCACATAAATCTATTTTTCAAAGTTTATGGTAAAACTCAGTCATGCAGCTCAGGCCAAGCTGGAGCTCTTCTCTGCATCATTAATTCCTTGGCTTGTTTTCCTTTTTCCAAAGTTCTCTGCAGGTCATTCCCAGCAAAGTGCAGTAAGGGATGGAAGAGCACACTGAAATCATTATCTATAAACAGTTACATCTCAAAGATACAAAGAACCATTATTTCTCAAAGATGCAAACAAAATGGTTTTGCATCGTGCGAATTATTTTCCTATTTGAAACACAAAACCTCTCTCAAATAGCTTTAAAACCCATATTGTAGTGAAGCATCTAGTTTGTTCCATTAACTACTGACAGAGTCAACTGGAGAACCACTGTTATTAATTTCAATGGAAGCTAAAATGCAGTTCATTTTCTGTAATTGCAGGCCCATCACCTAAAGACCCAGGAAAAGCTTTTAATCCAAGGCGTTTTTAGAAGGGTATGATTACATCGCATTTCTTCATAAGGTGTATAATTACCAGGGCGTCAATCACAAAGAAACACAAAGAGCCAAACTTCCTGGGCTGTTAGACAGCAGTTCCCTCCCGCTACCCTCGGGCTGCTGGTGCAGCGGGTCCCCTGGTGGGTGCTGGAGGTGGGGAATCTCTCTGGGACCCAGCGGTGCTGCTTCCCCCTGGGTGGGGATCAGCTAACAGCAGCTGTCCTGATGCCAGGTTGCATAGGGGACAGGGAACACATGAAAAGGTGAGGGAAAAGCCAATAAAAATCTTAGGAAGGAAATCCTGAGGGTACATGCTATTTAGTTTAAGGATAAGAGACTCTCTGTGGCACAGGATAGTCACCAGAATAACATTTCACTGCAAGGGCACTGCAAGGAACCCACCATGGTTGGACAGCTGACATGTCCACACGCTGGATGAGAGTGGCAGCAGGGTGGTGTCTCCCATCCCAGCTTCTCTCAATGAACGTCAACCCATGCCAAGCTGCTGGCTGTGCTCACACCACAGTCAGATGGGACTGTGCAGTTTGTCTTTGCGTGGTCTTAGCTGCCTTGATTCAGAACAAACTGCTCCTCCATCCTGCCTGTGAAAAGAAGAAACTCTGCCTGGAGGGAAGAAAAAGAGAAAACTTCGGGTCTGAATTATTGCATCTCCATTTCACTCAAGGAGGGACAGCCACGATTGCCTGCTGTGATTCAAGGCTGCTTCAGCCTGGAGGTATAGTAGCAGGGCTTGGGGTTGGGGACTGTGAGCAGAGTCTCAGGCCAGAGCCACTCCTCCCCGTTGGGCTCCTTAGTACTCAAAAAAACCTGAATCACAGAGGAAACTGAGATTGGTGGAAACACATAGATGTCAGAAGGAAGATTTAAATCTCACCTAGATTCTTCCCCAACACTGAATATTTTTAAGACTCAGCTGGACAAGTGCTGGTCCATTTTCATAGTATAGTATCATAGTATCATAGTATCATCAGGGTTGGAAGAGACCTCACAGATCATCAAGTCCAACCCTTCACCACAGAGCTCAAGGCTAGACCATGGCACCAAGTGCCACGTCCAATCCTGCCTTGAACAGCTCCAGGGACGGCGACTCCACCACCTCCCTGGGCAGCCCATTCCAGTGGCCAATGACTCTCTCAGTGAGGAACTTTCTCCTCACCTTGAGCCTAAACCTCCCCTGGCGCAGCCTGAGGCTGTGTCCTCTCGTTCTGGCGCTGGCCACCTGAGAGAAGAGAGCAACCTCCCCCTGGCCACAACCACCCCTCAGGTAGTTGTAGACAGCAATAAGGTCACCCCTGAGCCTCCTCTTCTCCAGGATAAACAATCCCAGCTCCCTCAGCCTCTCCTTGTAGGGCTTGTGCTCGAGGCCTCTCACCAGCCTCGTCGCCCTTCTCTGGACACGCTCAAGCATCTCAATGTCCCTTCTAAACTGGGGGGCCCAGAACTGAACACAGTACTCAAGGTGTGGTCTAACCAGTGCAGAGTACAGGGGCAGAATGACCTCCCTGCTCCTGCTGGCCACACCATTCCTGATGCAGGCCAGGATGCCATTGGCTCTCTTGGCCACCTGGGCACACTGCTGGCTCATGTTCAGGCGGGTATCAATCAGCACCCCCAGATCCCTCTCTGTCTGGCTGCTCTCCAGCCACTCCGACCCCAGCCTGTATCTCTGCATGGGGTTGTTGTGGCCAAAGTGCAGCACTCAGCACTTGGAGCCACTGAATGCCATCCCATTGGACTCTGCCCATCTGTCCAGGCGGTCAAGGTCCTGCTGCAGAGCCCTTCTGCCCTCCAACCCAGCCACATCAGCCCCCAGCTTGGTGTCATCTGCAAACTTGCTGATGACTGACTCAATGCCCACGTCCAGATCATCTATGAAGATGTTGAAGAGGATGGGGCCCAGCACTGACCCTTGAGGGACACCGCTAGTGACCGGATTTTGCCTAGACTGTGCTTTAGCCAAGAAAGGTTGGACCAGATGATCCTTGAGATCCCTTCCAACCTGGTATTCTATGATTTTATTAAATCTATGTGCATTAACAGCCCCTTTCCCTTGGCTCTTGGTGCCAGTCTTCTCCCGCTTTAAGCATCAGAGGATGCTAAGCAGTGGCTGCAACAGCTGAAGCTATTTCTTTTCAGAGCTGGTTCACCAATAACGAAGAGCAACCCTTTGCTGCATCCCACAACGAGGGACTATTTAATTGACTGCAAAAAATGCTAAGTGTACTTATCCCCTCAGTGGATGAGGACTAAGGTGGGTAACAGTGGTGGGAGAAGTAGCTGTTTGGGAAGCAATTTAATTAATAGAATGTAAGACACAAGAAAGGTCAAGTCTTGCCTCTGCCGTGCTGTGTTGAATCTGCACATGTACGCAGGACTTCAGGCTTCTGTGTTGCTTTTTTTTCCAGCTGGCAAATTTCCCCAAACACAATAAAATCTTCCTTCTTTTTTTTTTTTTTAACCTTAGTGGATGACATATTGTAATATGTTTAAGGATCTGTAATATTTTATGCTTGTAGCTTTCTCACAATTGCTGTTCCAATATGGCAGGGATGCCAGTATTAAAGTTTAATATGATTAGAAAGCTCAATTGTATAACCATGGGGTTATACTCTTTATCTATTCTAATCTGATTAAAATGCTTCTCTTCAGTAGCTTTCCACAATCGCTTTATAGCAAAACCTGGAAGCAAAGCCACCAGTGCTTTGGTTTGTCACAAACCAGAAGAAACACCAAATGGGTTCCTTAACTGGTTTTGTTGTTTGGTTTTTTTTTTTTTGTTACCATACAAAACTGGATCCAAACTGCAAACCCAGCTCCATCTGGCTTTAGAGGAGCTTCTTGCTCAGAAAGAGCTTGTGGAACCCTTGTGGGATGCCCAGGCTTGCCCTGAAGCTGGGTTAAGGTTCCATACCTGCCTGCATTAGGGACAGAAAAAAAGTGGTTTGGATCTTGCTGCCTGATGCTGAGGCTGCTAAGTCACTGCAAGTTGCTAATGTCACAGCTACATCTAAATCCCATCACAGCATTAAATTCATTATTGTAATTAAATTATCTCACTGCCTATGATGCCATCTCCCCACATGATACATCTCATCCAGCCTAGTGGTAAACTACTTGATGCAAGAGAATATAATCCACCTCTAATTTCCATCACCATTTAGCACTCATAAGCCACAATTTGTTATCAGTCTGAAGGCACAGTACTGAAAATATACTTCAGAGAATGTAATTGTCCATTAATAGGTAAAAGCATGAAGACAGAGCTCCATTTTTGTAATATTTGCATCTTCTCCTTCAATTGTTCCTCTAATGACTACCAACATTGGTACAGCAGAAGAGCTGTAGACCAAACATACCTCATAAACTAGAGTTGGGTTTGCATTGTCAGTCACTCTGCTTGGGAGGTGAAGCAGAGCTGCTACACAAACCCCTGACACAGCAGAGGTTATTCATTGTGCTATAGATCTGCAGCATTAGGCAAGCCTACCCCTGAGACCAGAGTTAGAGAGTACTCCTGGTGTCTTTACATGAACCCTTGAGGCTACATCTTAAAAAGTGGAGATGGTTGTTCTCTAAACCTCCCTGCAGGACACTCAAGACTGAGTTACCACTGAGATCATGACCAGTGACTGGCATAGTCACAAAGCAGCTTTGATGTCATTGCCTCTTCTCTCTAAAACCGAGTCATGCTCTCAATAGCTTGTTGCTGTGGCTAAGGGAGGATATAAAAGGCTTGAGAATCGAGGTGTTTAAGCTAGCTTACCACTACTTGGGAAGGAGAGTGAAGATGGGCAGCCCCTCCTAGATGCAGTATTTGTCCCCAAGAGTCACAGAAGATGCTGTCCCCCTCTTGCTCAGTTACTCCCCTTGCTTCAGCGGGAATGACTGGTTCTCCCACTCATCTTTCAGCAAAACAAGCCTGCCTTTCCCTCACATGGGTTGGGCTGTTTCTGCTTGGCTGAGCTTGCAACTCACAGATTCCTCCAGCCACTCTTTACCAGCAGAGTTCAACAGCAAAAGCAACCTCTAAAGTCAAATACATTCTTTCTCCTTCTAAAACTGCTTTAGGTGCAGTGCCAAGCAGGCTCCACACCTTTGACTGAACTCTCAGGCATCTTTGCTTTCTGAGTTGTCTGAAGTTTTCTGCATCACTCTACAGAAGGGAGGTCATCACCATTGTATCAATTGCAATGCATCACTGGCATGGGCATTGCATTCATATTGCACTGCTAATATTCAGAGGATCCATCCATGTGATATGGCAACAAACTGAAGGACAACATCAGCATTTAACTAGAATTAAGCTTTCTTACTCATGTAAGATTATTTGAATTGTCCCTTAAGCATAAAGTCTCCATCATCTGGACAACAACTTAAGAATTGCTCTTCACTAGCTTGCCAGATTTATATCAGGAGTGATGAGGCCATTGCAAGTAATTTTCTGTCTCTCCTTTTAATAAGTGTTGGGGAAGATCCACTTTTTAAGTACACAAGCTTGCGTACAAGTTGCATGAGACAGCTGGGATGAGAATGTTTCCTGATCTTCCCTGGTGTTGCAACATACTTTTGGGCCACGTGGCATCAGATCTGTGAGACCTTAACTCTAAGCCTGCTGTTACTGCTGCCCTGTCTGGTACATCCATTCCTTCAACTCAATAGAGTCTCCTACCTTAATTCATTAACTACTTTTATGAGCCATTAAAATTGCCTCAAAAGAAAATGGTCACGTTTCTTAACTAACAAGAACTTGTCTTGCTTTTGATATTATCTGGGTCACTCTGCAACCAAGAATCAGGATTAGATTTTCACCATACCCACCCCAAATCTATTAGAGAATTTACAAATAAATTAATTCCTAATTATTTTGCAATGTCAAATTTTCCCCTCAGTTGTTCCTATCTCTAAATATGAAGTTCAGAGCAGCAAATTAAATGTCTTCAGATTTTGCTTCATTGGCTTGCTGTGAAGCAGAACAAACTGGTTTACATTCTTCACTAGAGATCCTCAGGGTTGTTTGGGGAAGGTGTTCCTGCCATGAAACACCAGCACACAGATGACTAGGTCCAACACCTCACACTACAGCTCTGTGCACCTACAGCCTGGAACAATGAATTCATTCATCTGTCTGCAAATCAAATTCCAATGATCTGGGTCTTAGCCTTCCAGAAGTACAAGACCTAATAACATCCTGGCAGATGCCACTGGTTTCTTCTGTGCTTCTCTACATAGGCATGGTTTTGTTATAAAGGAACTCATCTCTCTCTCTAACCCAGTAACTACTGCAAGGAAGAAGAATCCAGGTTCTGGGCAAATTTACTGCAAATCATTAAGAAATTGCTTTTAGACTCATTCCAGCTTTGTGGATGTCTAAAGATAGAGCATACTTGCCCACAGGATGTGGAGATGAGAATTGATCATCAGGAGGCTCAAGTTTCAGCTGTAAAACTGATGTTTCCAGCAAGACTGTCTCCTTGCATCAAATCTATGCTGTGAAAACATCCTCCAGCTGGTTGGTACCAGCTGACATTGAGGGGAAAAGATGAAATGCTGCTTATGGCAAAGTACCATAAGGCACAGAGAGTACCCCTGCTTTAGAAACACTTCTTAGTGCTGGGATTACTAGTTAAACAGCTGGTATGTTACCCAGACAGGACAAGCATACCCTCAGACTCCTCAGGTACTTTGACTAACTGTAATTTATGATAAACCACAGAAAAAAATAGTATCTTTAAACTAAGTCTTTATTGAGTTACCCATATGCTGCAACATATTCAGAGAAGGGTCATGAGCATGACTGGGGGCTGGAGCTCCTCTCCTACAAAGACAGACTGAGAGAGTTTGGGCTGTTCACTCTGGAGAAGAGAAGGCTCTGAGACCACCTCACTGTGGCCTTTCAGTATCTGAAGAGGCTTTATAGGAAAGCTGGTGAGGGACTTTTTAGGATGTCAGGTAGTGATAGGACATGGGGGAATGGAGCACAACTAGAATTGGGTAGATTCAGAGTGGATGTTAGGAAGTTCTTCACCACGAGGGTGGTGAGACACTGGAACAGGTTGCCCAGGGAGGTGGTGGAAGCCCCATCTCTGGAGGTCAGGCTGGATGTGGCTCTGAGCAACCTGATCTAGTGTGAGGTGTCCTTGCCCACAGCAGGGAGATTGGAACTAGATGATCCTTGAGGTCCCTTCCTCAATTGTCATCAGAATGACAATTCTGATTCTATATCTTTAGCAAAGAGTGAGACAATACAGGGGAGTTATTACAACGAGTAGAATGAACTTTTATTTTCATTCATCCTTCATTAATACCATACAGTTAGAGAGCAGTATCTGGGGGGGGGCGGGAAATAATCTTGAAATAATTTAAAACAGAAGGCACAGAAAACCAAATCCAACTATGCAGCTAGAAAAGAGAGGGGGAAAATGATTCAGGAAGGCAATTAATTCGGAAAGGTAACTCCACTAAATTGCTAGGTATTCTGATTAAAAGCTACAGCATACAGAAACAAAACTGCACAGTTTAGGCTAACCTATGCTTTTGTTATGTATTCATATGACAGGAAAAGAAAAATAAACATAAAAATCTGATTTTTGCAAGGGTTTGACTGAAAAGCCTAATTTTTAGGATGATTTAAAAACCAAAACCTGTTAAATCTAGTACATATGTCAAAATATTCCCTAAAGTCTCTACTAAGATGTAGGTTACCAAAAAACAACAACAACAACAACAACAAATCTGCATTAACAGCAAAGCATACAATTAAACAGCATCTGCATCCCTGTGTGACCTGCACTAGATTACGGTCCTGCTCTGGCAGGGGGTCTGGACTTGATGATCTCTGGAGGTCCCTTCCGACCCCTAACGTCCTGTGATCTGGGGATGGGAGGAACCTTTTCTCAGACCCAATAAGTTTGGTGTTTGCTTCAGAAACAGAAGTAATATACTGTAGAGGACACTGAAGACATAAAATAGATGTTAGGAAGAAGTTCTTTACAGTGGGTGGCGAAACACCGGAACAGGCTGCCCAGGGAGGTTGTTGACGCTCCCTCCATGGAGGTGTTCAAGCTTAGGTTGGATCAGGCCTTGAGTGACCTGTTCCAGTGGGAGATGTCCCTGTCTATGGTGGGGGGTTGGAACTAGATGATCCTTAAGGTCCCTTCCAGCCTAAACCATTCTATGATTCTATGACACCGAGAGCATACATTACAGAGAGGAATAAAAAAACACTTCATTCATATAAGAGTTTTCCTTTTTTTTTTTTTTTTTTTTTGCAAAAGAGTGACTTTATTTCTTTTGAAAACAAAGCTACTGGAATTAATGACATGCGACAATACGCCCCGATATTATTATACCAGCCGAGTCTGCAAACAAAGGTCATGCTTCACAACTGAAATACGCTGCGATTCTCAAGTACATTCTCTGGTAATTAAGAATACAATACAGAGGTCATTCGTAAAATCAGTTCAGGTTGGGAACCTGGTTTATAAATGAAGCTCTTTTTCTTTTTTTCCCAAATATGTAGAACACTGACAACGTGTGTCCCAGTCAGCACATTTCTTTCTGCGCTCCACCCTTTTTTATCTTAAACACGTGGGTGCTTAGCTTGCAAATACCACAGAAAAGCAAAGTCTAGAAGTTACAGGTTGGTTTGTAAAATTACTAAGTACAATCCAAGATAAATACTGTTACTCTTACTGACAACTTAATAGCAGATGCTCTCTAAAGGGAAAAAAAGAAAACAAACAACAAAAACATCCTGAAATGCAAGAGAGGTTGTTTCAGCATTTGATATCAAGGCATTTGCACGTTTGTCAGGAGGTGAGAGAATAAAAGGGAACTTTGCAGCTTACTTTGCAGTTGGACTTGAATTCAAAGAGCCTTCCTTCTAGCCTGCCCACCTGTAAACTATAATGTATGGTTTCTTAACAGCTTGCTTTTCCCCCCCTGGCCCCACTCGCAAATAGTTCTCCCATTTAGAAAGTACAAGTCAAAGTCTTGTTTCCACAGATGAATAAAGAGAGCTGACAACTACAATAGAAACGGTAAAAATGATCTTTGTAAAAATGTTCATCAAAATTCTCTGACATAGCAAAACATTCATTTGTAAAGTAAAGTCTAACACTGCAAGCCATTCACTCAGAGGCGACCTCGGGCACGAGCACTCTCGCCTGTGTTGCCACAGTTACTACTCCCATTTTTCTTGTCATTATAGGATACAAACTCTGTAATATATTAAAGTTTCCTAACAAAGAGTCCAATTATTGCACTTTATAAAATTCCAGTAATGTCAGGCTTTTATCCTACTTTCCTGTGAACACTGATGCCCTGCTAGAAAAACTAGGGGGGGAATGCAAATAATTTCTGATGGGTAACATGGAGTATGTGAATCAGTCTGAAATACTGAGTCAAAAATAGAAGGCTTAAGAAATGAAGAGACGTACCTTTGGGAACAGATTTTGGTTCACAGCAGCAGAGAGCTGTGCCACTGCAGTACTGACACACATTCTCTTTGCAGGGAAGAATGGGCACATGGCTCTTATGCTTACATATCACATATAACTTGAGCGCTTTGCAGAGAAACCCAAAGAACCACTAAGTTCTTCTTCTGACTCTACAAGCCTGATGGGGAAGGCTCAGGGACAGCCATATCAGAGTGGGAATTTCTCTGTGAGCTCCTGCATATTTCCATTTGCTTCAGCAATGGATACAGCAAACAGAAATGGCTATTTCAGGATGGAAAGATATATAAAGGAAGTCTGAGAGGCCCATTAAAAAAACCAAAGAAATACAGCAGTTTTGGCCCTACTTATAACCAGCTGTATCAATATGGGAAAAAAGATAGAGACTTTTGTGCCAGCTATACAGAAAGACACTGCTTGAACCATAATGATTCACACATTTATATGAGGCTTCCAGGCCAGCAAATGACAGTTAAAGTTACTTTGTTCCTCTGCTCCTTCAGCATGGGAACAAGTGCAGAATGGCTCATTCCAACCGTGGACAGTCCGTTCACAGCAACAATCATATCACCACACCTGAAAAACACAAAGAAGAAAATGACCCAAAGGATAACTCCTGCTCTGCAGTAACTAGTACACGCCAACAAACAGCGCTTCATTGCCAGGGTGACTGGTTTGCATCAGGTTGGAAGTGGAGCTTAAAAAGCTGAAGGGATTAGGTTTTAAGTCTGTTTTACAATTCCTCTGGGAATCTAGATCACTAGATTTTCAATTCTAACAGAAAGATGGTTCTGCATTGAGAGCTGACCTGCAGGGAAACAAGAGAAGAGTGGGAAAGATCTAATGGAGTCAAGCGTGTGCATGCCAGAAGCCTTTGTGTTTGTGTGGACTGCAACACATTTACACCAAATGTGCCCTTACTATATAGGAGGTGTAAAGATACTGATGGTTACCAACCACATTACAACCAAGAACCTTGCTTTCAGTGGCTTACGATTCTGTCAAATGTTACCATTTAGCCTGAGATCTCCCTCAGGAGATGGTTCAACTCAGAAGCTGTAGCATCTCTGTGGTTTTGAGGAACAGAAATCTGGGAGGGTGCTGTTTGATGGCCCACAGAAAATTGATCTCAGAGGGCTCAGTTTCAATTTTCACAAGCCTGAAAGAAACTTCAAAAAGGCACCTAAGTTCTTCCTGTGCTGAGCATGCTCTTCTCTGTGACTTGAGTTCAGAAGCAGCTGAACATGACTCAGGATATCAAACAGGACTTTTCCTGAAACTGATCCTCACAACTATTGGAGGCATGAAAATGGACGGCAAAAAGATGCTCTCCTGGTGCCTGCTCCTAGAGCAGAGAAAGAAGTGGTGTGTCCAACACCAGTCAAATGTGTATTCAAAAGCTCTTCTCTGCCTAAACCAAGGCACCCACCACCCCAAAGCATGATGTTACAGTGGGGGTGAGCGGGGTCTCACTCATCCAGACTTTCTGCTGAAGTTATTTCACCTTCTATAAAAATCACACCAGATAAACAGTGTAGGTAGAAAACAGTCTTTACTATTGAACTGTGAAGTCATTTGCTCCCTTCTTCTCTAACCAAAAAAAAGCCCAGTTAATCTAAATAGAACTATTTCAAAAAGCTCTGCCCTGGAACAAATCATGGTGCAAGGTCTAAGGAGCTCTCCCTTGCTGATGGTCTGTCTTGGTACACTTGAACAAAGTGTACCATATCACAGTATCACACAAAAGCATCTTTTCCATTCCTTACAAAGGGGTCAGCATGACCACAACCACTTTTCCCTCCTCTCAGGAATGATACTTGAATTTCCATTTGTGTGAAGACATCTATCTATGAATTCCCCAATCAGAAATTATTTACTTTGGGTTGAACAGAATTCTTTCATTTAATCCAAACTGTTTCACAGTTGTCCACAAAAATCTAATTTTGTGTTCAGCCAAGCTATTTTTTTCATTTATTTATTTAGCTATTGAACTGAAAAATCAATGACTGGCAAGGCCCTAGGCATAAGTACATCTTTGCCTAAGTTACTTTGTAAGTAAATCTATATGTAAAAAATCGTGCCATAAAACTTCAAGTTGCATATTCGTTACTGCCACCTTTTACTGCCAAAAGATCAGGTTATGAATGAGAGAACTTTTAATAGGAACTGTAAGTCCTGGTTCTGAACTAATTCTACCTAAAGCTAAGATGCACATACACATATTAGACCTCAGGGTTGCATCAAAACATAATGTGTAAGTAGAAACATACCATCTTTAAGGTCAGGAGGGCCCTCAGGAGGTCTCTAGTCCCACCTCCTGCTTAAAGCAAGGCCAGCTGTGAGATCTGACCAGGTTGCTCAGGACTTTATACAGTCAAGTCTCAGAAATCTCCAAAGACAGAAACTGGGCAACCTGTGACACTGTCTGAGAGTTTCTCCTTATAATCTGCCTCAATTTCTTTTGCTCAGCTTGTGCCTGTTGCTCTCTTCCTCTTGTCCTGCACTACTGTGAAGAGCTTGGGCTTTGTCTCTTCAGTAATCCCTTTGTAGAGACTACTGAATGGGGCTGATAGGTGGTGCCTTCGAAGACACCTCTGCTCCCATATAAGCAAGCCCAGCTTCCCAAGCCTCTCCTTGTAGGGCAAGTGCTCCAGCTCTCCTCATCTTGAGGGCCTCAGCTGAATATGCCTCGTATATCAGTGTTTTTCCTGCCAGCTAATGACTCTCAGCACTGACGTGGGGATTTGGTTCCTTAGTTGTCTTTCCAGAGGTACTGACACTTTCATCTACTTTGTTGCCTTTCCATTAAAGCAGCAATGCCCATCTTCACTACCAGAATTTCCAACAGTGGCTTCTGAAGTCTATATGAAAAGCATAAAGTAGTTCCTCCCATTTTACATAAGCTCCAATTTTTCATTTGTACTCTACAAAGACAGAAATGTCACGAACTAGGTAGTTCTGCACATAGTCATTTTGCAATGTCTCTTGGCCTAAAGAAGCCAGGAATACACAGACATCAGGTGACATCAGCACGACAGCTGGGGAGGGGGGCGAGAGATGGCAGAGGTGCCAGCACAAGCACCATCTCTGACAGACACCCTTTCTTCATCAGCAACAGCCTGTACTACCCTGCATCACACTCACGATTTCCACAGCACAACATGCTGCAGTGAATTTCCTTAAGTAATCAGTTGCACCAACAGTTAACTATTTAAAAGTGATGATGACGATGATGGTTACTATTATTACTACTATTAGCTTACTTTAATCTTCCATCAAAGTAGGCAGGAGTTCCAAGAACAATGGTTTTAATGAAGAAAGGCTGGTTGGTGTGGTTCTCCTCGTAGCCACCAACGATGCTGAAGCCCCAGCTGCCTAAATTGCTCCGCCGCAGTACTACGTCATGGCAGCTATGTAGGCAGCTGTAGAACAAACAGCAAGAGAAAAAGCCATGTATACCACACAGAGGTATTTTTATAGTAGGCACAACATCTGCTGTCACATCATTACCACTGTGCTAAGCGTGGAAGAGAAGGGCAGGGATGGTGATTAGACCTCTGTTCCTGCAGTCAGTTCGCAATATTCAAACCGATTACCAGAAGTGCCTGCCATCTTGAGACAGAAAAGTCTTTTAAAAGAAATAATGCAGTGCTAAAATAATTATTTAAACACAGCTAGCTCTGTAGACTGACAGGAGCAGAATGGCATTTTAGGGATTTTGCAGGTAGCAAGAACGTGGGTAGAAAATGGATAACTGATCTGTTTAGCTTGCAAGTGAAACAACAAGTTTTTCTTCCACCCCCATCAAGTTCAGGCATTTTCTGTTTTAAGATCTAAAAGTCCATGCATCATCTTCACTGCCTCTAAACTGATACATCACCAGTAATAAAAATACATATGATTAGCCATTTTATGACACAGAATGTAAATAATTCAGATCATGCTTCACTAACTAGATTGATCATGCTTCACTAACTATATTGGTATATGTTGTCTCCCCCAGTGAAATCTAATTACTGCCAAGGAGGTTGGCAATGACTTCTGAAAAAATCCCCAAACAAACCAACAACAGAGAAAGTAACTTTTGGGTAAAAAAGACGCCAAGTTCTTTACCAATATACAACACTATACAGCAGCATAATGCATTGCGTAACTTCAGGAGCCACACACAGGCATTTCTAGTCTGTATATAAGCGATAAACTGCTGTGGGGGCATGGAAAGGAAGTATATCTAACAAAGCTGAGAACTGTTTACTAATATTAGATAACTGAAGGGAAATTAATTGATAGAACTCAGAAAAAGTGAGAAATCTTTGAAGGGCCAGTTCTGTTATTTTCCGCTACATTCTGCTACCAACACACCTTGGTCTTGTGGTTTTATGCCTAAACTACAGATCTGAGAGTGGTAACTATCAAGACTGAGGGGAGTTAACCTGCTTGCCCCAACAGAAGTTAATAACACTACGTGCTGTAGTAAGAACTCTTCTTGATAGCAAGCAGTGCTGGCATGAGCTTACGGGTGTAGCCACAAGAGAGTGAAAAACAGGACTGTAAAAATGAAACACAGTGATGTCCAACAGACTGCAGAGTAGTCAGGAGGAGACAACTCACTGCAGATCTTGAAGAGTTTTTTTTGTTTGGCAGAGACAGTAGTCTGCTCTTAAAAAAAAAGCCCTGGGAATCTGTAACTACAGACTCACTTGTGTATAAGAGACCCATGTCAAGAATCTGACAGAAAGGCAAGTCTGATCTGATATTCTATAATTACTGTGGTTTTATTAACAATCTCTCTGGTTGCAGATGTTCTGTAGAAAGTTACAATGTGGCTAAACAATAGAAAAGATGACTTGTGCTCATCCACAGGGGTAGTTATTATGGTTTGAGAAAAGAGAACCCCAGTTTCCTAAGGAAATACTGCTCCTTGTTCACAGTCTGGTTTGCAAGCACACTGCCAAACAAATATAACTGAGATGATCAGGCAGAAAGGCAGATGTGCTGCAACTAATAAGGTCTCTGAAGAGTTATTTTTCTTGGGCTTATCTTAAAACAGGTAACTAATAACTTTATCAATTAATTCTGTACCTTGGAAGTCCCAGCCACATGACCCATGATGGTGACCAACTGGCATCATATTCATTTTCACTGATGGTACTCAATTGTTCTTCATTAGCCTGAGGCTGTTCCTCTACAATCTGGACTTCCAGGGCTTTCAGGGCAACTACTGAAGAGGCAGCACTGGCTTTCAGCATGGCCACTGCCTCGCTGTGGCTTAGGTTAGTCAAATCGATGCCGTTGATGTTCAGCAACACATCACCTGTTGGAAGGTGCAAGAAAGAACACATCAGTTTGTTGGCACCATTCCTAGCAACAGCACCCTTCATGCCAGGGCTTCACTTAGAAATGTGTTTTTTGGAGCTGAGACAGTCTGAACTGACAGCTTGGCACTGTGAGTAGCTCTGAGGCCTTATACTGCTGGTTCAAAACAGTAATGTGTTGAACTAGTAAGCTGGATCAGTATCACTTGTTTCTACATAACATTTCAAATGCTGTGGCTTCTATAGGATCTTGCCCTGAAAACTTGAGACAGAAATTACCTAAGCACCTCATCATCTCAGCTAGCTGCAACTGCTATTGCAGATGCCACATCATAATTGTTTCCAGTGATGGATTTCACGTCCACTCTAACTTTAAAAGGGAAAGAAGAATGATGGAAAGAAAAACAGACATTGCAAAATAACAAACTCTTGTAGATAAGTGAGGCTCCACAGAATGTTTTAGGTCTTTACCTTTTTCTAACGTGTTACTTAGAACTAAATGGAATTCAAAATCTACTGCAAAGGCTGATGCAAATCCCCAGAACATTAAAAATAAAGAAAGAGCAAGTATCTCTGCAAAGATAACCTGGAAAGACCTGAAAACACTATAAAAAAAAAACAAACAGACAGATTTTTTTTACTTCAGAATCATTTTTAAAAGCTTGAAGATGAAATCAAGGATGTTATTTACTGTCCAAGAAGTGACAGACTCCTCTTTCACACAATGTCTCGCTCACTGATCAAAGCCAGAAGAAAACAAAGCAAAAGTGTGAACAGTTGGGTAGCTTAACTTGAAATCACATTTGTTGCTGCTGTGGCTACTTTATGTTACACAATGAAAGATCAATTGCAATTCTTCCATCAAGTGTGTTTCTCATAGCAGTACAGAAAAAGAAAGCATATCCGTTGGTATGTGGGTGTAAAACTCCCCCTCTCAGAATCATGCAAGATTGCTCCCACACTGTTCTTTTTAAATTTGCAATCTGTGAAGTTTTTTTTCCCTACCTTTCCTTCCTAGGAATCTGTAAAATATGTAATTCTGTGAACTCTGAGTCACAGAGATCCCATGGGCAGCCTTTTTTTTTGCACAGACACAACAGGTTTTAGTCACTGAATGCTTTGCTATCGATAGGGCAGGACAGCCTCACCTACACTGAATCTAACTTCCACCTCTCGGCTCCCTTCTGCAAAGCCAAGAACACTGATGGGTGCAAAGCCAAGCTGCCCCAGAGGATAAGGCAGCATTCAGGAGCCAGGGTCAAGCTTCAGAGGTAAAGAACATGGGCGAGCTGTGACCTGTCGTCAGAGCATCTCTGCTGTTCAGACATTTCTCAGACAGAAGGAGCTCAGCCTACCACATTAAACACAAAACCAGGATGTGTGCATAGCAGTACAAAGAGCTGCACCAGACCCTCAGCTCAGGGGATTACTGTCAGCTTTAAAGAATTTAACCAGGCATTTCCTGCTCTTAGCTGCTTCCCCAGCTATCTCTCTCTAAACATCCTTTTCCTAGAAGAGGTGGAAGTGTGACACTAAATACTCTATTTCCATTATTGAAACAGGAAGAAGCATCCATCAGCACTTCCCTATATTTGTGAAAAGCTCTTTGACACCACCTGACTTCAGAGCATGTACTCATCACACAACAATCAGAGGCCACCCGTGCCACCAGGAAAGCCAAGCCCCACCTCGTTTAATCCTGCCATCTCTTGCCAAGCACCCGTGAGGCTGCACACTTGTCACAAAGATGGGCAACTCGCCACTTTTGCTGCCTCTGCCTCCTGCCACTGTCATTCCCAGAGATTCGTGTGGCTCTTTTTTCACAGTAATGTGCTTTTCTTGGCATGTAACACACTGGGAGAGATCCTGTTCGACAAGGATAAATAACATTGTTAAAAATTGAAGGAAAATAAAACCTCAGCTAAAAAAGAACATAACTAAATTGTGAGTAGAGGGAGTAGAGGCTTAAGGAAATTTAAAGAGTCGTTGTCAAAAATATTAGGAAAAGAAGGGATTTCAAAATGAATTCATAAAAGTACAACTTAACAGAGTTTGCTGGCAAAGTTCACTCTATTACATCCTATGTGGAAGGAACATGGAAAATTGGAGTCATGGAACATGGAAAATCGGATGGATTTAAATGGGGATCTGGAGAAATTTATACAGAGATAGGGGAGATCAAGCCAGGATTGAGTTGGAGTGAGTCTTGTGTAACTTTGGCATAGCAGTGATTTGAGGATCGTTAACAGTAACAAATCATGGAATTAAGATTGTACAATTCTCTACCAACACTTAGTTGACAATCAATAATTTGTTATAATCAAACACAGTGATTCAGTTAAAGCTTCTCTAAAGTTTCTAAATGAAATCTCTCACACATAGAGATACAGAGGTTAACCTATGATTAAGATGTTTTCTGTCTGCAGATTACAGCTTTTGGCACCTTTGAACATCACAAGATTGAATTATAGTGAATTACTCACTATAATCCCTTCTTTGGTGGTGATCTTCCACTGTGAAAGACAGGTTGCTGCCTGCTGTGATCCCACAGAGCTCCAAAGGGCCTCACTTTAGGATCAATATTTATGGGGTCACAAGATGATTGACTCTGGTCAGTACTTTTCCACTGTGGCTGCAATTCCTGTCAGGTGATTTTGGCAACTTTCAGAGTGGGCTTCAGATCTGTGCAGGAGGGGGCTGGGGTGCGTTTCACAGGCAACAGGAGCTCCAGACGCGGTTAGGGAGTGTCTGATCTCAACTCACTGTATTTGCACCAGGACAAGAAGGTACCAGACTACCTCAACTCACTGCCCCAGTAGGCAAGGCTAGGAAGCACCTGATTGTCCCACCCCACTGCACTTGCAATTGAAACAAGAGAATGTTCAGCCCATTGTCCTTGTAACTAAAGCAAGAACAATGTCATGATACGGCCTGGGGTGGGGTGGTCTTCACCACCACATCAGTACACCCTAAAGCTATACTTTGGCACTTCTAGCAGAATGGTTTTTAAAGGACTAAGGAGTGCAAATCGGCTTCAGAATTCTCCCTGCTTTCTCTTGGAAAACGGCAACACTGCATTCTTGGATTTCCAATGCCAGATGCTCCTTTTGACTCACTCCGCTCCTCATATATACATGTTAATCGCATATGTATGTCTGTATCTATACACATTACCATGGCTTATAAAGACAGCTCCTTCTTAAGACTTTAGGACTAAGTGGCTGGTGCCATGCAATTACACAATCATTTTTTAAGTCAACTGTAGGTTTATGAGAGAGTGGGAAAGATACATGGTTTTAAGCATGGGGAAGGCCCTTTTTTGGTTATACAGGATTTCGAAAGTGTGTGTGGTACTAACAGATGAGGGAAATCAGCTCAGCCAACAGATCAGCTTTGGAACTGTAATATGACCGCAACTCATGTTGGCAGATGGAAAGTATGTTCAAACTCTCTAATGGCTAGGACATAAGGACAGAGCTCAGAGGGTTGTGGTCAGTGGGGCAGAATCTAGTTGGAGGCTCATGGCTAGTGTTGTTTCCCACGGATCAGTATTTGGTCCAGTCCTGCCCACCAACTTCATCAATGACCTAGGTAAAGGGACAGAATGTATCCTCAGCAAGTTTGTTTATACCAAACTAGGAGGAGTGTCTGACACACCAGAAAGCTGCGCTGCCATTCTGTGTGTCTTGGACAGGCTGAAGAGTTGTGTGGGGAGAAACCTGCTTAAATTCAACAAGGGCAAGTGCAGAGTACTGCATCTGGGGAAGAATCCCATGCATTAATACAGGTCTGGGGCTGATCTGCGGGAGAGCTGCTCGTCAACACACTCTTTATATGCTGGATGGGGTGCACCACACCTCCTTTTCTTGCTGGAGCCAGCACAGGGCAACAAAGGAAATAATGTTCTTGAATGACAGCTCTCCCAGGCAGCAGTAACACACGAGACGCTGTCTTAGATGTATAACAACTACAGCTCTATGAGCTCAGCGAACTTGCTGCATTCACTGCAGTCAGCAAGTCCAAAAAAATACTGAAAAAATCTTGCATAACTTTTGTTGCAACTCCAGACATGATGTAGGACTTGAGTACCTGGAAGTTGTCTTTTAAAGAAAGAAAGAAAAGAAAAAAAGAAAACCAAAAAAGAAGGTAGGTGTAAACAAAGACATAACCCTTTCTTCCAAACTTGCCTTACTACACACTTCAATCTTCTCAGGACTAAACCTGGATTTATACCTACTGGAAATATAAACCAAAAATATTTATACCTGCTGGAATATTTATACCAACCTTATGTGAGTTGGGTCTGCTGTGAAACAGCTGCTGGGCCTGGTGCTGGTGTGAGTTGCTGTTGTGAGTCCCCATGTCCCGGATAATACTGATTGTCTGTGACTTCAGAGGTCTAGAGATGATCAAATTCACTCTCTCCCCACTAGCCTGTTAAACGCATAAAACAAAGCAAAGAAGTCGATAGGATATTGATTATTAGCAGAGATGGGGGAAAATGCATGATGAAATACAAAGCAAGACAACAGAAAAACCCATTTTCCATGTTCTGGGGGTGCACAAATTGCTTAGACTTGCAAAGTCCCTTTCTTGCTTCATGCTGCAATTCCCTCTAGAGTGGAGGCAATAGTAACACTCCTTTTCCTCTGATGTTACTTTTACATCAGCTGGAAATCCTTTGCCAAAAATGCTGTTTCTCACTTTGTGTTAGGAAGCTTCAAACATTAAAAACCACACAATTCCGTTTGCAGCCTCTGTGAACTTCTGCAACACAGAGCAATGTAACAAAGAAACGCCCATGTGATGGCTCCAGGGTCTGCAGACTTGGGTCAAATGCTCTGAACATTTCTGGGACTTCCCAAAGAGACTTCTAAGAAAGATCTTATCTATGAGCAGACCACCAAATTCCTTTGGGTTTGGGGAGTACTAGGAGATTCGGTTACCAGATGTTAAAATAAACCATCAGCTCTTTCTACAGTCACAAGACCGCACCTCAGCAGGTAAGTTATGCAGTGTCAAGTTCTGACCCGTTCATTACATCTTAAAACACAGACACTAAAATTGCAGTTTCCAAGATTATTGTTATTTGCATTTAACTGCAAAGGAAACCCTTGACATTATTATAGAGTTCTCTATGCGGTGCTAGGTTAAACAAAGGTGACTGCACTAAACTGCAAGAACCTACTACTGGTCTATTCCAACTCAGACACGGCAGTTTTCACCAACATCCCATCAGCAAGAAGCAGCAGTGTGCTGCAGCTGTTTCCTTACAAACTGGGAAAAAGGCATGGAGTAAAGGTTCTCTCGTGGTAAGAGGGAAGGGTCATATGTCAGACTGCATCAAGCTTTGGGTAGTGTTTGTCTCCAGGAACAGCGACAGACATCGAGAATAGCCCTTTCCTGAACACTCAGCAAATGAGTTGTACTGCACAAGACTCGGGAAAGACTTACACTTTTTCTTCCCACCTGCTTCCCATCTGTTACCTCTACAATGTCTGAAAAATCCCTTTCCTGTTTTAATCCCAACTCCACAAAGAGGAAAATCAATACAAAACAAAGCTCACTTTGATAGAGTTTACTGAGAGATTAAAATCACATAAATATCATAACAATCCTCTTTTTCTGCTAAACAACAGGCTATGTGGTACTCTCCTTGCTCACGTAAACAGCCTTCTAAATTTCACACTGCATGTCAAGGAAGAGTAATGTACTTCTCACTTCTGAATAGGTGAAGTTACCTGCCAGCTGCCAAAGCAGACCCTGTTTTGTACCATTGTTTCCAGAACATAAATCACAGCAAACAGCATCACTGCAGGCTTTTAGGCATTACATGAGCTGTCCTGTCTAGGGCAGACTTTACCCCAGGCTTTGCTCGTGATATAAAGCTGAGCTACAGACTCAAACAGGTAATGCACGTTACCTGTATAACCTGAGCAGCGAGCTCAGGAGTCCCATGCTTCAGGTCATGTCCGTTAATGGCAAGCACGCGGTCGTTGCTGCAGAGCCTGCCATCTTGAGCGGCCAAGCCTCCTTCCAAAAGGTCCAAAATAAAAACTCCTGGCTCATCCGTTCTGCGCACAAGTTTAATGCCAAGCTGCTCGCTGGAGTCGCGCTTGTGCAGCGTCACCTGGAAGCTGTCCTCCCGGGAGGAGCTGGTGGTGTCCGCGTGGCTGTGCGTGCGGCCGCCGAACCGTCGCTCTCTCAGCACGGTGAGGTGCAGCACTGAGCAAGGCTGGGAAAGCACAGCTCGAGCGTGGTTGTGAGACACATTGCTTATGTCAAAGCTATTGACCTGCAAAATAACAGCAAAATCAGAATGATGTTTTCCTGTCTCTAATTGAGAGACTATTAACTATTGATCAAGCTGCTTTCCAAACTGAGTTCGGAGCTCACTGCAAAACCAGCCTTGGAGCAACCAACATATCTGACCCTGCCAGGCTTCCTCTCTTGTCCTCCCATCCTTTTCTGCAAACCCATTTTGGCCACTCAATCTACAAATCTATTTTTAGCATGGAAAAGACCCCTAAGATCATCAAGTCAAATCATTAACCCACCACTAAACCATGTACCTTACTACCAAGTCTACCTGTCTTTGAAATACCTTCAGGGATGGTGACTCAACCACTTCTCTGGGCAAGCTGTTCCAGTGCTTGTAAACTATTTTCATTAATAAGCTTTCCTAATATCTGACATAACCTGCCCTGGTGCAACTTTAGTCCTTTTCCCACATATGTGACAACATCTCTATAATGGAGAACGCTCTGGCATCATGGCTGAGGGGTGTTGCTCTCATGGTCTCCTACACTTGCCTTCTTTAGATCTTTATACCATTTACTCTCCAGGACAAGAACTTGGCACGTGTTTTCAGGGTCAAGTCCAACATCACTCAAAAATAATAACTATAAAAAACTCACATCCAAATCTCTGAAGAAAGTTTAGGTCTAACAGTAAGTCAGTTTTAAACATATAATGTGTAACACTCAAAATTCAGTTGTAAATGGAAAGCAGATTAAATCTTGAGGCAGAGTGGTTGGAAACTGCCCAGAAGAAAAGGACCTGGGGGCATTGGTGGACAGCAACTGAACATGAGCCAGGAGCATGCCCAGAGGGACAAGACACCAGCATCCTGGCCTGCATCAGCAATAGCATGGTCAGCAGGATCAGGGAAGTGATCCTGCCCTGGTACTGGGCACTGGTGAGGCCATACCTTGAATACTGTTTTCAGTTCTAGGGCTTTCACTCTAAGAAGGACATTGAGGGGCTGGAGTGTGTCCAGAGAAGGACAATGAAGATGGTGAAGGCTCCGGAGAAGAGGTGTGGTGAAGAGCAGCTGAGGGAACTGGTGTTTTCAGCCTGGAGGCTGAAAAAAAGAGGAGGCTGAGGGAGACATTTTGGATCTCTACAACTTCCTGAATGGAGGTCAGAGCCAGGTGGGGCTTGGTTTCTTCTCCCACGGAATAAGTGATGGAACAATAGGAAATGGCCTCAAGTTGCCATTGCCACAAGGGAGGTTTTTTTTGGACATGAGGAAAAATTTCTTCCCCAAAAGGGTTTCAGAACTGTGGGGATGTTATGCTGAGAGCCTTGGTTTAGTAGTGACCTGGCAGTGCTGGGTTCATGGTTGAACTTGATGATCTTAAAGGTATCTTCCAGCCTAACCAATTCTGTGCCTCTGTGCTTCCCTCCCTATAAACAACAATTGTTTGTTTATGTGGCTCTCTGATACAAAGCTCAGTAATCTTCAGGCTTTTCTTGTGCTACAAAAGTTAAGATAAAAAATTGACAGTGCAATGAGACCTGGCAGAAAACAGAAGCACCACAAAAACCAGCACAAAAGCCATATTTGCTTTACTCTGTAAGAAGGGATTCAAAGTTAACACTAAAAATTCATCCTTAGCATGTACTACTGTGGCCTGATTGAGAAACCTCTGCCCCATAATTTCAGCAGGTAGAAGCTAACACTGAGTGGATTATGCTGACCTGGTCCCTGCACAACTTGATTGAGTAAAAAGATAAATTTGCAGCTTCCCACTGTCTATCAGCAGTATAAACACTTAACAAAGAACAAAACCAAAAAAGAAAGAGAAAGGAAGGACTCAGAAATCTATGTACCACAGCCACCACATTTACTTCATGCATCTGACAGGTCAATGCCAAACCATTTGGTTGTGGTGTTTACAGCACAGCAAAGGGGTGGCTGCATCAATCAGTACCTTATCCCCGTGAAAGGCTTCCACTCCAGCAGTGGAGGCAGCCCTCTCTGAGCCACCTCCATCCTCCAGCCTGACGCTCACTACAAAGCCACTGCTCTTGGCAGCGCTATGAGCTCAGACACTGAATCACGGCCATGTCCTGGTCTGCTACTGCCCCAAGACAGGCTGTAACCTTGGTCAGAGGGAGAAGAAGCATAGCTAGAAGAAATAACATTTAGAGCTGCCACCAGCAAAACCTACTAGGGCTCATCTGTCAGAGCCTTTAAATTAAATCTAGTTTTATTTTTAGCTGTTGCTAGCTAAAGTAAATACATAAAATATGGAAGCATTCAAAGGGCACAGAAGAATATATGCAATAAAATGTAATTCTTCTTTCTGCAGTTTCAGAATAAAACAGCCTTTACATTTCTGGGGGGGAAGACATTCTCATTAGGACATGTTTTACATGAATTACAGTCACAGTCCAGCAGAAAAAGAAGACAATTGTGGAGCTCTTTGAAAAGGTTAGTCACCTATCTACACCTGGCAGACAACATACACTTTTATGCAGCTGTTACAAAATGCTGTTCCCTCACATCTCAAAAGGGTAATATTTCTTGTCTGGCTGGGCAAGAAAATGCTGATTTTTCACCTCACAGTCCTTTCTGGCTTTCTTTTCACTCTTTACTGCTCATAAAAGCCTTTAGAGACATTTTTGGAAACATCCAACTGAAGTGTGCATGCTGAGCTGCATCTGACTGCTTAATTACAGCTGGCAGAGAACAAGCCTGCTCATTTTAACACAACAGCTCAGCACCTGCACAGGTAAATTCAAAGCAATAAAGATACTGTATCTTCCAAAAGGTTTGGCTTTTGTGTGGTGAATCTCTTCCTCAGCATGACAGAAGGACTCTCATGGACATCCCCCTAGCCTCTGACAGCCTCAGCGCTACACATTGATAGAGAAGACTCACTGCTGCTTATAAATTCTATTTATAGTCAATTTATTGCCACTTATGGCTTTGGAAACTATAATTGACACCTGCCCAAACAGCAATAATTCACAAAGCCTCACTGGAGCTCAAGCTCCCTTTTCTGGCAATCAAGGAGAGCCCTTGAGTATCAAAAATAAATTAGGCAGCATTCAATCAGTGTCTGCAACTGCTTGTTAAAAAGGCAACATTCTCGAAACCTCTTGGGTTGTGTTCTTGGCCAGTCACTATGCTGAGACTCTGAGAGAGTAAAAAGGCACATTTCTCAAAAGGGACTTTATCTTCTGAAGTGCAAACTAATTGCATTCCAAGGGTAACTACGGGATTTAAGCTACTTCTATCAGCTTGGTTTCAAAAACGTGAAACGATACTAATTTTAGACTGATCTTAGGCTGTCAGATCAAAAGCAAACATTGTTACTGAAGTCGTTTTGAAATTAGGATAACCTATTTTTAATCATTCCACTTGAAACAAATATTAAAAAAAAAAAAAAGTCAGAGGACTGCCTTGCTTATGTAGAACTCAGTTAGTGACATCCTGGAGTCCTATAAACAACCCTTCCCCCTAATATAAAATTAAAATCCCAAAATATAATTTGATCTTTTTACACTGTCTTTGCCTAATTACCTTAAACCTTAACAAAAACACACAATCACAACAAGATTGGATTTTAATTGGGGTTTTTTTGGCTTTTCTTTTTTTATATTCAGAGCGTGTTGCTTCAAGTCAAGCCAGTGCAGAGCATCACTGACACCTCTGCACATACTGCAGATGCAAGTCAACTGCCAAGACTACTGGAAGGTAACAAGAGTGAAGCCAGACTAATGTATCTGATAGAATGGGTTAGGTGGGAAAGGACCTCAGAGATCATCTACTCCAGCACCCCCTGCCATGGGCAAGGATTGCCTCTCAACTACACTGGGCTGCTCGAGCCCTCATCCAGTCTGGCCTTGAACACCCCACAGGGAGGAGGCTGCCACAACCTCCTCAAGCAGCCTATTCCAGAGTCTCACCACCCTCAGACTGAAGAACTCTTCCTAAACTCCAGTCTAACCTTGCTCTCCCTCAGCTTCAAACCATTCCCCCTTGTCCTGTCTCCAGACACTCTTATGAAAAGTCCCTTTGCAGCCTTCCTGGAGGATCCCTTCAGATACTGAAGACAGCCTTAAGGTCCTCCCAGAGTCTTCTCTTCTCCAGGCTGAACACCCCCAGCTCCCTCATCCCATCCTCATAGCAGAGGTGCTCCAGCCCTTGGATCATCTTTGTGGCCAACTCTCGACTCATTCCAACAGCCCTGTGTCATCCTTCTGCTGACAACAGCAGAAATGAAGGCGGGATTGGAGGTGAGGTTTCAGCAGAGCAGAGCCAAAGGGCAGAATCTAGACATGGGGCCTCAACCACCTCCCTGGGCAACCCATCCCAGGCTCTCACCACTCTCATGCTGAACAACTTCCTCCTCACATCCAGCCTGAACCCACTCATCTCCAGCTTCGCTCCATGAGGGCACTGCCAGCCTTACAACACAGAAATTACTTTTTTACACAGGAGAAGGCATGCCAACTTGATAGCCAGGAGTAACCCTGGGTTCCTTCTGACTGCATGCATAAAGCTGAAATAAAGACCAGATCCCACAACATCTAGGACCAGAAAAATGAACTTATACTTCAAATACTGACAGAGATGCTAAGGAGGAAAAATAATCCCAGGGACTGGTCTGACAAACAACATAAAGCATCATAACCAAAAGCACTAGAAAAACAGGCCTTGCTCTGAATATTAATTTGCCTTCCAATTGATAATTGCAAAGCTAACATTTACACAACATAGTCTGACAAGGGAAATCTCCCATTTCATTTAACAGGTAGCTCTGCAAAGACTGAATTGAAAGCAAGCAGACAGAATATGTCATTTGGTTGCATACTTGAAGTATTTGGTCTCCAGCAAGAAGTCTTCCATCTCTGGCAATGATCCCATCTCGATAAACCTCTTGAATGACAATGTTGATCAAAGGCGTTTCATTGCCACCCACTATGCTAATTCCCAGTTCGATGTAAGGATTGGAGCGATGGATTTCAATCGTAGTGATCTCTCCTTCGGGCAAGGTAGGTGGCTGTTGATTTGCTGCCAATTGTTTTGTAAAAAGAAAGATGATTAACATCCTTTACACCTTACACAGCTTCAGTAAAGCAAACCAGCAGAGGACAATGTAGACAGGCCACACAGCAACAGGTTAACAACAAACTAAACAAGTGCAACTGGATTAGTTCCACTACTTGTTGGATCACCTAGCTTATTAGGAACAGCTCTCTAACGAGTTAGCAGCATCCATGCTTCTTGAAATGGCATTATTTGTATTGGAAAAGGATATTCTGAACCCTCTGGATCCTGTCCTTTATAGCAAATTTCATACTCTTAATTTCCAATTTGATCACTTGTGTATTCACATTTGATGATGATAATAAATATGTGTTTTGAGGCTTAGTCCATGGAGCATAACTTGGTCATGACTTTTCATTAGCAGTTCTCACGACTGCACTAGAAGCTGCTGTTGAGTTACCAGGTAAAGACAAAAAGCCCATTTCTGAAGCAAACACGGAGACAACTAAAGCGGGACAGGGGATGCTAAAAAATGGCAAAATACAGGGGAGAAAGAAGGGGACAGAACCACCTTCCTCTGTGATAAGGCTCAATGCTTCTTCTCTAAAGTCCCAGATGCTAGAGATGTTACTGCTTGTTTGGTGCAGATGGATGCAGAAGTTACCCAGCTGCCGTTTTGTTCGAACAGGACAGCATTCCATGTGAGGGAAGGCTGCTGATCCAGTCAGAGGGTAAGAGGGGAAAAGAAATCTCATCTTAGAAAACAACTTTTGCAATTTTACAGAAAACACACTCCTTCCATCTCACTGCAAGGCCAGATTAACATGAACTAGTGCACCATGCTATAATAAATGGTGATACAACACCATGATATCTGGCACATGCCCCGAGATGTGTATTTCCTTCCTAACTGTGACCTTATCCCAGCTGCATACTTGCAGACGACCAAAACCCACTAATACTTCTCCAGGACTCGCAAGAGACAAGAGCAGAAAACCAAGGCACACGTTCATGGTTAGCAAGAGACAGGCTCTGACACCACAAATGTTTCCACATCTGATAAGAGAGGCTTGAGAAGATAAGTGATGACATACTGTCTGCTACTGTGTTCTCCTCAAAAGGCGGGTTGTCGGTGCCGGGCTCGTCTGTCCATGCAGGAAGGGCGGGCGAGGTGAAGCTCTGCTCAGCTGGCACTAGTCCCTGATCTGCATCTGAAGACAAACTGCTAGGCTGCTCTGTCCCACCAGGACCACTCTCACCCTCCACTTCTGTTTGTGGCTTGCTCGTTTTCCTTCTCTCTAGAGCGAGCCTTCGATGAGAAGCCCCAGGACACCTGTAAAGACAATGTTTATACCATGCTTCAAGCCTGCAGCAATGTTTGTAGCACAGAACGCCCAAGGTATTACAGCAAATTAAATCAGTCTTCTGCAAAGCCACAGCTTTAAACTAATCATAGAAAACACTAAACACAATGGACTTTAAGGCAGATACATGTTTGAGTGGACAGAACAATACTCCCTTCTTCACAGAGCTTGTATTGTGCAGCTTTTGGGCCATGAACTAAGCGTGCTGTAACACCTTCTGAATGTGGACTTACTCTGTTATAGAATGGTCCCGGCTGGGAGGGACTTCCAAAGGTCATGTAGTCCAACCCCTCCTGCAGTCAGCAGGGGCATGCTCAACTAGACCAGGTTACTCAAAGCCTTGTCAAGCCTCACCTTGACTATCTCCAGGAATGGGGCTCAAACCACCTTCCTGGGCAACCCGTTCCAGTGTTCCACCACCCTCATAGTAAAGAACCTGTTCCTAATATCTAATCTAAATCTGTTTTCTCTAGTTAGAAACCATTGCCCCTCATCTCGTCACTGGTGGCCTTTGTAAACAGTTCCTCTCCTTCCTTCATGTAGGTCCCCTTCAGGTACTAGAAGGCTGCTATTACGTCCCCCCAAGCCTCCTCTTTTCTAGGCTGAATCTCAGGTCCCTCACAGCCTGTTGTTGTAGCAGAGGTGCTCCAACCCCCTGATCATTTGCATGGCCCTCTTCTGGACCTGCTTCATCAGGTCCACGTCCTTCCTATATTCAGGCCTCCAGACCTGGACTGTGCTGTAAATAGGACTGCCATGAAATTGCACAGAAGAGAAGCCCTGTTCATAGACGCATTCGGAGATCCACTGAAGCAATTTCTTTCTGCCAGAGTAAGCCAAGAGAAGGAAGTACCACATCTTCCTGGGATCAGTCAGAGAAGACGTGAGACAAAAATTTAATCTATATTGTAATCTAAAGTGTTAAAATACTGGAAAAAACCCCACTTGCCTATGAGTTTGTATTAAAACTTTAGCAAAAGTAACAGCTCTGCTCATCATCTCTTGAATCAGTAGAAGGTGTTTCATTCTCCTTCTGTCTCCTCTTTTTCATTCTGACTTCTCACAGGAGGTGCAGTTTTTTGCTTTGCCTTGTGTAACAATGCTCCATCAGCATTTGATGCTTTTTGCTATAAACTCCCTTTTGTGAATTCCCATTATCCCTTATTTTTTTTGCTTAAAGTCTTACAATAGTTTATTGCAAAGAAGGGCTCCAATGTTGCGAATTCACAGAAAGCCTTCATTTACTGACTGGTTGGTCTTACACTTATGTGTATATAATTGGATGTGGACATCAATCTTACATCTGCCTGCATGACAGTTTTTCCAGTGTCTGCTATGTCACTTCTTACAGTATTTGATGTCCTTAAGGTTCCTGCTTCTGGAGCTGCTGACTACCTAAAGATGCTCATAGCATAGCAGTGTCACAAAAAAAGAAAAAGGAACCACACTCTTAAAAGTATTCCCTGTTTGGGAACTTGACAGATTGTTATAACAAAAGAAGAAATGGTTTATTTTTCCAACAGTGTTAACAGAATAAAAGACAGCAGAAGTCTAATGATGACCTAACTTGTTAAACCAGAATGTTCTGAGAATCATGATTCTTGTTGTGACATTCTGTGCAGGAGATTTGATAATTACATGGTTAGACTGTTTTGGTATTCAGCTGCAAAGAGTGTTGATAAAGACATCTGCAGAGCTTTTGTGATCTCCAGCAGCGTTATACATACATAAAGTGATTAATATAGATGTATGATTGACACATATGTCATGATCTGCATGTTTAGAAGAATAGCATAAGGTGACCCAAATGTTCTGTGAAACATGCAAAACTGCATTAAGTCAGAGACAGCTCATATGATTAAATGACACATTTAAGAAATAATTTCATGGGGCTTTCCCAGAGGCCATTCTTGGTCATCTTGTTCTTCAAAATTAAGAAAGTGCAAGCACAGAAGATAAAAATTACTTGAAAAGTTTTGCATTCTGAACAAGTTTCTGTGATTTTAATGATGGAACAAAACTCTGCTTCTTGGGTTTGCCCAGGTAATATTCTCTACATCAAATCACTGGGCATAGTGGCACCTATCTGCTAAGAAAGTTAGCCAGTCTCAATTTATCCTGGTGGTCAGAGACACACACAGTTAGAGGTGAAATTCAGCAGCAAGTTTGTAATCATTGACCATTTCACGATGCAAATCTCAAATTGAGAATCCCAAAATGCCAAGAAAAGCAAAGATGTGATCTCAACATTTCAAAAACACTTTAATTTGATGGGTCACCCCTACACATCCTGAAATCTTAGCACTGGCCACAGGGCGGGGGGAAAGAAAAGAAAACAAAAAGGACCAACTTCCACCATCACTCAGTTCTGCAGCAACGGGTAAAGGCTCTTGCAGAGGAAACCTCATCAGGGCTCTGACAGATGTGTTCTCTCACGGCAATGTGCAAGAGTTTAGGACAAAGCCACCCCAAGCTACACGTCCTTGATGTGCCTGAATGACTCTGCTACAGGAGTTGGATTTTTCAGCAAAAAGATGAATGAATAGCTCAAACCTGCCATGAAGAGAACCACACTTCATTCCCACTCAGTTTGCAGACAGCAAAATCCAGCTTTACTGGACTACTTCTCTGAATCAGATACTTCCTTGTCTTCTCCCAAAACACTGCTTCAGCTAGCTCACAAAATCTGTGGATTCCAAAGGACTTAGTGTAGATGGCAAAGCACACCTTGAAATTGATTGTTTTAAAAACTATCAAACCAGGACAGAATGAAAATCACCCCTGAAGTGTCCTCTTTCTTTCAAAACCTTCCAAACCACAGTCAGGTCCTCCTCCACCTTCCTTCACAGAGCACACTCCCCTGTCATTACCTGGCAGCTGATGAAAGTCATCGTGCAAAATATAAATAGATTTGAGGTTTATTTTTGTCAATGATATTTAATTATCATTTCAAAGGCTAATCACAAGAAATACAAACAGCCTCCTGAGCACACCTACTCAGTGGAATCCTTTTTGTGCAGCATTCTACAAGGCCAAAAAGAGGAAAAAAAAAAATCCAGATTCTTCCCTAAATTACCCAGTAATTGTAATAGACTGTGACTTTCAGCCTGGTATAGCAGAATTGCATGGCCAAGAAAGTAGCTGTCTGGTGGAGAAATTAACAGGATGCCAGTTTCTAGGTCTTTAAAGACGATCTGCCTCCTACCAAGCAGCAATGCCTTGTACTGGTATCCAAGCACATTTAAGGAGATTTTCCATTTGCAACTGTGAGCTAAAACAATTTGTCACTGGCAGCATGAATGTCACCAAGAGCAAAACCATACAGTAGTTTGAACAGTTAAGAAGCACCAATAAATCTCTACTGTTGCAGATAGGGTCTGGCGATCTGAAGATGGCGTGATGTACGGAAAGATAGGGCCCCCCTCTGTGTTCTGTATGACTTCTCTATGATTCTTTTGTTATACTTAGCTTCCTGTCTGTGATGCAAGCAGAAGGAAGTGATGTTGCTACCTATCCTATATAATCCCATGCTACACATTAATAAACGCCATTTTGCTGTCCACCACTTTGGTGTTTGCATGCTGATGACCACGTGCTGCCATTACTGAACCAGGGCATTGTGGCGAGCGGCCACACTCTACATATGCACATCTTCACTAATACTGCTATTGTCAAATATCTGGGATAAAAAGCACTTTGGACTAAGTAATGCAACAAGTTATGTACACAGATGGATATCTTGGGATCAAAATGAGCATTATGGATTGTTTTTATGGGTACAGAAGTCCATGCTCGTACAACAAACTGCAAAAATAAGGGCTGAAATGAGACTGAAATGTGTCTTACAGGAATGCCATTTCATATTTACCTACAAAGCCAGAAAATCCAAGCTAAGACTGAGAAGAAAGGCAGGAACTATTTTTAGAATTGCCAGAAATGATTTCATTTCTTTCATGAATCAAGATGCTCAAGAGCAGAGATACTGACACAACCAGTTAAAACAACTGAGTGCTGTTACTTATCAGGAAACTCAAAGGCAGTTGTCCTTTGGATGTAAAATGAGCTTCTGCTTGTGCTCATCAATTCACTCATCTCCTTCCTTTGACTCCAGCTTTTGCTTAATTCTGGATGCTGACACGGTGTAGCTTTTACCTTCAACTTCTATAAATGTGTATCAGGCATAGAAGAAAATTTTTCTTTATTTTTAACACAGCCAAGTCTGCTGAGTTTCTCATTTAAAAGCTGACTCCTTGGAACATGAGCAGCAATCCATCTCTGCAGATAAAAAAGAGCTTTCATACAAAATTAAGATGTAGTTTACAGTGTATTCCATGAAATAACTGTAAGGGCTCAAAAACCGCATTTGCTCACCGACTACTGAAAAGAAAGACTTCATTGTAACTTATGCCACCAGCTTCTGCTCAGTCTAGAAGTTTGATAAAAGCAAACATGCCAAAAAGCCTCAAACCAGTTGTACTAACTCATTTTCCACGTGGAAGCTGAATTTAAGCAAAGACTGGAGAGAAGCAACCCAAATGCCTTTGCTATAGCTCATAAAACAGCAAAGTGACCTTAAGCAGTAATTCTGGCAAGAATTGCAGCTGCAAGTCAGAGTAAAACATGGGGCTGCTTTGGAAAGTTAAATGTTTGGGTCTTGGTTTTTCTTAAGCCAAGAAACAAACAAACAAACAAAACAAAACTCAAAAACACCAAAACAGAAAAAAACCCCCACAAACAGTCCAAGGAAAAAAACCAAACTCACAACCAAATAAAACAGAGAAGAAGTGAGTTAGGTTTGGGAAGAGTTATCTAGGTTTGGAAATTAGAGAAGACTCAGGAAAAAAAAACAAGTGTGGGTTTGTTGCACTGATCCAACGACTTGAGAAGACTACAAGAAGCCATGCGGCGGAGAACCATCACAGAAAGGTCCTTCACCTTTCCAGCAACTGGCAAAGTCCATTGGGCATGGAGAAATTCTGAAACTGTTGCCTATCCACTTATGGGTGTAAGAAGAGTCCTGCCAAAAGAAGGTGAAATCCTATAGATCCTTCCCACTTCTAGTGCTACAAAGAGCAGGGTAGAGACAACACTCACAGAGAGAGTTGGGGCTCTTCAGCCTGGAGAAGAGAAGGCTTCGAGGAGACCTTATAGTGGCTTTCCAGTATCGGAAGGGAGCCTACAGGAAGGCTGGGGAGGGACTATTTACAAGGTCTAGTAATGTTAGGACGAGGGGGAATGGGTTTAAGCTGGAGGAGGGGAGATTCCAACTGGATGTTAGGAGGAAGTTCTTTACAGTGAGGGTGGTAAGGCACTGGAACGGGTTGCCCAGGGAGGTTGTGGATGCTTCCTCCCTGGAGGCGTTTAAAGCCAGGCTGGATGAGGCCTTGAGCAACCTGCTCTAGTGGGAGGTGTCCCTGCCTATGGCAGGGGGTTGGAGCTGGATGATCCTTGAGGTCTCTTCCAACCTAAACCATTCTATGATTCTATGATTCTATAATAATTCCCTCAGTTCCAGAAAACAAGATCTATGCAGAGTTCAATCTTAGCTTGATCTATGCAGAGTTCAATCTTAGCTTGATCTATGCAGAGTTCAATCTTAGCTTGACATAAAACTGGCTTCTTGACATCAACATTAAAACACTTAGAAAAATGTCTCCATGTATAATGATAACTTAAACCAACACAGGAGAACATGGGAGGAGGAAACTGATGTCCAACCCAAAAGCAATACACAAACACAACACCAAACCCTCTCTTTAAAAGGCTGTATGAATTTCAGAGCACATTTTCTCTTCAGTGGAGTTTCTTCAGGTCTGAATAATCCATAGCAATTCGCTGAATTAAAATCATACACAGAAAAGCTCAATTTTTATTTTTTTGTTGGTCAGATATCCTTCTGATAAATTTACCTTTCCTATTTAGAAGCAGAACTGGCACCTTACTAAACATTAACAGGTTTTCTGTATCAAATGACTGGGAAAATCAGCATAACTCAGCATTACTCACCTATTTTTTCCCCTTTAAAACAGTTTGTGTGCATTGTGTTTAATTCTGAAAACCACAAAAGTGAATCTGATGAAACTGAAAGCCTGGTAAGCTGAAAATGTTTTCTTCATGCAACAAGGTATCACGGAGCGCAATTAGTGACCATGAAATAATCAAGCTTGTGTCTCATGCCTCTCACCTCCTTGCTGGCACAGCTTGCAATGACCTTACACTCTGAGGTGCCTGGTGGATATGATGACATTTTCTCCCAGCTTTTATGCTCAAATAGAGCTCATTAAAACAGCACTGGAAAACCTAAGTGTGAATGTTTTCAGACAGTGAAGACTAAGCAACCACACCGCATCTCTCAGAAATACAAACTAACTCTTGTAAAGGCTTGTTAAGATTGGTTAATATTAATCTATGCTGAAAATTATAATTATAGCAAATTTGTTATTTCTCTCCTACATGTAACAATCAATAGTAGGATTTTACTGGATCCATTAATCCATATAAAATCAAATTCAAACTATGCAGTGGCTGCCATCATTTATGTCAGAAATGATATTTTACAGGTGTTGAGATGTTTGCACATAAACTTAATTGAAAACTGTAAACTACCATATACTCAAAATGCATATCAGCACCCCAAGATGACAGAAAGAATTTAAAATGAGCAGTCTTCTGCAACTGAAAGCTTTTTTCCAGCCGACAAACAGGAAAAGCTAGTGACTCAGCTCACTCAGAAGTCATAATAACCTGGTGCATTAAGTACATTACTATTTCATAGATACCTACAGAAAGCATACATCGTGTTTCACGTAAACACAAATTATGTGGTCCTTTTGTAAACAGCCCTGATACTATTCAGAGAGTTGTCAACCCAAGTAAATGGACTGAAGAGGTGAGGGAGAGTGGGGAATGAGAATATGAACCAACTGTGTAGCAGGAGTCTTGTTAGCATTTTGGTTTTTATTAAAATCAAATCAGTTTATTATTAGGATTATACACTGAACAAGCAGTTTGGCTTCCTTGCAATTCCCAAGTCATTGTAAAGATCAGAAATTACTTTCCTGGAGGGGAATAAATCCCAGGAGCCTAAGTTAGCAGGGAAACCTGTGAAGAAATTTAAAAAAAAAGGGGGGGACACCTTCAGAAAGGCTCCTACTTAGTCTCCATACCTCCCTGATGATGGATAACGCACCTGTGTACTTTCATGCTGAGAGTACAATAACGAACAAATTCCAGGCAGCTCCAGGCTCACCACAGCCTGTAGGGTTGTTGCATGCCCTGCATGCCCAAGGTCCTCCCAGGCTCTGAATCCCCAAGAGTCTTCAGCATGGCAATGTGAAAAACAGCATGCTGGAAATACACATGTGAAAAACCTGTTTCCAAGGCAGGCAGTGGCTGCTTCCTTCCCCTTCTCTGTGGAGCACTTGTCTGTGTACACATCCCCATCAAGTCTGACTTCCAGTCTCCCCTATGATGTCACCCTTCACCCAAGCTGGTCTTCAAGAGTCTCCAAACAGACGAAGACCAAGACTTGGAAAGAAGTTCATGGGGTAGATCCACATACCTCAAAAGAAAAAATTCTTACTGTGCAGTACTGCTGGAACAGACTGAGGGCAGGTGGAGGAGGCACACAGCTAATAGTGCCCTCCCTTTTAGGGAAGGTGACAGGAAAGGAAGCCTCTCCCAATCCCATGGCAGCCACTACTGTCCATCCCTCTGGGTAGAGGGCTTTTAATTCCAATGTGGAGGGTTCTTTGCCTAAGGAGCTGGCATAGATTGGAGTGCTGAATCATGAGACAGCCTCATAAAAAGGGCAATTGTTACAGTTTATGCAGGCTGTTTCTAAAAATTAAATAAAGACCAAAAGGGGGAAAAAGGAGTGAGCATCAAATTGAAAGAAAGCAAAGCTGGTAAGAGCAAAGCCCATGACAAAGTCATGGAAATGAAAAGATCTCATTTCAGCTGGTGATTAAGGAGAGTTAGGATTTGTACCAGCCGTTCTTATGAAAAGCCACTAGAAAATGTATTTGTGTCTGTGAATGCTACTGACAAAACCACTGACATACAGAAAGGCATTTCCTTAGTGCCTTTTGTCTGTGTACAGTGGATATGCTTTTTCTGAAGGGACATTTACACATTTTTCTGAAACCTCTCTGCAAAATGAACATAGGCTTTCAAATAGCATTGAGTTGTACACAGGGAATACTTTCTGGTAGCAGATGCAATTCACCTGAACTGGATCCTTTGAAGTGAGATGTGCTTCTTTTGAATACATAACTCCCCTTCTCTACATAACTCTTCACTACATTCCTCTTACAATTTCATAACTCTCTAAACAGTTTAAAGTTAGTTGGTACAGATATACATAGTATTTTTTTAGCCCTGACTCATTAATTCCAGGGGTTTTTTTTTAGCTTTAACATTAGGAAAATGTCATTGTCTTACAGAGAAGAATGAAACATCCTCATATAGCACAGTACTGCATACGTGGCACAGAGGCAGCTCCTTTGCTGAAGAACAAAGCACACTATTCTGCACAGTATGAAGAATCATTCCATCTGAATTTGATAATCACAGAACACCAGGTTGGAAGGGTCCACAATCATCAATCTTCTCATAATAATCTCATTTCCCTCTTTTGGTAATGGCCTCTTTTAAATATTTAGAGTAGGATGGAATAAAGCAGAAGAACTGTAAAATTATTAACCATTCAAAATAAGGACCTAAGCATTTATAGGTGCAGGTAATATTGGAATGTATCTCTTCAGCAAGTTTGCTGATGACACCAAGCTGGGAGGCTTAACCGATACAGCTGAAGGCTGTGTGGCCACTCAGAGAGACCTGGAGAGCTGGGCACAGAGGAACCAGATGAAGTTCAACAAGGACAATTGCAGAGTCCTGCATCTGGGGAGGAATAATAAACTCCACCAGTACAGGCTAGGAGGTGATGTGCTGCAGAGCAGCCCTGTGGAGAAGGACCTGGGGGTCCTGNATAAGTATCTGAAGGCTGGCCAGGAGGAGGGGACAGGCTCTGCTCACTTGCTCCCTGGGATAGGACAAGGAGCAATGGGTGTAAATTGCAGCGAAAGAGGTTCTGCCTCAACACAAGGGGGAACTTCTTTAGTGTAAGGGTCACAGAGCACTGGAACAGGCTCCCCAGAGAGGCTGTGGAGCCTCCTTCTCTGGAGCCTTTCAAGGCCTGTCTGGATGTGTTCCTCTGTGATCTGTGTTAGATAGGATTGTCCTGCTCTGGCAGAGGGGTTGGACTCGATGATCTCCTTGAGTCCCTTCCAACCCCTAACGTCCTGTGATCCTGCTATCTTCAACACAAAATCACTTGCAAATGCTGCACCAAAGCTTCTCATTGGTGTGAGGTGATGAGTTTCTACAGAATTAAGACTGTGTTAGAAGTGTTCTATTAGCAATCAAGACAAGCAAGAAGTTCTGGAAACTACATCATCCTTACATGACATATCATCAACTTGTTCAGGAAACATATTTATTTGTTTTAATAAGAGAAAAATAGAACTTGCAGGAGTCTCAAGAGATACCTTCTCCACCTGCCTACCTCAAAGCATAATCAATCTTGTGCTTTCTGATAAAGTTTGGTTCAACACGTTCATAAACGCTTTCGAAAGTGAGGAATCTGTTCCAGTGCTGGACTACTACAAATTCTTTTTTCCTAAAATATGAACTAAATCTCCTTTGTTCCTATGTACTATTTCCTTCCTCTTCACAGCAAGACTTTGCATATTTCCCATTTTTCCCTCCCTCAGCCTTTTCTCCCTATGATAAACAACTCCCATTAACTTTTTCTGCTAAACCATGGTTTTAAGACAGCTAATGAATCACATCCTTCTCCTCACGACTCTCTCCAAGCATTCTCTATTTCTGGTGCAAAGCACAAAATGGGATCCACTGCTCTAGCAGCACACACTTGCAGATTGACCATTTCCTATGGTCTTCTACCACGATTTTAAAATCCACCCTCCCCCCACCCAATCCTACTCCCAGTTTCTACTGCTACACAAACTGGCCTACTAGGAGTGTAAGGAGCATGCAATGCAAGCATCTGCACCACTCACCTGTTTTTGAGATGTGCTGCCAGGTCACATCGCTGCATGACTTCCTGACACACGGAAGAGAAGGGGCACAAAACAAACAGTTTGTCTAACAGTTTATGAACAAGAATGCTGGATTTTTTGCAGAGTTTAAAATGGAGTCTTTTTCGATCCAGCGGGCAGAAATCCTTCTCCTGCAGAAAGTTCCTTAGGCACTTGTAGCAGAAAGTATGTCCACAGGGAGTGTCCAATGGCTGCAACAAGGGCTGAAGGCAAATGTGACAGACCAAGTCATCATCCACTTCATTTTGGTAGTTGTAGAGGTGGTTCTCCCTTGTCCAGTGCTGCTGGCCACACTCAAAGCACAGAGGGTTCAAGGAGGCATTCTGCTCCACCGAAGCCATATCGTCACCTGTAGTCCCCATTGTACAGCTATGAAGGCTGACAGATCCTTCTCTTCATAAGATGAGATTGCTCACATAAAGCTCAGAGAGAACTTCTTCCAGGGTGTTTATGCTGTTCAGTCAAGTGTCATTTTCTGAAACAAGTCAGTAAAAATTATTCATTTTGAATGACTTAGGAAAGATCTTGTCTGAACTTTGGATGACTTCTGAGTTTACCAAAACACAACAGATAGACAGACAAGGAGAATATTTCTGGGTTTGGTTAAGTTTGTCATAGAGGAGAGCAAGAAAAAAAAAAAATCCGCAAGTACAATTCCTTTTACAACAGAAAAATGTTTTACAGCTTCATAACAGCTGCTGCACTGCACAGTGTTCACCTGCAAGATGACCAGTTTGTGACAGCAAGGACACTGCATAATGCAATGTCACACTAGAAGCATGCAATTAGCACCTAGCACAAAAATACTCTGTTGTGGAATAATGGCTGTATCACCAAATAATTAGAAGTTTTCTTTAATATGAGATTATGATTTTAACCTGGTCCTACTCTCATTTTTCTTTTGATTTTGACTATTAATGTAAAATATTACACACTAAAGGTCTAAATGCATTAACAGCAGCAAACCGCTTACCCTCTTCTTTCCATAAGTCACATTGCATATAAGTCACCACTTACCTTCAGGTTTTCTCTGTGGGTCGCTACACAGTAAGAGGGACTCCTTCTATCCAATATGTCACATTTGATTTAGTACACAGACTAGTAATAGAAGTATCTAATAATCAAATCATACTGAGCTATTGGTTCCAAACAAGTAACCTGTTTTGCTTTTTATCTAACAGGATTACAGCATACTTTAAGTGACAATAATCATGTCAGTCAAAGGAGTGTAGATCTGCCACTCTGCGATTTGCTTTTTAAAATTTGAAAGTTACTCAGTTTTGCCTTTCTTGAATCAACCACCTGGTTGGCAAACTAAGTAGCCATCAGCCTGCAATTTCAAACACTAAACCCTTACCCCTCCCCACCTTATCTACCCTTCTCTCCCTTACAAAAATCACATTGCTTGACACTTGTAACAGGATGATTTAGAAAACAGAAATTTCTAACACTCTTGAGAGATCACAGTATCACACAGTATCACAGTATCACCAAGGTTGGAAGAGACCTCACAGATCATCAAGTCCAACCCTTTACCACAGAGCTCAAGGCTAGACCATGGCACCAAGTGCCATGTCCAACCTTGCCTTGAACAGCTCCAGGGACGGCGACTCCACCACCTCCCTCGGCAGCCCATTCCAGTAGCCAATGACTCTCTCAGTGAAGAACTTTCTCCTCACCTCGAACCTAAACTTCCCCCGGCGCAGCCTGAGGCTGTGTCCTCTCGTTCTGGCGCTGGCCACCTGAGAGAAGAGAGCAACCTCCTCCTGGCCACAACCACCCCTCAGGTAGTTGTAGACAGCAATAAGGTCACCCCTGAGCCTCCTCTTCTCCAGGCTAAACAATCCCAGCTCCCTCAGCCTCTCCTCGTAGGGCTGTGCTCGAGGCCTCTCACCAGCCTTGTTGCCCTTCTCTGGACACGCTCAAGCATCTCAATGTCCCTTCTAAACTGGGGGGCCCAGAACTGAACACAGTACTCAAGGTGTGGTCTAACCAGTGCAGAGTACAGGGGCAGAATGACCTCCCTGCTCCTGCTGGCCACACCATTCCTGATGCAGGCCAGGATGCCACTGGCTCTCTTGGCCACCTGGGCACACTGCTGGCTCATGTTCAGGCGGGTATCAATCAGCACCCCCAGATCCCTCTCTGTCCTCATTCATTAGTTTTGGTAAATGCTCTCACTGACGGCAAAAATGAATCTGAGCAATGTTTACTCTGTGCCTTTATTGCAATTCAGCAGGCAATGCTCAGAACAAACATTTACTGTATTCTAGGAGAGCAGCAGAAAGCACACAGAGAAACAAAAACTGCTAGTCTAGGTACCAGCCCATCATCTTTATTTTTAGCTGCCAAAATGTAGTGACGAACGTATTCTGAAATTCCTATGGAATGCAGACATTCCACCGTGTCTTGCGAATCCCTGTTTTGGTTTTTGCCCCATAACCTCACACAGCCAAGCACAAGACTTACAACACATTTTACAAGGATTATTATATCCTTTGACGCAAAAAGGATTAAATAGTAATTTGTAATCCAGGCTTCTATTCTGCTGTGGAAATTGATGCTCATCGTGGCCCTGCCTTGTAGTAGATAATGTGCACCTTCTGGAAAGGATTTCACGAGGGAAGAGTGCAGCGGTTCTTTGTTAGTGGAGACTAAGAATGCAAAATGAGACCCTAAAAGAGATTACACAAAAAACAGTCTTAAACATATTATGTAAGAGCCCAAAGATTGGAGAGCGGATAAGGAGAGCAGCGCATGGGGCCCTCGTGCTCAAACCACAGCTCCTGCGATCATGCTCCTAGATTAATACAAAAGGGACAAGACCCATCTAATGGCTGTTCTTTATGTAACACAAAATACATCAGATAAACGTTCCAGAAAAACACTATATTGGTTTTTTTACTTTACCAAATTATTGCACTGCTTACAGCAACAGGAGAGCTGCAGTGTTGTGCTGTATTTGGGGATACACATGGCAGCAACAGGGAGGGCAGAGGAAGTCATTGTAAGAGTGCCTTGCCCAAATGCTAGACCCACACCTACTACTGACTACAATTAGGATGCTTCCTCCTTATCCTAGTAACCAAGGAGTAAGTCCTGCATCAGCAAGGCTAGAGAAAAACTCAGGGACTGTTCTGTGCACTGCAGTTGACCTCTGACAGTGAGCATCTCCAATTCACCCTCTTGAAGGCTTCTAGCATTTCTGTCCTTTTAAGTCTACATGACTCACACAGAAGTCTGTCATGCGGTGAATAAACCCATGGCCGCACAATTGCTATGGTTAGATATCATACAACAGCAGAATTAACCAGGTTGGAAAGACCTTTGAGATCATCAAGTCCAACCTAACACCTTCGAATTAACTCAACCATGGCACTAAGTGCCTCATTGAGACTCCTTTTAAACACCTCCAGAGACAGTGACTCCACCACCTCCCCAGGCAGCCCATTCCAATGGCCAATCACTCCTTCTGTGAAGAACTTCTTCCTAACATCCAGCCTAAACCTGCCTTGGTGCAGTTTGAAGCTGTGCTGTTCTGTCACTGGGAGAAGAGACCAATTTCCACCTGGCTACAACCTCCCTTCAGGTAGTTGTAGAGAGCACTAAGGTCTCCCCTGAGCCTCCTCTTCTCCAGACTGAACAACCCCACCTCACTCAGCCTCTCCTCGGAGGGCTTGTGCTCCAGCCCCCTCTGTACCTCTCTTTTAGAAGACTGTAATTAAATCCTTTTGAGCATCAAAACTTCTTTTAAAACAAGTTGCTACAAATTATGAACAAAAAGGTAAGTAAGAAAAAGCTATTCAGCAATCTAGCTTTTACTGCCGTGTTTGAAATTACAAGCCTGCTTTCTTAGGAAAGGTACACCCAGAGACAATGTCTATCTACCAAAACCACAAGACTTTACTACCCTCAGTGAAATGCAAGCAGTCAATTCTTTTGCTCACCACTGAAGCAAGTTAACAGACAGACTTGTTCCTACAATTGTCCCATGCCAGTGTCTTAATACTGCTGATGCAAGGCCAAGTGCCCTTGGCTGAGCTTGCTGCAGAGGTGCCACTTCAGGCCAGGGGCAGGCTGTTTCTGTTGGTGGCTGACACTGCCTCTAGCTGCTTCTCAGCACTACCAGTTAGCTTAAACCATCAATAAATGCCATACAAACTAATCCTGCATAAAATAAAACCCATACAAACTAATCCACTTCTGCAGCTGACATCACCACCTTCCAACCATCTCTCTGCTGGCAGAGCTGCAGGAGAAACAAAGTGATGATTCAAAAAAAAACCAAAACCAAATCCAGAACAAACAACAAAAAAACCCACAAACATCAACAACAAAAAAAAAAACACAAACAGCAACAACAAAAAACCCCACAAACATCAACAACAAAAACCCAACCTCATCCACCCCCCAAAAAAAGGATATNTGTAGACAGCAATAAGGTCTCCCCTGAGCCTCCTCTTCTCCAGGCTAAACAATCCCAGCTCCCTCAGCCTCTCCTCGTAGGGCTTGTGCTCAAGGCCTCTCACCAGCCTCGTTGCCCTTCTCTGGACACATTCAAGCATCTCAATGTCCCTCTTAAACTGGGGGACCCAGAACTTGACACAGTACTCAAGGTGTGGTCTAACCAGTGCAGTGTACAGGGGCAGAATGACCTCCCTGCTCCTGCTGGCCACACCATATTTGTTTGCTATCACACTGTTGTCCGCTTCCTCCACGACTGTGTTATGTTTGGGGCAAGTCTGTTCCATGACTGAGGAATCACTCATGAGGATTTGTATTGATTATATGCCACTGCTGCCCAATTATCAATCCCAGTATTTTTCACAGGCTGTTCCCAGTGCAAAAGACCAACTGATTTACAAAATCCACAACACAGTATTTGAAGTCTGAGCAACGACTGAGGTGGCAAGGCAGGGTCTAAATTTCACGGATGTAAAGCACTATACCCCTGAAACCCATAACATCAGAGCACTGTCATACATAATACCCTATTTCAACCCTCTTTGTGCATCACTTAGATTATTTGTTGTATCTCTTATCACTGCAGATCACCAGCCTCATGGGACAGTATCAGCTCAGGAAAACTGCAAACAGGAAGAACAGTCAGAAGTATTAAAAAGAGCCAGCAAGGTCTGTTACCCAAGTCATATAATTCCCGAGGAAATAATTCTCCTGAGACTTCATTACAACAGCCAAACAACGCAGGTGGTGCCCTGCTTTCAGTTTTAAATCACAATCCACTTGGGACTGGCCATCCAACTGCAACTTTTTATTTTATTTTTTTAAGTGGAGTGTGGATGAGAGTGATTGTAGACTCAAAAAGACAGCCTTATTCTTACGCCTCCTCTAGTTCTGACTTACTGATTCAACTAACATTCACTGGAAAAGCCTGACACAATTCTACAAAAGCATAAGAAGTCAGGCTTCATACCTACATCAGATTTCACAATGTTTATTCCTTCTGTCTGAATGGGCACTATTAAAAAAAACAAACAACAAACAAAAAAACCTCACTAACAAACCCCAAGCAAATTAAGAGTTGTAGCAATAACTTCAGAATTTTTGCTATGGCTGTGCCTTTTTTTTAACTGAAGTGCCATATAATTAACACTAGTCTCANTGAGGTCTGCCCTGAGCCTCCTCTTCTCCAGGCTAAACAACCCCAGCTCCCTCAGCCTCTCCTCATAGGGTTTGTGTTCCAGGCCCCTCACCAGCTTCATCGCCCTTCTCTGGACACGTTCCAGCACCTCAACATCTCTCTTGAATTGAGGAGCCCAGAACTGGACACAGTACTCAAGGTGTGGCCTGACCAGTGTTGAGTACAGGGGAAGAATAACCTCCCCTCGTCCTACTGGCCACACTGTTCCTGATACAGACCAGGATGCCATTGGCTCTCCTGGCCACCTGGGCACACTGCTGGCTCATCTTCAGCTACTATCCACCAGTACCCCCAGGTCCCTTTCTTCCTGGCTGCTCTCCAGCCACTCTGCCCCCAGCCAACTGAAGCTATCAGAAATATGTACTTTGCAATTAATTCTCTTAGACATTTGAGTAATACGAATTCTCTGATTAAATTCCTGAAGATTTAGGGATCACTAACTGATTGTTCAAAATGTCACCAAAATGTCTGACAATAGCCTGGAAGTAAACAAGGAATGTGCCATCTTACCCACCCACTTTTAATATCTTTGATATGCAACTAATTACTGTTAGCATACCACAATTTCCCCTTGTTTTTAAATTACTACCTTATTGAAGCTCTTCAACCGAAAGCAAAGGTCAAAAGACATCCTTTGATGAATGACACCTCTGTTCCTTTGCTAGAGTCCATTGTTCCTGTAGTCCCAAAAGACATGGGGATGGGATGCAGATCTCTCAGTTCTGTGGCTAATGACTTCAGAATGGATATCTTCTGACTGAGATATATCTAACTACAATCAATGTTTACTTTCCAATGTTCACTTTCCAATTTGAAGCTTAAACCAACTGCAGGTGAAGACAATGGTCACTTGGTATTCTCTCTCAATTCAAGATCACTTGATGCCGGCTGCTGCTTCTCATCCCAGAGGGCTCAATTTGGCTGTCTGCTGGCAGCACAGGAATACCTCAGCATATCCTTTTCCACCACAGCAGGGAAAGGGAGGATATGGAATGAAGTTGCAACAGCTATGGTGAAGGTTTAATATGACCCTAAACTCAGGCAGCCCTTTCCTGCAAGGCAGGACTCAACATGGAGCTCTGAGCAATGTGATCTAGTTGGGGATGTCCTTGCTTACTGTAGGGAGGTTGGACTAGGTGACCTTTAACGGTTATTTCCAACCCAGCGCATTGTATGATTAGTAACTCTGAACAACAGTATGATCATTACCCTAGATTTCAGGAAAGGTAGGCTTAATTTCACAATCTCTCAAGATTTCTGAAGTCTGTTCTCCATGATCACAGCACTTGAGTGTCCAAGCTAGCCAGAAAGGACTCTTCTGCTGCCATGGTCAAACACTAGGACTGTGAACAGGATCTCCTAGCAGCCACGAGTGGCCCAACACAAGCCCGGGAAGAAGGAAACTAGACAGTGGTGATATTCATTGCTTAAAACTACATCATATAACAATTAAACTAGTTCCCAGTCCAGTGTTCTTCACAGGAATTATAGCATCAGGGTGACAATTCATAACTGTTTTCAAAGCGGACCATAGCTTGAGTGGATGAATAAGAGATAGTTGAAACTGTAATAAAAAACATGATGAGAATAAATAGGTGGCACACAGCACTAGAGTGAAAAAGTAGTATTCCACATCTTCCAATAAGCGTGACCTAGCTCATTAGATACAATCTTTGCTTTAATATTAAAGCCATACAGCAAACAGGTGAAGCAGAACCAGTGACTTACACTGACTTTACAGTATCCATGTTAATTATACTGATATCAGAGGGCTGCACTGTCTTCGAACACCAAATGCCAGTTCAATTCTAGACCAAGTTTATGAGACAGTAATCCTGTTAGACACATCCTCTTTTGACAACACAAACAACTGAAAGTGTCAAAAAATGGCATCTGGCAGCAAAATGTCAGGAAAAAAAACTCACAAGAGTTGGGCAGAGCACAGACATTAGCCTGGGACAGATTTCTGCTAAAGCTGCAGCCACACTGTCACCGCATGCCAATTACCCAATACATCTATTTTTGGTACCAATGATCAGTTCTCCTTTTTTGGAAGTAATTCAGCAGAACAACTGAAATTTTTGTATTCAAACTAAATAAAATCGTACCTGGATGGTGACTTTGTGCCACTGAACCACAGCCAGGCAAGACTGGGCTTGCAGTAAAACCATCTCCCCACTGATCATTTCTTTGCCTCTGTGCTTGTCTTTTTGCTCCACCAAAGCAATGCCCACATAGCCAAGGCATCAGCTCTACACCAGATGTTGATGTGGCACCATCGCTACAAAGGCAAGAGGTTGCAGGCAATGGTTTTCCTTCCCTGCTTTGGGGGGTGTGGGTTTTCATAGGCAATATCCTAAAAGAGATGTGCACAAATGCTCCCCTTGCTGGGTATGTCCAGGGTATGGCATTTTTCCAGACTCTGAAATGAGACCCTGTTTAAACCTGGCAAATAAGGAGGGTTTGGGAAAATCAGCAGGACCATAAGTTGTGCTGGGTTATTTTGTGGAGTGCTGTGTTTCTGTGGCAATGGGGGGCTGCAGGCTTTAATTACTGCTGTGAAGCTAAGGGCTCATAAGAGACATGCTTCTGGGCCAGGGCAGGATCTCTTTGCCCCACAGCTACCTGTTGAGGCTTAGGGAGTCTGAGCAACCATCACACCAGAGAGCAAAGACATACAAAGAAAGGGGAAGTGCAAGGCCATCCAGCCTTAAGATGGATGACACCTGCTTCCCAAAACTAGCCCCTCAAATCCAGGGATGCTCAATACCAGGGGATGACAGGAGGTAAGAGAAGGACACAGTACCCAGAGATAAAGCAAGTTTTACTTCAAACATGCAAATATCATCCTGTAGTCATTTCCTATGGCACAAATGGAATGACTTCTATTTTGGGACTCGGAGTTCAAAATAGGTTTACTTTAGTCAAATGCATCTCAAGCGAGGCAAGGAAAATGAGGATTGTGAACCTATGGAAGTCTCCACAACAGAATATCCACTCTTTATAGCAAATACAGCTGACAAATCATCTCAGAAAAAGAAGAAAAGGAGGCAAGAGTATGAGTCTTTAATAAAAATACCTTTACACAGCTATAGATTAAACTTTGCATGTTCCTATTACACAAGGAGTGCTTCAAAAAGGAAGAAGACAGGCACACAAGCCAAGCTAGATGAGTTCTGCTCAGGTTTATGTGATTGGGCTCCTTTCCTGGCCTGAAGAAATCTGAATCCCCAGAGAAAGGACTTGACCTTGCACTCTCTGCCTTGCAGGCATGGCCTTTACACATGCCTTTCCAATTCTGAAGATCCATTTTCTCGAGCTACATTCAGTTTTCTCCCAAGTAGAAAGAGAAGAGCCTATTTGAGGGGGCTAAACCTACTTGGTGTCGGAAGCCATCCCACCGCAGAACCACCACATGCAGGACGAATGCCTGAGGCTTCAAGATGTTAGTGCATCTCCCAACAACTCAGCACATTTGCAGCTTACAGGCCCGAGTGTATGAAAAAAATTCTGGATGAAACCTTCTCCAAGCTTCTAATTCCCTTCTGAGATTTTTTTTCAAAAGCAGCAAAGTGAAATGAAAATGCAAAGCCACACTCACCTGCCAGCAGAGCCAAAGACGCATTTCCTTCCTAGAGCACAGAGAACAACAAAAGCAGTATCTCATCACCACTCTCATAATGCGTGGGCTTTTATATCCAGTGGGAGCAATAAAAAAAGTACCCCAACAGTCAAAAATCCACTTCAAGAAGAGAAATAGAGAGGCTTTCTTGTCACTGATGGAGCAGAGGAAAAAGGCAAGAAAAACATTTGCTTATCTGCCATAGTTATTTTCTGCAATGCAATCTGTCCACCAGCCCTTGCCATATGTGCCACCCATTCTGTCTGGAGAGATGAAGGCAGCAGAAAGCTGTCTATCAAGATGCTAAACCTTCTGGAAAGCCCTCCCCCTCTGCACTTTGCCCTGAAATGGGGACTTTTGTGGATGAACAGAAAACACTTAGCTAGATTAAATGCAGTTGGTTTCTGGGTATGCAGAGAGAATTTGATTTGAATAATTCAGATTTTAAGGAGCTGAAGTGATTCAAACAAAATAAAGAAGGAAATCATGAGCCACATTTTCTTTTTCTTCTCTTCTGTATAACCAGACCACATCCCTACAGGTGTGCATGGAGAAAATTCAGGAAGATGACACTTGGATAAATCACAAAATGGCTTTGATGACAGTGAGAAGCTGGGAGTGGAGGTGTGGAAATAGGTATTTAAAAACCTTTCTGTGTAGTTAAGCTGCAGGACAAACTGTTTTCAGGGAGAAACACCAGCTCCGGCTCTTCCTTTGGGTGTATGCCACCTTGTGTAACATGTTGGAGCTGCTTTGCTCCACTGACCACAACCCAAGGGATGGTGGAAAACCATTTTGAAAGGTAAACTATACTGTTACTAAGCAGTTCTTTACCTCAGACATATCACGAAAATAAACGAAGCTACCTCCTACTAAGCTAACAAAAAAGAACAATCTCTCAAAATAAGGGTTTCTAAGATCTGTGTGAGAGATGGAGCCAAGAGGATACAGTTTAGAGATGGCTTAGAGAAATAAGCCACATGCTGCCCTTGCTCTGCATGAAAGCAGGCAGACTTCTCTGTGGGAGCAAGTGTCCACTGGCTGCAAGCAACCCATGAAAATCCATAGCTAGAGGAAGAAACCTGAAAGTATGGGAGAAAGAACGCAGAGGATGGTCTAGGCAGAAGGTTTGCAGCTTCAGCCTGTAGCTTCAACCTGCCAAACAGCACTCCAGTAGCATCAACTTGAAGAGCTAAAACAATCCCCTGAACCTGTCTGCTCAGCCTATTTTCTGTCTACCCCTGCTTATTTCCTTCCCAATGAAAGAAAACAAGCATCACCACATCAGAATTTTCCACAAAAGAAGAAAACAACAGCCTTCTTAAGGCCACAGTCAAAGCAGTGTCTTAAGTCCACACGCAGGCTGGACTGGCCAGGAGACATGGCATTGCTTGTAAGCAGGGGTTCTGCACACAGACCTTGCAAAACCACTCCGCTTGGTCTGCAGCCCAGTGCGACCAGAGGCCAGGGAAAGCTGTGCTGGCTCAGGCCACTCCTTGGCAAGCAGGTGGCTCATCCTGAAAGCACTGCCATGCCTGAGCAGTCCCTACCTGTGCCTGAGAATGATGTTAGCCTGCCATCCGCTAGCTGTCACATGGATTAACTCCATGACAGATGCAAGCTCTTTGATTCTTAATGCTTTAGCATGACTGCACCTCTTCCTAATAACTCTGCTGAAGACATTTCACTTTGCTGCTGCGTGTAGCTTAATTTCCACTTAATTTCCAAGCAAAACTCGCCTTCTTATCCATGCAAAAGGTTATTTTCAGAGCCAGCTGCATGAGCCAGCTTCAAGTACATGGGAAAGGCAGAGCACAACCCATCCCCACGTTCTTTATACAAAATATGCCCATCTTATTTTGTAGGACACTTGTCAGAAAATTAAAGACTTTACATTGAGATCTCCTCCTTATGTACATGTACAATACCTTAGGTAGATGTACTCTGTACACAAAGACTGAAAATAAATGACTCCACACATCACCATAATCTGCATAGCAAGAACGTGTTACATCTAGAAGCTGTAATCTTAAATATACAAATATTATCTTAAATAAAACCAATTTTAATATTTTGTATGTAAACAGGTCTTTACATACACAGTAGACTAGCACTTGGGCTGGGGCCTCCAGACAGAATTTGGAGAAGGAAGTGGATGTTGACTATGTAAAGTTGAGTCTGGTTATACAGATTTCACAGAGACAGAGAATACAGAAGCAAAGGCAGCACTGAATTTGTTTTCAGTCCAGCTAGTCCAGTTGTAGAAATCGTGTATTTTCCACCTCAGCCCTTTTAGTTCTACTCTTATCATTAGTGGAGACATTTGTTGAATGGGGGGTGGGGGGAGGGGGAAATCCCCAAACATTTTTCCTAAAACATTTCTCTGCTCCCTAACCATGTTTGCCAGCTGTTTATTTCAATTAATTTCCCTATTAGCTTGGCTGACTGCATCTTATAAATATGTACACGCACACACACGCATATATATATATAAAGTATTTCAACACCTAGTAGATAGGGAGGCTTTTACAGTGCAGTTAGTTATGTGCCTGAAATATAAAGTCTCACTGCTGCAGCATGCCCTCTGAATCTTGTTAGTGCTCTCAGAAAGGAATTACTTCAGTAGGAGCACTGTTTAAAAACAGTCTTTAAAGATCCAAGTGAAAATGTTAGCAATGATGCATAGTAACACACAGGAGGCCAGCAGGTCCTGGTATGTGTTCTCAAACGAGTGACAGGGGCTAAATATTAAGTGGCAATCTTCTTCTACCTTCTCCTTGCAGAATAAATAATGTGGAGGAGTGAGTGCTGAACTGCTGTTACAGCACTTCTGGCTGCTTTCCTTGGTAGTCTCATTTTTGTTTAAAAAACAACAAGAGTCCTAAACAGGCAGACAAATGAAAATCGTTAAGCTTCTATGTGAGTAGCACAAATCAAAACAAAATCAAAGGGAAAGGATGGCAGTAAAGACACATGAGTAGCAGTACCTATGTAAAACATTGAACTGGTAGCCACGAGGAAATGATACATAACATAGACGCAACTGTAAAGAAGTAAACTACAATAAAGTTGCCCAATGAAAGCACAAGAGGGTTAAGAGCCTGTTCTACATTCAAACAGGAAGAAGGGTCAGGAGAAGTTTGTGGAGCAGCATTCAAAAGTTAAGTAGTCAAAAAGCCAAAGACCTAGAATTATGAAAGAAAAATGCATTTCAGTTCTCAGATACTTCATCACAAATTTGCATTTAGAAGGCATTTACTCACGTCAATAGGGAATTCTGGTTCACCACATTTTGGGAAGAGTGGAAAAGGAGCGATGTGCTGAAGAGCCCCAGCGGGCAGGACATCCAGATTCCTAACTTCAGGCATCGCTTTTCTGTATCCGTGGTCAAAATAGTTCCAGCAACAGAGACTGACAGAAGCACACTACACAGGGAAGGAGCCAACCTTCCTCTCCTCCTTCTCTCTGTCCAATCTCAGCACACTGAAATTTTGCATTTGAGCTTCTGTGGGGGAATGATACAATTTTCACTTCCTCGTTTATTCTATGTATTCAATCTTTAAGAGCCAGCTCTTAAAATACCAGTCTTGCTTTGAAGGATATTACTACATCAGCATTGCTTTTGGAAAAAGGATTTTATGAGGCAGACAGTTTAGACTCCAGAGCACTCATCTTCTTTGCTCTCCCTAACCACAATGCTCATTTTTCCAAACCAAGCACTTCTCAACAAGTTAGGTTAGGTTTGGTTTGCAGACATAAAAATTCAAATTCTTATTTATTTCAATACCTTTCTTCCCCCCACTCTTAAATCATGCTAAACACTTACACATCTTTTATGCCAGATACTTAGATGAAACATTTTTAAAACTTTATAAACTTTTTTTTTTAATTGCTGTATTGTCCAAGAGCCAGAAATCTTCACAGGCAACACTCCTACTGCAAACGAGGAGCCGTGTGAATGAACCCAAAAGATTATGCTGTCTCTGAGATAAAGACTCACATTCCCATGGGATATATCTCTTCTTTTAATGAAAAGAAAGCAGCACTGTGCATGAAGATGATGAGACACCAGGAATGCTACGCAAGGCATTGTGGTGCTGTAGACCCCAGCAAACCCTTCCTACAGAAGCAGAAGTGTTGATAACTTGAGGTTAGCTAGCATGCACTGGACCATTTGGAAATAACATACTTGCAAGCTTCTCTGCTCCTACCAGCAACAACAGAGATTCGAGGATCAGTCAGAAGTTCAACTACAAACTGCTGGTTTATAAAATCCAGATCTTGTATGAAATGACTTGTAAGAAATGAAGTTACTATCAAGTTCAGTACAGTCCAGTGGCTCACAGGAACACAGCTTAGTGGGTCAAAGAGACCACGCCACAAGTCACCTTCACCCAGCAGAGTTGTTAAAAACTAAGGAATACCTAGAAGTGAGTTCACAATTTATCCTGAGTAAGGTTCCTTCTGCATCAAACTTGATAGATAAGTATGAGAGAACAAAGACAAACACACCCAGTCTGCTGCACAGTTATTAAGTTTCCAGCTAGACACAGACATTTGGGTCAGAAAAAACAACTTTTCACATTTCTGTAAAGAACTATTTAATGCTGCAATAAAAAGCAGCCTTGACTTTTATTGATTTGGAAAGTTGAAATGATAGTAATTGCAATTTTACAAACCAAGAGGTGGAGAAACAGGGTAAGTTAAAGTCTTTATCCTGTCCTTTCTGCATGCAATCTGAAAACCAGAAATGCAGTCAAGAACACAATGAGATTTTCATTCAAAGGAGACATCTTACTTTTAAAGCAGGAACCTCAACTACAAGCAACACTGTCTACTGTTATCAGTCATATGTGACGAGAGCATAGAAAGAGCAAATAAAATCCCAGGCAACTAGTCTGCCTCTGTGTATCAAGTGACTGTAAAGAAACCATACAGGGAAAAGGAAGAATCCTGAAAAGGTCATCTTAGCTAAACAATTTTGAGATGGAAAATACAAAACCTTTCACAGAACCACGAAATTACACTAGAAAGCTACCACAGTAATACAGTGTACTTGGCTAAAAGGACTAATTTACATACATTTTCCTTTATAAACTTCAGAACTGGAAAAACGTGAACTTACATTTACTGCTTGTCCATACAGACTGGTTTAACTGAACATCAAGTTTCAGTAAGGTTAAATTTTGAACCAATATTTATTTTTTTAAAACATGCTGTCATGCTTTAGCTTCAGACAACTCCTGCTACTAAATGGAAATAAATATAAAGCTTAAACGGTTTACAAAGACTCTCGGTGTTTTTCACTACATAAATGAAAATAATTCACTGCATCTCTCCCATATGCAATAGGGGATGGGTTGGTTTGGGTTTTTTTTGGATGCTGGATTTGGAGAACAGCACATCTGCTGGAGCTCCAGCTGGCTGGAGACCCACTTTCTCCATTGCCCTCGTGACTCCCTTCAGACCTGTGAATGTAACCGAGGGGATGATTTGGCTCAGAGATTCCTGCTTAGCTACAAACTGGGTAAAACCATGCAATGAACTAGCTGTAAAACCTTGTCCCAAATAATTATCAGAAACATTGGTACACAGTATGTTTAGAGTAAAATACACAAACAAAACCACTGAACACCACCAATAATTTCAAATCTTCAATTAAAAAAATTCTTCCTAGCAGTCAAATCTGACATCTCGCTTGCTCTCCCATTTTTGTCTTTCCCTCCTCCATCTCCCCAGATCCTGGAAAAAACAGTGAAACAGGAATTATTCTTCTAGGGCAAACATTTCCATTTGAAAATATTAAGTACAGTTATTTCAAAATAATAAAAAAAAACACACTAGGGCTCTTAACTTTCCTTTTTTCTGACCAAGCTGTCCCGAAAGCCGATTCAGTAAAAAGAAGGAACAGAACAATACTCTGTTTCTCCTGTGATTCAGAAGTATGTAATCTCTTTTTTGTTTTTAAGGAGCCTTAATCAGAGGACTTGTGCAACTTAAAGTTTGCACACACTGCACAACACCCAGAAAAAGGATAAACGTTTTTTTTAGCAAGGTGGTTACAAAGGCTACCTGGAAGTTTACCGAGTTTCAGTGCGTACTGAAAAAACCTTATGGATAACTGTACAATTATTACTACATACGTATCCTAGGAGACCAGAGAGCTTTTGCATTTTAGAGCACATTTCCCAGCCATCCTCTTGATACACATCTCATGCATTTATAAATAATACAAATAGCCATGAGAAAGGAGGATGTTGGTTTAATTTCAGCCAGAACGTACACTGACCTCTGCTTCTATCAGCGTAAATGTTTCATTTTACTTCACTACTTCTTCCTCACCTTCTGGCTACACAACTGTCAGAAATCTCATGGAATTCATTAAATGTGTTTTCAAACTTGGAATTTCACAACTGAGCAAATCTAAATTTCTTTTTTTTTTTTTTAATCTTTAAAAAAAAAATCATATGCAAACCACCAGAAGGAGCCTTTGTATTCATGCAAGTGAATTTCAGATTCCCGACCACAACATTTTGCAAAACGTCAACCTATTAAATGCAGTATCGTCAGAGAATGCTGGAAAAAAAAAATTCAGGAAAAACCCTCAGAAAGTGAAAAGCAAAAAAAAAAAAAAAGTCCAATTAAATAAAATGCACAAACCAGATAAATCAAAAGAGACTCACTTTACACTTCGGGTTAGAATAGCCACGCATTTAAAACATGACGAATCAAAAGCATCCCCTTCAATTCTTGTTTGTAATTCTCGTCACTGGGTCTAGCCTGCAATTAAGCACTCGGCACCCTGCACCCTGCCCCTGAAGATGAGCATCCTTCAAATGCCAAGCGGAGCCCCGGAAACACCCAGGTACGATTCCTCGGCAGCTGGCACCAAGGATCTGTTACAAAACCTGCAAACACGGAGCCTGACAGCCTCTTTCCTTCATCGCTTTTTTAGTCTACATTCCTTACCCTTCCATCTCAGCAGAGGCGAGGAGGGAGCGTGGCATACCTGCCCAACATAAAGGAGAAGAAGAATATACTGTTGTTCTCCTGGAGGAGGGCATATCACATGACAGCAGGGAACTTCAAGGAAAAAGGTTGTCGACATGCTGGTATACACAAATTAATTCACCAGTGGGTAATTAAAACGCGACCAGCCCCTCCTGTAATCACTAAGCAGCTCTCAGGTTTTGATTTAGTTAAAGCAGTAAATTCATCTAATCACCTCACCTCGCACAAATATGCATGAAGTCCTAATAGCTGTGGCTCAGTAAATACTAACCAGAGCAGAAGCCAACGTAGAAGATCTGCAGGTGGTCTCTTATAATGTGTCCTTTACAAATCCTAAACCTAACATTAAAATTAACCGCAGGCTAAAGCCTCGCCACCAATTTCTCATGAATGCATAATGAAACGGAGCTACTACATCTAGCACATCACAGCTTGGTAAGTGCACTCGGCAAGCATGTGCAGGTATCACACACGCTGGAATACTTACAATAACTCCATGTATATAGTGGCTTTATAACATGTACAGGGCATTCCAAGTCGCTGCCATGCTTTCAATGTGCTATGAATATTATGTAAAGCAAGACAACGGTTGCCAGAAAAAACAACAAGCTGGATTATGTAACATAATTTTTCTTTCCTCCCCTCTATTTAAGAAAATTCTGCTTTAAAAAAAAAAAAATGAAGTGAAATGCCTCAAAACTGCACATGTTTTCTGAAAAAGTCTGCATCTTGATATAGTTTTATAATTCAGTACCTTGATACTAGAGGGGTATTCAGTGCAGGAAGTCAGGTTTACAGCCTGAAATTGTTCTGCTTTTGTCAATTAATAAAAGAAAGAGAGAGAGAAAAATCGAGTATTGTGCTTTTCTTTCAAATTAACTAACTTTCTGGCTTTCTGAATATCAGATATACTGCCTGTATTCACTCACAAGCTACAAAGCACTACCTTACGTGGCAACTTTTATTAAGTCCACTATATTGGGACTTTCAAACCTTATTGCTGTCTACAACTACTTGAAGGGTGGTTGTAGCCAGGAGGAGGTTGCTCTCTTCTCTCAGGCAGCCAGCACCAGAACAAGAGGACACAGCCTCAAGCTGCGCCAGGGGAAATTTAGACTTGAGGTGAGGAGAAAGTTCTTCACTGAGAGAGTCATTGGCTTCTGGAATGGGCTGCCCAGGGAGGTGGTGGAGTCGCCGTCCCTGGACCTGTTTAAGGCAGGACTGGACATGGCACTTGGTGCCATGGTCTAGCCTTGAGCTCTGTGGTAACAAGTTGGACTTGATGATCTATGAGGTCTCTTCCAACCTTGGTGATACTGTGATACTTCAGTATTATTTTTTCCATGATACATAATAGCATAACACAAATGACACACAGGAGAATCACAGCCAGATCATGCAATAACCACCATGCCCCTCAAGACATCACCGTCCCCCTCCACTATTGAGTGAAGTGGATGAAAACCCCCTAAACCTACAAACACCACCACTCCATCACAAATCAGCAATAGACTAATATGTTCCAATGGTGAAGGGTTCAGCCTGAAGAGTCAGTGGGTGCTTCAGAAGATTTCAGGTTGGTTTTTATATCCCACTCTGCTTGAGGAAAGATGACTGCAAAGCAAATTACCCCTCTGAAAATGTACCAAAACTGTCTTTCTTAACTTCTCGGCTCGGTGTGGTCTTAAACAAACAGGCTTGGGCTGACATTCTTCCAGTCCATGGGAGAGCTGCATGGCCTAAACAAGGCATCACCCCTGGTGAGGCCACCAGCCCACCTAAATAAATTGCCTGATCAGACACAAGGCCCATTCTGCACCTTCCTGTGAGATTAAGCCATCGGTGGCATTTCAAAGATCTAGAGTGTGCTATCTGCTGGAGATATTTCCGACAGCACTAAAATGACACCAGTGATATACCTGCTAGGCTAGGGGTATTTTCCCTGGGTTTTAGCATTTGCCCCTAATAAACCATTTCATCTGGAGAACCAATATAAGCCAATCCTGGCTATAGCAATCCTCTGTCAACCCACCAAAATTACAGCCACATGGGTTTCCTTTAGCATGGAAGTGTCTTCCACTGTTGGAAACAACACCCTTAGAGACCAGTATTTTTAACATGGGGAGGTAGCTGTACTGTAGGATGGTCTGCTGAAATGCCACACAGCAGAGGAAAGGGGTGAAAGCAGAGCCCTTGCCTTTCCACATGAAAGCATGATTTTCCCCAGCAAAATCCTGTCACAAGGCTCCCTCTGAACAGCCAAACATCAGTGCTGCTCCGACTACCAAGGTAAGTGGAAGAGGGTAACTAGAATTTGCCCACTGAACCAAAATTCTGGGTTTGAGCCCCAAAATTGCCTTCATATCTTCAAGAGACCTAAAAAGGCTGGAGTGTGATCTCCTCTTGAGTGCTGAACTTATTCCCACCACCACCAAGGGGTTCAAGGCAGAGACTCCCAAAGTTTTAGCAATGCTTCGCATCAGGAAAATTAATAATTAATATTTGATTGCAACTAAGAATGCCATATGATTGTAGTGAGCAGCTGAATAATGAGATTTTATTGCAAAAATAAGAAAAAGTTGCCACAAACCCCCACAGTGTACTAATCTTTAGAATTAAAAAACAAAAAAAAGAAGGGAGGAAAAGTGTTTTGGAAGGAAGAGGTAAACAACTTCTATTCTCATTAAAAAGTTGAGAAATGGGCACATCACCACTAAAATATAATTAATATACAGCCTTCAGAAGAGTCCAAAGGAGCAATTTAATTAGCCACCTGCTGATTTCATAAATGACAAGAACGCACAAAGGTAATGGCACCTTATAATTGAAAGTGTCCTGTTTATTTAGGTAAGCAATTTTGCAGCCCCACGTTGGTCATAAAGATGAGGAAGCACATTTTGAACTCATGACACTTTTAACTAAGGTGTGACAGAACAACATACTGCTCATGGTACAGTCACTTTACACTCCACGATTTAATACTGCTACCAAAGAACCTCCAAGCTACTGATAACCATGGAGGTCTTAACCTCTATGAACTCCTTCAACGGGCTTTTCCCATGCTCTTTTCAAAAACATGGGAGAACTGAGATGAAAAAAAGCCAATTTTACTAGTATGTCACTTCAAACAAACTATCACCTCATGTAAGGACTTTGTTTATATCTATAGTTCTCTCACCTTCATACAAAGAGATCCTCTGTAAGCCCCATGAAATTTGCAATTTCTCACCCTTTTCCTTTATGTGGGAAAAGCTTCCTTTCAGCTACTACATCCTTTATTAAAGCTGAAGAGAAGCAGCTTTTACCAAGGTAGGAAAACAATGTAACAAAATATGTGAGAGGCTCCTTGTAATTTTTTTTTCATGGGACTTTTCAGGTATAAAGCTGAACTGAGTTAATATTCCTTCTTGCATTCACAAAACTAAAAATGCCTTTGTGCTGCTACATTAGAAACATCAAAGTCTATTTGACTGAACATGAAACATATATCTGAATTTATGAGCTGTCCAACTCACTATGTAGTGGACACACTAGGAGCATTTATTTATACCTGCTTTAGGCCATACATAATTTAAAATCATAGATTGAAGAGATTCTTCAAGCAGTCTTCACTGGAAAGCTGATTGTCAGACTAAAAGCCTCTCCTTACAGGACTCAGCAACACATCATAAAACGAATCTTACTGGTCTGACACGGCAGCAGCAGCACCATGCAAGGATGGGTATAGCTGCCTGGTACACCAGTTTCAGGATCTCTGGTCCTCCCTATCAGTAGTCCTGAGATGGCATCAGTGACTTTACAAGTCACTGGCTCACCACCCACCTATTACAGAAAAAGAACTTAATAGAAACTGTACCATTAAAATGCTGATCATAAGAACATCTCTGTACAATGTATCCAGCTGAAATGATTAGCTTATGTCTACACATTAAATACACATTTCTGCAGGTTTGCATCCAACAGTGAAATCTTTGCTTATGGGTACTAACTAGTCATGTTACTGTTCCTGAGGGTTTTCCACCCTTAAGCATTTATGATATTTATTCAGTCTACACCAAGCTATTACCAGGCCTCTCTAGCTACATTAGCTGCCACTAGATATGTAAACACCTCCTTAAAAAGATAAAACTCCCACTACTTTTACGCACTATGGTTTATTTACCAATTAGATGAGGAAGGAAAGGTTCCTGAATAAATAAGATAAAGCAGCCTCTAGTAACTTCTGAAACTTTTTTCCTTTTCTTTTTTTTTTTTCCTTCAAAATAATTCTATCCAGTATAATCTGTTAAGTCTTCAAGAGCACTCACATGAGAAACTGGCAGGTCCCAGCTACCACCTGTGCTCCATACTCCAGCAACAGCACCTTTGGGTTCGTTGTGAATACTCCCTTATGTACCCTTCCTCAAATGACTCTTAGACATCTCACCTTGGCCCTGAACACAGAGATGCCTTCCAATAGTTAATCACCAACTGTCACATGTTTCCAGGAAGTGAATCCTGTGAAAATGGCTTAGATTTTCTGGTTATAAATGTTACAGAAAACACATTGCTTGAATTGTAATGTATCATTTCATTGCCTGCAGCTCCCAAACCCGTCTGGACTGCTCAATACTGCTGACTTGTTTCTAGCATTTACTAGCGCAATAAACTTGATCAGAAACATTTGCCTTCCTCCATGCCACTAAAATATTTTGAAAGAAAACAATGCTCTATGAACTCCATCTACCCATCATATTCCTCCCAAACAACTGCACTTAAGGACTCTCAAGTGGTCTTATCTACAGTAAACAAATAACCTAGTGCACGAAATCTGTGTACTATGGATAACTAGGTGACATGCATTAGGAAAGAAACTGAACACAGAGAGAGAAAGGCTTAATCAGAAAAATATTCATTACAAGTGTCACATCCTGCTGGCAAAGCTCTCAAACATGAATGGTGTTTGTGTAACTCACCAAAAGTCACCTGGGATGTGCGACAGGGGAAAAGCAACAGGGAGTCCTTAGCAGTAAAAGACAACTTCGAATTTTCCAATTCAGTGAAAATTCAGCTCTGATTTTGTCACAAAGTATCAGGATTTCCCATTGAAGAAAGCGAAAACACTCCTTTGCTTCTTTTTTAAGTGGGTTAAATGCTGCCTATTTTCTCCTACTGATAGGCAGATTTATTTTTCTCCCGTTGATAGGCAGACTTATTTTTCCCTCTGTAACACTATTCTCCCCAGTTTTCTCCTTTACAAGTTTGAAAAGTCAGAAACGTGGTGGTCTGCAGCTTGTTTAAGACACTGGCCTTTACTATCTCCAATGGCTGGAGGGGCATGCAGGACCTGAACATCCTCCCATGCGCTTCCTTGTGATTCCTAAGCCCATTTCTTTGGAGACATGGGAGGGATGCAAGGAGATTAAGTTAAGTGATCAAAATACATACAGAAAATTAAGCCATTTGAAATATTACACAGGGGATGAAAGTAGTTTATTAATTGCATCTTCTAGACTAATTCCTGCTTCCATTAGGTCATGGCACAATGAAGTAATTCAAAATCAAGGGATTTACAGCACTTTGAATTAGTTTAATAAGGCTAAAGCTTACTGTATATATTTAAGTACTTCACTCACAAGAGCTACCAATTTTCACTATTTTATAGAATTAACTTAAAAATAAAATGCATTTCATTACTATTTGTGGTAGAGACCTTTATCTAAATTACACAACAACGAAAACAAACAATACCATTTCATGTTTACATGCAACTTAAACCTTCAGACTTAAAAGTATTCACTTAAAAACCACACAACTTATCACTACATAATTACATTCTTTCAGTGCAGTAGTTCTTTTTTGCCTTCCTGCGCTCTCTGCCACCAAGAACGGTTTATGTTTGGTTTCTGACACTGAATACTCCTTCCATTCCCTGGTACTTCACCATAGAATGTAAATTTGGAAGTGTCAGAGTCTTGCCTTGAGCCTGAATTATTGCTGCCAAAAAAAATCTCAAGCTTAAAAATTTCCTTCATATTCCCAAAATTAGGATGAATACAAAATAGAAGTACAGTCAGAAGTGTTTTTCAGGTTCCTCTGCACATTAGCTACTTGACTACCTCAACACTGACACCTCCACAGGGGACTCACTTTCATATAGCCTATTCAGAATCTTCAACCCATGAGCTCAAACAACATTTGCTATCTTTTAGTAAATAACTGCTACTGACTATTTGCATTTCACAGGCTTTCCCACAGCTTCTGGTTGTAAGAGAAACCTTCAGGGTGGTTTTAACTAGCACTATCTCATTTCACATTTCCAAAGACCAGGAGAACATGAATGGCCAGCTTCCAGCTCACAAAACTAGAAGTTCTTAAATGTCATCTTCCTACATCTCTACTGGTACCACAGCTAGAAGGTTATTTTTTCATGTATGTAGGTGCATTATTTTAATGAAACACAAAATACAGAAAATTATGCAGACTACCTGCTGTAAAATTGACCTGGCAAATAACTTTAGAAATCCTGAAGGACACCAAACATTCTTGAACTCAATTTTCTGAATTGAGAGGAATCCTATCCTGCCTACTGCTACATTTCCCAAGTACTTTCTTATAGAAGAATTACATGAAGCATTGAGGACAAATTCAGTTCTTGTCCTGCCAAAGCTTGTGTTCTGTGGCTTTATGAACTACAGAACTGCTTAATATGTGTAAACTTCACAAATAAATATATAAATAAAGCACTGAGAAAATTATTCTTCCAGAATTATGTTGCACTGTAACTAGAATGGAACTTCTCCTTTGCTGCACTATTACGTTGCAATACTAATTCAGAAGTCCAAACCATTTTCATTTCTTTATTACCAGTAGCAATCTAGGAAATGCTGCCATCAGTAGTAAATCTACACGAAGTCGCACTCCTCTGGTACATTTTGTGCATAGCAATCAGTTCAAAATGCAATCTTGTGTTGTTTAAAATTCAGTTTATTCTACAATTACTCTGCTAGCCAGACTCTAATTTATTATATTTTCTGGTACATTTGATTTTGGATATTATGACATCCTGGCTCACGCCATTAGAGAGGAAACATAAAATGGTGAGCACGTCTAGGGACAGCTGAGAGTTAGATAGCAACAGCCTGGAAAATTAACAATATCACTGTCTGTGTGCTCAGTTAGACCTCTCCTGTATTAGCACTAAAAAAAGAAATTTGGCAGTACTTCTCCAGTACAGATCTGACATCCAGGAATAGCCTCAGAGGCACCATAAAACTTCAGTTAGTGCAGAGGGCAGTGCAGATGACTGGGAGGGCAGATGACAGCCTCTTAGCCCACTGAGGCAACTGAGCTACAGGAGAAAAGAAACATCAGCCCTGTTGCTGCTTGGAGCCCACGGAGCCTGCCAAAAACCTCAATGCAATTCTAAATGCCATAGATACTATATACCTTGATTAATTTTTTAAGCGTTGCATTGTCTCGCCACCATTTCTTTCTCCCTGCACCCAAGGTGAAATAAGAGGCAGCAGCCAGAAGTCTTCTCAGAGCATCTTTCTTGAGAACCTTGGCAGAAGGAAAGGCTTTGCCTCCCTCTCCAGCTTGGCAACCGACTACATTAACCTTCAGGGCACACCGCCAGCCCCACCTGCTTACTCAGGCTTTTGCCAGCAAGCAAAGCTCTCAACACACTCATTCGTCCTTTGAAGACACATCCTCTTTTGCTTACTTCTTACTTCCCTCTACTACATTTGGTGCTTGGACTCCTGCATCCACAGGATAGAGAGGCAGTCCTGAGGAGGAAACATGAGGCTGCTGTACTCATGTCTGACCTTTTCCTTACAACATATTCTGACAGCTTCAAACATGGGAAGTTTACATGTGCCAGTACAGCCTGCTCTGTCCCAAGAAATTCAACAATGGGTTTTGAAAACACTTCTATTTCCCTTCTTTTATCTGCCCTTTAGAAAGCCTGAAGACAGCTTACCAAAACAATACCCAAGTGTGAATGCTTTGCAGGGCATATCATCTAGCAAAAGACTGCCAGCACTGGAAAAAAATTACAGTGGGGGAACCCTATCTAGACCCAAATCTTCACTGATCATTTTGCCTTCCAGAAAAAAAAAAACCACAACACCAGAAACCCCCCAACAAAACAAACAAACAAAACCACCTAAAAAAAAAACAAAAAAAAAAAAAACAACAAACCAAAAAACCCAACCATAAGCAGACTACTTTTCCTATACAGGTTAATAAAGGTTTCCCCTGTCTCTAAGCTGTAGCTCAGGCAATATTGCCAGCTCCTTCTAAACCTCATAAGCACTAAGGACTTTATTAATGATGTAGTTGCTACAACTGTTGCAGTCATTTAAAAAGACAGTGTAAAAAATTACATACATCAATGTTAAAATATGGTGACTGAGGTTGCAAGCTTATTTACAAAGTTAAGAAATGCCACATTTTTAGCTTACCAAATGCCTTTCACTTTTCCCCACCCCTCCAGTACCTGTGTTACTGTTTTCTGTTCAGAAGCCTTTTTCCCCTATCAGCCCAGTCCCGTGCAAGAACAAAAGGGCAAAGCACCAGGGATGCACAAGAGAATTTCCAATGTTAGGTTGCTTAATTTCACACTTCAAAAAAATTCCACAGAAAGGAAGTTATTAGTGCATGAAAAATACAGAGTACAACTTCAGTTTGTGAAGTCTGATGGAGTCAATCAGACCAGGCCATGCTTAAGTGGGAGGGAGAATTGGGATGAAGGGGCTCTTCTCTCCTGCTAAATGCTATCCTATGCCTCAGTACAATGAAATATCATCATTGCGATGAGAGAAAATAGCTCATCTCATTTTGCTATATGAGTACCAGGAAAAGTTGTTTAAAAGCATATGACAACTTCAGCTCCGACCATTTTCTCTTCTCAATCCCATATACTCTTAAGTAACTTGTCTATGCTTTCTGTGAATCAGTACATATGCTCTTGCATCTCCCTGCACCAGCCTTCATTACGCTATGTTTGAAACTCAATTTCACTTCCCAACATGCAGAAAATAACCACCAATAATTGCTACAAGATTAGATGTTAGGAAGAAAATTTTCACTGTGAACATGGCGAGACACTGGAATAGGTTGCCCAGAGAGGCTGCAGATGCCTCATCACTGAAAGTGTGTTCAAGGCCAGGCTGGACAGAGCTTTGAGAGATCTGATCTAGTGGAAGACGTCCCTGCTTATGGCAGAGCGATTGGAACTAGATGATCTTTAAGCTCCCCTCCAACCCAAACCATTTTACAATTCTTCGTTAGCCAGCTTCATCTGGGGCACTGCTTCAGGCAATGGAGACTTACAGCATGCACCAAGAAAAGGGGGATTTGTATATAAAATGATTTGATAATCTGAAAAAAAATCCCTCGGTAAACAAAGTAAGTTTATAGATAATCGTATTAAAGATTAGAGTTGTTTTAAAACAATGCAGAATGCATTTGAGAACATCTGGGAAGAAAGATGGTAGCTTTAAAAGCAAAACCTTGGGGGAAAATATTTTTCCCTTTCAAATAGAAACAGTAATTCACTTTAAAAATACTAATCCTCTTCAATTCATGTTAAGTCAGGGTATTTTATCAAATAGAGACTTCTATCAATCTCTTTAAATGCAATTTCATAAATAAATACTATTTTAGTATCTGATTAAATGATTGGTTATTTGCCATTTTTGATTGCTTACATTTTATTTCAAATTTGAGAAGCAGGCTAATTTTAAGTCAGAAAACTGGGTAAGTTTATTGTTAATTAAGGATAGAATTTAACCTTTGCACTACAGAAAAATATATCATGAAAGAAAACACAATGTGATGTCTGCCTTTTTGTATGCCTCTACTCATCAGATGGAACACTGAATAACTAACTCCTCCAGTGTCATTATTTTTCTGTTACATGTTTATTGTTATCCAAACTTTTGTTGGTTGATTTATGTGAAAAATCTCCCCAATAAAACCCATAAACTATTCATGACATTTTCTACAATCAGTATAGCTCTTCTATTTCAACATTATTGAAAGTCCTCACTACTGTAACTGCTGGCAGCACCAGAAGAATAAAGTTACTCAAAACTGAGAAGTAAAAGCAAAAAATGCAGAACAGAACAATAATTAAGTTGGTAAAAACATATTGGATCAGATTTATATGTCTCTGCCTCCTGTATTTCTGCTTCATTCTTCCATAAAGAATGCTTAATGCAAGAGCTAAATTTGGAAGGATTTCTAAGATCTGAAAACAAAAAAACAGAGAGAAGAAAAATTGTTGAAAGAATAAGTACAAGGGTCTGTTTTTTCCTTTTTATATTGTTTTATTTATTTATATATAAAATGTGCTTATACACACACACACATATATGTAAAGTAAGTTCAATGACAAGTAAACAGATTTGTACCAGCAGCAATGGAGTCTTAGCAACGAAATCATGTAAGGGATGCTTTGCTATAACCACATCATTGTAGCTGTGGTGAATCCAGTCACTCCCTTGGGAACAAAAGCAGACAGAAGGACTCTCATGTGCACAAAGGACCTCATGGAGTCACCACTACAGATTCAACTGTACAGTCAAGCTGTAGAGAAGGCCAATTAGGACTCAGCATGAGATACATCATCTGAAAAATAGTATATAGGGGATAGCAACTGCTTCTAACACATGGATACATTGTAGCAAAGTCCCTTCTCTCCTGGTTTTTAATTTAATGTGTTTAGCAAGTTTTTGGGTATAGCAACTGACTTGCCTGTATCAGCACTTTAGAACAAACCACCTTGATTCTCAAAGCCACTACTATAGCTAAAGCACAAGTCTTTCCTCACTGACCCTTTGACATAGAAAAATAAAAATCATAGCACGGTGATCTTGCTTTGACAGGTGTTGGACCAGATCTATTTCTAGAGGTATCTAGATCTGTATCCAAAGATCTCTAGAGGTCCCTTCCAATCTCTAACGTTCTATGATTATTTTATGAAATATGTTGTCTTCACTAAACTTGAGACTTACTCCAAGACAAAAAATACTTACCGTGAAACCCATGTGGTCCTGATCATTTGTAGGAGGTACCATGTTAAGCCATACCCAGAAGTTCTTCATCAAGTATCTTCTGCTTTGTAAGAGCATGTGACTTAGTTATGAACATTTCCTGGCTTCATAGGTTTTTGAACTTTTAAAAATATGATTTAGGAACGCATTACACTGCTACAGCATTTCTCTAGTCAGTGCCACTCATCCCTTACTGCAGAAGAACAAACTGTAACAGTTCCATTTCACACTCCAGTAATCCAAAATTCTGCACTGCCGCTTACTTTGGTGCTAATTTTCTCATAGACTCTCTTTTTTCTGCTTACATGGCACGACAGCTCAGGTCAAGTGCACAGACAAGCTGTGCTGCTGATTCTCCTTTTCACCGCCACTAAATCACCTTCACTTCTGCTTCACACGAAAGTTATTTTCCTTGAAGAAGGCAGAAGAGCAACAGTCAATAGACTAAGTCAGCAGCTATCAGTCAAAATGGATCTCAGAGCAGGAAAAAACTCCCCATGACTAAACCCATGAGTATTACTTATGCAGGATCATGCCCACACCATGACAGGAATATCTGCTGCTGTGCATGAAGTGAAGCTTAATTCAGCTCATGCCACTTCCAGCTACAGACACATATCAGAAGCTATAGAATATAAAAGTATCAGCACTGAACAGGCATGCTGAGCCATCCCCCAGATAACAGGAATGAAGAGTGGTTATTCTGCCAGACAAAATAGAAAGACACCTTTTTTCTATTGGTGATTCAAAAAAGAAGCACTCAGTGGTTGCTACTGAATTCTTCTGAAGCTCTGTAATCTATATGTAAAGACCTAGCTTACCTAATTTTTTAAGACGTTTGGATGAAATGCATGACAGAGCCACGAGTACACAAATGTATCTGTGGATGATATTATCTTTACCTTTGAATCTAAAAAAAAAAAAGGAATTACAATAGTTAAGAAGTCAACCTAAATTCCAAAGACATTCAGTATTGAGCAAATAGCATTTTAGACTTAGTCTAAGGCAGAGAACTCTGTGATATTTAAAGCTTCCATCTTCATTATCAACAGCAATGACAGCTTAGTAATAGACTACTTGTAAAAACAGTCCAGGAACTGACTTGAACAAATTTTTAATTAACAGAAATGCAAGATCTACCACTGACACAGAACTGTTTTACTAATTCACTGGGTGAGCCTTCATTAGCTTCTGTCAGTAACAATAAATGGCTGAGAAAATCCCCCTAGACCAAACATGACATAAAGACAAGAAAGAAGGACTGATTGGAAGGAAATCCTCATCAAGCTGCTCTGGACAAAGCTGGACTAGGAAAAAAAGAAAAACAAACAAACTTTTTTTAAAGTTTAAACAATTTTTAAAATAAAAAAGTCAGAGAAGCCTCAGAGAACACTGAGGTTTGGATGACAGCTATGACGCACAGCTAACAACATCTGTATGATTACAATGGGGTATATAACAAACTCTGAAAGTTACCAGGAAGCTTATATGATAGGTTAGGTCTTGTGACATATTGATCAACTTTCCGTTGCAGCTATTTTGATTTGGTTACAAACAAATATTAAACAACTTGTTTTTTTTATAATTTAAGAGAAAAGGGTGATAAAGGGTAAGGGAGGAGATTTAATAAAAAGAGGCAAGAACACAGGAAAGAGCAGGTTATTGGTAAATAAATGCATAAACTTGGAAGCAACAATAGGGCATCCTCTGCATGAAGTGACAATAGTTGTTACCAATTATTTTTCCTGTAACTTTTAATCTCCAACTATGTAGAAGCAATTTAATATGCCCTGTATTTAATCTATTGCAAATATTCACTGCACTATTCATGAGTCACATAACAATATAAACATTTCCAGCATCCTCCTTGAGATGTGACTTGCTCTAGATGTAGGATGCAGTCAAAATATGGACTTTGAATGCACTGTTCCACACAGACCATTACTGAAGGCAGTGGAAGAATCAATTACGTTGAAGTCAAAATGAGGTTAGCTTAAGAGCCTTGTGGGCATTGTGGGTTTTCCTGTTGCTGTTGTTTTGCTTTTGCTGCTGTGGCAGGTAATGATGTTAATTAGGGAGACGATTTGGATGACATCGCTATACCCACAGAAAGATGCAATATAGGCTCCATTCTACTGCCATAAGAGTACATTGCTGATACAGCCTATTTCATCTGGGGTCTATAGTACAAGGTACATAGACAAAAAGCACATTCACCTTATGACAAAGTAAAATGCATCAACAAAGAAGGCTTGCTGGTACTAGCCAGGCTTTTATTTTTAAAATGAAGACTTTGTTCAGGAACATCAACCAAAACTTGACAGACAGAAAAAATCATGACACACCTAAGTTCTGAAACATTGGTTTGTCAGGAAAAAAAAATCCATGGCTTGGTCCTTTCAAAACAAACACAACATTCCTGTGGCAGAACACGACAGTCTACTTGAGCACAATATAGCAATGACTGAAAACTGCTCTCCACAAACTGGTTTCAGTTCACACGTCATCAACATTTTACCTTCATTAGTTTTGTTTGAATTTCCGTTGGCTCCTGTTGAGCCAAAACCTACCAGCTTTCCTTTTTCTATGTATGAACTCAGAAATGAGGATTAGCACCAATCTGAAGAACAGAGAAAGATACAGGAAGACAAAAGCTTTAAATCCTCCATCACTGTACTTCTTTGGTCTTTCAGGGAGAAAATTTCAAAAATGACATGGCATTAAGAGTGTCACTGCTTATTCTCCATGATTTTCTAACTAGTTAACCCCCAGGAATGCATGATGCCACATCCTGACACCTTCCACTGGGCTTGTGCAACCTCTTCAGAAAAGGTTACGGGAACTCACAGTAGCAGTGCTAACTTTAGGCTTGAGATGGGGAGAACAGCCTATAAGACAGTTCAAAATCACTCCTACTGCAAAGAGCGTGTCAATGCAGAAGCAGGCAGCTTGCCATTCATTTTACCCCACTGTGCTGAATGGTATTTGACAGCACTACACCACTCCAGGCAATCTGATCCTAAAGCACTGCTTTGCCTTGCTGCAACTACTGGGCTCCTCCCTGTGCTCAGACGCACAGGTTCTCCTTTAGCACAACTCACTGTCAGCTGTTTCTATTGCTAGAAACGTTTTGGTAGGAACAAAATAAATTAGCTGTAGTGTCTTCTTCATGATCTCAAACTCCTTATTACTGTCATTTACAATATTTTGAAGACAGAGCAGTTCATATATTGGATACATTCCTTGACTGAACTGTCTATTGCTCTACAAACAAGGGCTCTTCATAAAAATTCTGTACAACCCATCAAAAAGTGGTTAAGTGTGACAGATCTCTACAATGAAACATAAAAACAACATTCTCTGTGGATTGAATGAAAAAACATGGAAAATGCAATATCTGTCACTCCACCCCAAAGTAAACCAACTCTGCCTGGAGCAAAAATAACTTCTATATACCACTGAGCTGACATATTTATAACCTCACAAGCTCTTTCTTACCTAATTTGGTCTGTTTTGTTGTGATGACAGCAAGAAAATTCTAGACATTCTTAACAAAATACCACAACCCCAGAGTAACATCACAACTTGCTTACTTGAAACAACATGGTTGGAAGCACTGAGCTACACTACCCTGAGGTTCCATTTTTAAAATACAGTTCCCACTAATTTGGGGGGGGATCACAGAAATGCAAAGCAATTTCAAGTCACGCACATTCAACGTTACCTGATTTTATATCAAACTGCATACTTGACCTTTACTTTTCAACATCTAGTGCACAGTTCAGTGCAAGAGACTCAGTAAGAGATTCCCCTCCAATTCCAACCCCCAAATTACTTGTAAAACTAACATCTACAGGAATACAAAGAATTAACATTTATGCATGTCTGTATCAGCAAAAATACTTTCAGATAAAAGAGATGCCTACAGGATTGCAAAGCACATTGCAGGGATGGTCTGCTCAGGTACAGCACTGTAATGCAGCAGCAGGGCTGGGCACTTCTCTTTACGTGTCAGTAGATAAACTAGTCCCCAGTTGGAAAGCAGAAGTCAGCTACCTACATTATCTCATGCAGAATACAGAACAGTTCAGTATGAAAACACATCACTGATTTATCCCATGAATGTTGCGAACATAAATCCTGACCCGGAAAACATTTTCGTGCAGGCTTAACATTAAGCCTAAGAACAGACCCACTAATTCCAAAATAAATACTTGAGTGTTTAAAATTAAACATATGTAAGTGCAAACATCTACAAAATGGTGTGTGGGGGGGAACAAAAAGTACACGTCATAATATTATTATTATTGTTCCACAAATATCATACCTAACAATTACCTTAGTACTGATATTTAAAATAATTTTAATCTTCAATCTTCAAAAGGCACTACAATTTCTAAATAACAAACTCCACCGACCTAGTAAAGCAATTAAGCTGCATACAAGTCAATGGGGTCACACCAAAATTGCTCCTTCAAACCAAATGAACAAAGACTTTTCAAATATCGGAATTAAATTGGCATCCAGGTTCCTTTAGTGCCTTTTACACCAGGGAGCGTTTTAGCACTGAATGAATGCTGATTTCTTCTTAGTTACAGCTCTCCACGTCCAATAGCTCTTTAAACAAACAGCATCTTGCTGATTTGAGACAATAATTTATATTAACGTTTAAAACAAGTATCTCTACACATCTCACTTTGATATTTTTGGTATCACTTCTGCATGGTTGCTTTAAACTACTTTAAGACATGTTTTAAGAGTACAAAAAAATGGAATAGAAAAGAGAGAAGTATTCACAAGCATTTTCAGGTAGATAGCTTTAACTAGCAGCTAACAAACTTTTGATGGTTTTTAGTGATACAGGCCCACAAATGAATAATGAGACAATGACTGGCAGCCTGTTCAGTGCCAGCTAAGCCTCATAAAAAACCCAAAGTTTCACCAAAGTCATCGGTGCTTCCATGAGACTCCAAACAAATGCCAAAGCTTGCAATGTCAAAACCAACACTTTTGTAATTAAGCCTGGCAGGTTTTAGCAAGCTTATTTTTTTAATCTAGCCTGTCTCGAGAGAATAATACACTTCCACCCAATCACCAGCTTACTTTCTTCTTCAAAAGTTTCATCTCTAAGTTGTAGCTTAATTTCTGTGGGTTTGTTTTGTTGTTGGTGGTGTGTTTTTTTTAATAGAAAATTCAAGTGCTGTGTTAGGAAATCACACTGCATTTTTAAATCTCAAATCTGAGTCCAAGGCCCTGGGCTCCCTCCTCCTGAAGTCATCAAACAGAGTTAAGGGTCAGTACAGGTATAAACTCAGTACCAAAAACTCTTGTTTTAAAATTACGGTGTTGGTTTTTTTTTCCTCCTCAATATCCAGGAATCTTAGAATTGTAATAATATAAGCACTTCAAAAGTAACATTATTTGGCACAACGGTGTGCTTTACATCCTGCTGAATTTGGAATTGAACATTTTATACTGAATCAAGTCCATGAAAGAGGATTCCTCCCTCAGTGAGCCGACTGCTTACAGAGAAGTAAAAATATACAAATGACAAAGGACTCTATTAAGTCTTAATGGTTCTAGTAAGCATGCTGATATACCTTGTTTCCATTTTAAGAAAATTTGTTTTAATAAAGTCAGGGCAGCATATGGTACTAGCATGTTTATTTTCCAAGTGGTGGGAATGCTAACTGAAACCATCTGATGTTTGTTCCTAAGCCTCCTTGATCTGCTGCTGGATTGCAGCTTAGAATAAAGCATCACCACGCCAAAAGGAATTGGGTAGACGAAAAAAAAAAAGGCAGTAATTCAAAGTGTTTATTTAATGAGAGCCTAGCTCAGAACACTTTCTCTTTTGACCAGATGCTTAAAAGCATTTATGATTCGAAATTTATTTCCAGAGACGATCAAATGTACCCCAAAGCTAATCCTCAACAGATAATTTTTACTTTGCACACAGAGACAAAAACAAATCGACAATATCATGTAATTAAAAAAAGGAATTAAATGAAGCTCAGAAGTACTTAACAGTGGATTTCTACAGCAGAAAACAATCAGTGCTATGCATTAGAAACATGGTAAGAAAAGTCACAAGTGACTGTCAGATTTGTCACTTCCACAGCTCCAGCAACTATTTTCTCAATTAGCTGACCAAGTAGTAGTACTATGTGAAGAGCAGTAACAATTTCAAAATATGCCTTGTTAAAGATTAAAAGATAGGAGGTTTTAGGGTTTTAGACCACATTTTTCATTGGTAAGTACTACAAAGGGGAGAAAAAAAACGGAGACTCAGAGCACTGAGTTAACAATTTGAAATAGCTGCCAACTACACAGGCTTCAGAGACATTTTACATACAGCTCCGAGTTCCTCTGGCGCAGCTGTAAAACACATAACCTGAAACCAGCTCCTGCAGCAGGGGTTCGCTTGCAGCTGTTCTTCTGCCTCCCCCGCACGCAGTAACTTGACTCCTTTTCAGGCAGCAGCTTCTTTAATAAAGCTGCATAAGAGCAGCATAAGGTGTATTCAGGCACCCCAAACGCAACCGCCTCTGGAGCGTGTCTCCAACATCTGAGCCCAGAGCTTGGCTGCACAGAGACGCGCTGTGGGTCCGGGCTCACTCTGGTTCACCTCCGGCAGGCAGAGACCCGCCGCGGGGCGCCCATCCCACAGCGGCACCCGCGCTCTCGCGGGGGACAGAAAAAAAGCCGCGCTTCTCCCGGACGAGAGCCGGGCCGCTCGCTCCGGGGCGGAGGACCCTGTCCGCAGGCGAACACACCTCAATCCCGCACATCGGCTCCCGGCCTTGGTCCCTCTCCTGTACTTGTTGCCCCTGCAGGGCAGCCCAACCTAGCGTCTACAGCAGGCCCAGCTCCGTCGCCCCTGCAGGGAGCCCCCCGGCAGCGCTGCCACCGTCGTGGCCGGGAGAGGGGGAAGGGAGGGAGGGGGTGGGCGACGCGGCCACCGCCCTGCCCGACGGTTCTCCTATCGCCGCCGGGTGAGGGGAGGCTGAGCGACCCGGCACCGTAGAGGGGCAGGGAAGTTACTCACCGCCACCGGCTCCGCGCTGCGCTTTCCTCAGGGACCGCCGCACCCCTCAGCTTAGCCGGCTGTACCCGTCCACCCTCACCACCTGGTGTGAGGCAAACTACGGAAAGCACTTAGCGGACCGCGTCTCCGCTGGGCCGGTGCGCCCACCTCCGCCCCCCACCCCGAGCAGCGGCGTGGCCCAAATGACAGTCGCTCTCCGCCACTCCGGCAGCAGCCCGGGGCGCAGGGCCGGGCGGCAGGGCGCGCCGCAGCCTATGAGAGCCGGCCGGGGCGGGCCGCGGCGGAGCCCCGGGCCGGGGTGTCCCCGCCGCTCGCCTGATCGCAGCTCGTCGTGTAGAGCCGAGGGCAGCGGTGAGGATTCAGACAGCGCCGGAGTGGAGAAAGGGGCGATGGAGAAGCTGCCCTGCCCTGCCTTGTGACTTGTCCCCGCTCGCTCGAGCCCTGTGGCCTTTACAAGGGGGTAAACCTCGGGGGACTTCGCGCTCCCTCCTCCCTGGCGCTGCCGCCGAGCCCGCCCGCCCCTGCCTAGCCACAGGCGAGTGATGACCACCCTCATGCCTCCTTGCGTCGACCCGGGGCTCGTAGCCCTCCCGCCACTGGGGCGGAGGCTTATGGCTGGTCCCGCTGGCATGCAGCGGGTCAAGCAGGAGTTCATTGGGCTGGCTGTCACCCCACTCTCCCCTCGCAGGGTGGGCAAAGGGGCCAGGAGTGGCTGCCGGCGGCCGCAGGTGCCGGGCGGGGTGTGGCAGCGGCCTGGCTCGCACCGCCCCGGCTCCGCCCCGCCGGGGTCCTCGCCGTTCTTTGCGCCTGCCCTCGCTGCTCCGCTCCGCCCTGAGTCAGGCCGCGAGCGGGTCATGGCGCCGGTTTTCGCCTGAGCGAACAGTCGGTAAAAGGGGAGAGCGGAAACCTTCGCCTGTCTTTCCTGCACCGCCATGGAGGAGGATCCGGAGCTGGAGAGGTGAGGGGCGAGGTAATATTGGGTGAGTGACCCTGGAAGCCCATGGCCGCTTAACAGGGTCCGGTGTCGCCTCCTGTCTCGTAAGGCCCAGGCAACCGTGGTCTAGGGCCGCCGGGGACGAGTCTGTGCGGGATGGGAGAGATGGGCGGCGGGGCCGCGCGTTCGTGGACTACGGATCTGGCTGCTGCCGCTGGAGCCCATCTCCTAATGCCGGGAGGTGGTGAGTGGTCCGCGGTGGAGAGGTGGGCTCTGCTCACCCGGCCTGCTCCTTGCTTTCCCTGCGGCCCTTCCGGCAGCAGTGAGTGTGCGCTCCAGGAGGTGTGCAGTTGGTAGCTGGTGTGCGCCGTGTCCTTAGGACACAACGTGGGAGCCTTCACTGAGGGAGCTACAAGACAAATCTTTCTACATAATGGGAACATTCGATGCTTTAAAAAATAGACTCCAACTATTCTTGTGATGCACGCTGGTGGCGTTTAGTGACAAGACTGAAAAGGCTTAGGTGGCTCATCTCTCATCAGTTACAATTGGGTGCTTACGTGTACTTGGTAAAAATAAGGGAGGGGAAATTAAATTCTTACAGATTTCAAGTTTCAGTGTTAGAGATGTGCCAGTTAATTAGTTCTTAAAATTACCGTGTTCCATGTATGGAATAATACAAAATACTTGGCAGTTATTTTGTCCAAAAAATGAATCGATTTCTACTTTGCATTTTATTGGGACAAGAGAATTAATCTCATTGTGTGTACCAAGTTGCAGTGTTTTCAAGCAAACATTGGGAAGTAAAATGCAGTTATCTATATTTAGATACTTGGTCACAGCAGGCCTCTCATACTTTGAGTAAACTTTAGATGTTTACATCTTGAAATTTTTGAGTAAAATTTTATTTGTCGTTACTATAATTATTTGTTTGCAAACTTATTTGTGAGTAACTTCACTTTTCTTATGGCTGTTTAAAGTAAACTGTTAAAGTGATTACCTGATGCTTTCTGAACTGTTCTCATGGCTCTCTCCTTTAACTTTTAAGAAACTGTATCTGAAAGTGGCATTTTCTATAGAAAATAACTTGTTTCTGCTTATGTCTGGCAACCATTTTTATGGTACTGGGATGGAGGAAGGGCTAAAGAGCATAATGCTTTCTAAGAGGCTTTTAATTCTTGGTAAGCTACTTCTGCTCTTGGATCATCAGTTTCATAATTAATGCTTCTTTATATGTGTGTTCATGAATGTTATTTTTCCAAGTGTCATTCCAAACTTAAACCTTTTTAATTCACAGCAAGTTGAAACCCTGTCTCTGTGCTTCCGTGCTGCCTGTCTTCTGGCTATTATTGCTGTGATAAGAGCTTGGGTTCCTTTGGTCAGTTCAGGACATAGTGGTTCACTCAACAGCTACAGATGACTGCTCCACAGTCATCTTCTGATAGGACCACATTCAAAGTTTTAGTCTGTCTCGTATCTTCAGTCCAAGTTGGGATTTGCTATCCCTTTTCTGTGACAAATGGTAGATAACAAGGATGATCACTTAGCCAAACTCTACTGTGTACCACTCTATCTGATGTTTTCAGTCTATGCTACTGGTCACCTCCATATGCTTAATTGGCTCTGAGCACATTGCAAGTACAATATAGTGAACTTGATTATCATCTTCTGTCCTAGTCCACGTGTCATTAGTTAGCTTTTCATACCCTTAGCTGTCATAACATCTCACTTTGCTGGTAATACCCTGAATTTGGTTCATGCTGAATGCATTTACACTTACTTCATAGAATGGTTTGGGTTAGAAGGAACCTCAAAGATCATCTGGTTTCAGTTCCCCTCCAATGGGGTGATTAATGCTTGACTAATACTTATTATTTTTAACTCTAAGTGTCCTTCCCTGTACAGTCTTCAAGACTGTAATACAGACCTTTCTTTATCCTTTGGTTTGCAAACATTACTCTGTGGTTTCGTAGTCAATGACTATTTTATCATACTCTCTTGTGAATAGTACAGTGATGATAGCTAAAATGTATAACTTTTATGATATTTTAAAGACATTTTTAACATACAAATCATGACATTTCTGTTCTGTAGCCACAATGTTAGCTATTTTAGGTAGAACTTTAGTGGTTTTAAATAAGGCATTTATTTAGAGTATTTTCAGGAGTTCCATCTCTGAATTCATGCTTTTCTTGTAATGTACAAGTCTTAACAGCTTTGCCCTGAGGGGAAAAGAAGTATAACTATTTTTGTGCATGTTTTTTCAGATTTCAAGCAATTTTTGTGTCCCAGCATTCCAAACAGTGATTTGTTAGAACAAATCAATCTTTCTGTTATTTTTTTCTTATTATTTAAACAGAGAGCTCTTCATCTTGCTTGTTAAATTTTGTCCTTACTGCCACATTTTGCTGCTATTATTTTTCAATTTTACTGTGCCTGAGTCTTGCTTGACCTAGCATTTGATATTTTCCTCACTTCAATAAGAAGTGATAATTGTCACCAAAGCTGAATACTAACTTTCAAGTTACTGTATGACTGTTGTGTACAGTTTGTTTTAAGCTGTAAATACCACAGGTGTGGAAAATAGTAATATTTGCTATATTTTACTGGTTTATTTCCAGTTTATCTCCATCTTGCTCAGTGTTAACCTTCATAACCTTTTTTTTATGCAATATGAACTGATGTTTTTTCCTGTGAATTTGCTGGTTCATCAGTGAAGATCTAGAATCTTGAGATACAGTGTGATTCTAAGAAAATTCTAGGCTATATTCTGTTAATATATAGTTAATGCTGTTGTGAAGATGTGAATCAAGAAAGGGGGAAAAAAAGCTTACATACACATCATCTACTAGGAACAGTTTAGTTTACTTCTGTAAACACCCACATGTGCTTCTCCTGGTTTATTTCAACTAAATATCTTTTGTAATGTTGTGGAACTTACATTTTTCATCCCTATCTAAAGCAATATTTTTCCTCCTTCTCCTTCATAAATTGTGGTATTGGTTGTTCTGTGTGTGCAAACCACAGAAAATATGCAGTTTCTCAGCGAATATAAAGAAAGTGTCATTATTATACTGAGTATCCAAATCCTTGCATAATCCAGTCTGTCTTTCAACAGCTATAAATATTTCACAACCCTGGATATTATACCTTGTTTTAAGTGCCTACCAAGCTTATTTGGAGCATCATTTACTTGGAATTAAGTGTTTTCTAAGGGGATGCTGTTCTGAATCGCAAGAAAGGCTATAACTTTGTAACAAGAGTCCTGTAGTTGAGCTGAGAATCAATAGTGTAATATTTTTGCTGCACAGGTGTCCCAGTTACACTTTTTAGCAAATGTACTTTGTGCCCTGGAGAAATTAATGGGTAGTTCTTGCCATTGTTTTTATCAGTTAAAATTGAATTATCAGGATTTAGTATGTCATATCTCTTTTCATGGTGGGGGGGGAGGAATAAATGGTCTACAAGCTGCAAAATTGTGTTTGAAAATGGAATAGTGTATTTATTCCTCAGGATGGTGAGAAGATCAGTACAGAAATATGCTCCAAGTAGCACTCGTAAGACTGACAAATACAGTATTTCAGTAAGTATGAAACCTGACCAACAATGAATGAGAGCATTCACATACCCAGTGTCAAGCACCTCAGCCTTTGAACAAACATTAGAAAGTTTGTGGCATGTTTGTGGCTTTTTCCATTCTTAATGTTGTGGCTTGGCTTTATTCTTGACATGAATTTTCATCAGTTTTCTTAGTAAATATGAGCAGATAGGAAAAAAACAGCTCACGAGAGTTAATGGTAAGTAACACTGTACTTCATTACCATTCCTTTATTGCAGAAGACAGTATTTTCAGTCCTTTACTTGACTGAAGGTCTTGATATTAATTATTCAGGTGTAACTGGAATATCAGCATTCACTTCTATTTCCAGTCTCATGCATGGTTAAAAATAAGTCGTACAGTCACCATAAAACTACTTTGAGATAATCAATTAAAAAAAAAAAACCTCTATGTATTTTTTCCTGGACTTGCAGCTTCTTGTCAAGACTTCAGCAAATAGGTTTAAGTTGACTTTGAGGATTGTAGTAGTTGAGCAGCCTGGCAGTTGAGATTAAGTAATAGTAATAAAGACTGATAGCAATTATTAATGCTGTGAAGGTCTCTCACAAAGATGTGTTTGTTACAGATGTCCCCTCTCTGATCTTGGAAGATGTTGAATATGAACCCTACCCTTCTAGTCCATGTCTGTTGACTTCTGTAGCTGATTGCATGCTGTGAAGCAACTCTGGTAGATATATTTTCATTAGGGTTCTCATTGACGTCTCAGTGAGATGATGACATGGGTGGAGATGTGCATAAAACCTTCAGAGCACACCCAGAGATGACTAAAGACAGACCATGGTGGATGAGGGAGCCCAAACAGTGCCCAGGCCCATCCTAGGAGCTACCAGCACATTAGAAGACCACCTACATATGCCCAGAGTAGCACAGGGCGGCAGTGACAGGTGAGAACCTACAGTAAGGACTCACGGGAATGAGTGTCTTCTCCAAGCCCTTCCTAGGGCTAGTCCCAGGAGACAGCCTCAGTCAGGTGTGACATGCATCAAGATGAGTCAATGCTGAAGTGCCTTTGGGACTTAAGGGTGTTGCTGCCTAGGCATGTGGGATGCATTATGGGATGCAAGACAAGAGCATTTAAAAATTGCATAACACTTGTTGTGGGATGTGGAGAGGAGAAACCAAAGGCAGTTCAGGTGATTCAGAGAGAATTAGGAATGGAAAGGCAGAGGAATAAGGGGATGAAAAGGTCTGGTTATTTATGAATAGACTGCTGGTTGATATACTTGTCTGGCCATGCCCTGTGCCTGATAGCATAGTGTGACTGGTGTTTCTGTTACGTTCCTTTTGGGTGAGGGATTCTGAGGGCAGAGTGTAAGTCTCAGTGCTAGCAGCTACACGCAAACTGTGAGTTGAAGGGATCATGTCCCTTGGTCCATGGTGTCCATGGTACCAGCAACTGGAACAAGTGCAAGTCTAGATGCCAGCAATTGAGAAGGGATCCTGGGTGCTAACACCCAGTATGTTTCATGCAGTGAGTAAAGGCAAGTGTCAGTCACTGGAGTGGGGTTGGGGACTCTTATCTCTGTTGCAGTACTGAAGCAAGTGTGAGAGGGTGTGTGATTGCTAATGAAGATCAAGCTGGGTCGGCTAGTGAGTGAATAAAGTGGAAATTGGATGGTATGCATATAGTAAGTGTGGAGAGACACTGGGGCCCAGGGGTGAGAGATGAGTGTGCACATGCATGTCTTAAAAAGGAAGACTGCAGTAGCGGGTACCGGGGGACCCAGTCCCAGCCAGCTCCTTGTGATGGTCTATACTAGCAGTGGAATCAGGTTGAAGCCTCAGTGGCTCCTACTCCTGACCAGAGAGAAGAACCGTGTGTGCCTGTGACTTGTGTGGCCAGCGTGGTCTGTATGCCTGCCTGCTGGGAGTAGATTTTCAGCCATGATATTGGTTGGACCTGGGCATGGAGCTGTGGCTACCTGGCCTCTCGGCTGTCAGATCCAGCATATGTCATCTTTTAACAGAGAGGTCTGTAATTAGAAACATTGGGTGGTCTCTAATGACATGGTATTTTTTTATGCCTGTAACTGTATTGGGCACAACTCTTTATTACCAATTACTCTTTTGAGTCTATTTGATATTTTTTGGAAGAAGTGATGAAGCTCTTTCTCTATGGAACAAAAAGTATCTCATGTTTTGCCTGACTTTGAAGCCTTTAACATTCCCCCTTTCTTTGGACACACGCATTTGTAATGAAAGTTGTTAGGATTCATGCAACTGAGCTTTGCCTATAACCTTAGAATATAGAAGAAAAATCCTTAATCCCTCAAAAATGTGAATAAGTCTTGGACCATGCTTCTGAATAAAAGATAAAAATATCACTGCTTATACCTTCATGTTGATGTAATTCTGCAGCCAAGCGTGATTGCTCAGAAAGAATTGCCACAAGTTTTAAGTGATGCTTGCTGTAAAAGATGCCAGAATCCTGTCAGTGTTCTTAAATGTGTTCTATCCCTAATTTTCCCTCCTGTCTTTCCCTCGGTGTTTGGGTGATTTTCATGTGAAAGTTGTGTGCCACATTCCCTTTGTTCATGGTGCTGCTTCTGGAGTTGAAGCTGTTAACCACAGGACTATTTGTATAGGAACCAATCTGTAAAAATGAAGAGAGCCAAGGAATGCAACAAGTCCTGGGAGACCTCTAAAAGCAAATGTGAAATCCCTGCTTGCATAGCTTTTAAGCTTTTGGCTTACTTGTGTAGAAGATAGAAGTTCAGTGAATGGAAACACGTTATTTCAAAGGACCTGAGCATGTTTTTCATTTGTCTGTGCAAGTCTAAAGGGCTTTGTAAAGTTGTGGTGAGTAAGAGTGATGTTGAAAGACTAGTATTAGGAAACTACGTTTGATAAGAAGGGAAGATGTTGACTTGTAAAGCTACTAAGATGGATGCCAAATCAGTCTGGTATTTGATAAAACTGGGGGGGAGAGGCAGTCTCAAATACTTAACGGCTTCTAGTTCCTACCTAAGTTAATAGAATTGGTGTCATCAAAATAATTTATTGTGATGCTTTCCTTGAAACTGAATTGTAGTTGTTTAAAATTGTGTTTATGATTTATTATTGCTCTGTAGCTCAGCTACTTTATTATTTTAATTATAAAACAGTGACAGATTTTTTTAATACTGTATTAATGACAGTCTTTTAATCTGTCTTCAAGTCAGATTTCTCAAACCAGAATCACTAACTTTAGTAACTGTGGTAAGTGATCTGTGGTCAGACACTTCTTTTATTGCTTTTCCTTCTCTTTGACTGACATGACTGTTGGAAGGCTTAGAACAAGCTTTTGTAAAGACCACATGTTCCTGCTGTCATTACTATAAACTAGCTGAGATTGCAAATTTTAGGTCTGGAGAGAAAAAACATTGCCATAATTTCACAGAGAGTTGTGTATGCAGCATTTCCCATGTTCCAGTCTGAGAGCCATCCCCCGCACACTCCACTACACCTACCTAGGAAGGTAGCAGTGGCCGATGAGGTTGCTGGCACTGTACTTAGCATCTAAGTGCAGATGACTCAAACAGATAACAGCTTACCTGGGCAGGTACTCAGTTTCCATGAACGCCTGTGCTGTGACTGGATATGCACAGACAAATGTATGCTTACAAAGGGATTTGAAGCCTAGCTGTTACTGAAATCATGCTAATAGCCTCATATGAGAGAGACTTATGTGAAGAACCTTAAACCAATGTGTCATTAATAGACTGGTCAATTTTTGGTCATTTGTCTGCTGCTGTTTCGATGGAAGTCTTGGATACTTTCCTTTGTAAAGTTCTTCAGATACAGCCTGTCAAAAGAAAGGGTTATGATCTGTGAGCATTTGCATATCTGTCTGGCACAGATCTCAACATCTGCCGGATGGAATGGTTTCCCCTTGGAATGAAGGAATATAGATAGATATAAGTTGATCAAGAATTATTTCTATGTTCGAAAACCTGCAACTGATTCTGGAGAGTTTAGGAATCTGTACCTAAAGTATTGCTTGCTGGAAATTAATGTAAAGTGAGGAAATAGTTCTGTGATAACTGGTTCCAAGTATAAAATATGAAAATTTATTCATTCAGAACTGCAGAATAACTCAATAGCTAGAGCTTAGTGTGCATTACTCCTTTAGCACCAATTTGTCTTCTGTTGCCAGGGAAAAACCAAACTATGTCCAAAGCACTACAGAAAGAAGAAAAAGTGTGTCTGTTTATAAAATGTCACACACCTATCCTGATGTGAATGACTGAACCTGTGATTGTTAATGTGAAGGGAGCCAATAAAGACTTAGACAAGACCATAACAAACTGAAAAAGGTTAGATTTATAGACCATGTAGGCTGCTGTGTAACTGTATAACAGTTTCTCATTAACTACTCAAGGAAATTCTGTACAAAAGTGATGCTTGGGCCATTTTTTAGTCTGTGGCAGTAGTAGTTTAGAGCTAACACTCTAGCTGAATCCTGCTATGCTGATAGCTTCCCTGAAGGTCTTTAAGGCCAGGCTAGATGGGGCTCTGAGCAACCCAATCTAATGTAAGGTGTCCCTGCTTATGGCAGGGGGATTAGAACTAGATGATTCTAAAGTCCCTTCCAGCCCTGCAATTCTATGATTCTACCATAACAACATGAAGGGACATGGCTTGCTTAAAGTTTGAGTTGAACTCTGTTGGAGTTACCTTTTTTGCTATCTGCACACACACACACACTTTTATTATCAAGATGACAGTTGTATTGCTTACATAGCAGCCATGCTGGAATATCATAGCTGGGAGAGTTAAACAACAAATACACTCTTTGTTACCTTCTGCTTGCAGTTCTTCAAGCCTTTAGTCATACTGATGGTGGTAAATGCTTAGCTTCATATACTGGGCACTATGATCAGGTTCATAGCTTTCCTTTTCGTCTTGCAGCTATTTTTAGTTGATATATGTAGTTACTTACATTGAACTAACCAAATTGTTGGTTTGTGCATTCAATTTATATGATAAATGGTTTATGTTACCTGTTCATTGTTTTTTGCATTAACTTCATCTGTGTGCTATAGAGCACTTACTGAAGTTTTATTTGAGATCACTATTAATTTGTAAAGAGAACTGAAAGACTGACACTGCAGGAGTTACCTGTAATTTGCTTAAGTTATACTCTTCAATGACTTTTTATGTGTGCCTAGTTATTTAATTGCTTTAGTGTTAGTCTGACCAGCTTGTTCTAGATGCTGATAATATAAAGTCTGGTCATTTAGGATCTCTTTTCTTCTGCTGTTACACAAAGCTAGTGCTGTTTGACAGCTGGTAGTTGCAGTGCTTTTACTGTCACCTGGCAGCTTGCCATTTTTCTGGTGTCATTTGACTGTGCTCAAAATAGGTCTGCTGTGCTTGAAAGAGTTTAGGAAAAACTTAAATGAAGTTAAGCATTCCCAAGGTGAAGTGATACAAAGAGTGCTTTTCAGTGTAGCAAAGTAGTTTAGCAGACTTTATTTCTACTCTTCAATTGGTTATATTTGTAGCAAGTTTAATTACTTTTAATATATAAGAATGTTGCTATTACTCTTGGTAGATGGGAATCTGAATTATCTTAGCAAGAAAGTCAAAGTGATTTTGGTAGCCTCTTTATTATTGCTTAATTCATTACAGTGAAGAAGCTCTCCACTTTATTTACAGAAGTGCATAAAGTGGCAAGTTCTTGTGTTCTGCGAGTGGTAACTTTTTTTTCCTTCCCTTATATTTAGGAAGGCTGTGGAAGAGTTACTTAAAGAGGCAAAACGTGGGAGAACCAGAGCTGAAACAATGGGAGCTATGGGTTGGTAAGTTGTACTGAGAGGCCATAAGTTATGACCTATACCAAATAATTTTAACCTTTAATGCATTACAGAAGTCTCTACCTTTTTAATTTGCTTTATGTTTAAATAATTTGTTTTCATCCAGGTAATGATATGTCTGGACAAGAATTTGAAACCATATAGGAAAGAAATTCAAGTAAATTCTGCTTGCGTGAGGTTGCTGGGTTGAATGTGTTGAAAGCAAAGCAATTGGAAAACTGAAAGTAGCTTCACTAATAGTATTTCCTTATTGGAATTGCAAAGACCTTATGAGTCTTTAATATACTGGATAGCTTCAATGTGCACATGCTTAGATTCTGGCCACTGAGGTAGATTCTGTTTAAAGTAAAAGAATTCATAGTCTGATAAAGAAACCTAAACCCTTAATAAATATATTAAACAATCCTCTGCTAGAGAATCCATGTGTAAATTGCAGAGGCAGATGAACTCAAAGTATAATCTGATCTTGGAAGAGATATTTTTAAATACCAGGAAACCCCTCAGTAGCCAAACCCCAGGGGCTAATTGTATAGCAAGTGGGAAAATAATCATAATATTTAACTCCAAAGTGAAATACAGTATTATTCCTTCAACACATTATTTCAGCGTTTACAGGTAGATGGTGGAATGTAATGCATGCAGTTGTAATTAAAGAAATAATAACCTGCTGAGACAAGTAATTAATCTTAAAATAATACATATGACTTTGATAAGAAGCCATTTGATCTAGGGATTTTCACCCAAGTAGTGCACCAGTTGGCTGTGTTAAACTCATTTGCAGATAAGGTTTGCCTTTCCCCACCAACAGCAGTAAAACATAAGCCTGCACTGTTAATGAAGGTCTCAGCTAATTCCTTGGCTGTGTTTGTTTCAGTAGCTCTGAAGAGGTTCAAGTGTGTCTTACTGAAAAAAAAATAATCCTTCATGTTTTCTGAACAAGTTTTGGGGATTTTGCATGTTATACCTAGTATTTCTGCTAAAGATGCATTTTACGGGCTTTATGTTAAAATAGTTAATAGGTTTAATCCCCTGGAGTGGTTACAGCTACACTAATGCAGCGTGCTTTCACCCTGTCAGCCTGGCCAAATGGCTAGTTAAACCAGTGCAGGTAAATAGCTTTGTGAAGCATTGCATGCATCCAGACAGATAGTGTGAATTTGCAAGGTAATTGCAAATACGGAGATGAAAAATGTCTGATGGGAGATGACCAAATGTTCCTGTGCAACTTCACTGCCACATGTGGTTTGGAATTCACCTGCTAGGAGTGTATGTGAGATACTTGTTACTCCTTGTTTGTAAAAGAGTAGTGCTTCTGCTCATCTGATTGTGATGACTAGTTCAGGGTAACATGTAGTTTGCTAAAACCTGATACCCGAGACCTACCAGAGGAGGGGACAGCCAAAGGTGACCTGTTCCTCAGAACAGCTACAGATTCCACTACAGCAAAGTATGTCAGGCCAGGGTTGTATTGTAGGAGGACAGAATTGTCAAGAAGGATTCAGGCAGGAAGACTGTTGACACAGGGATTGGTATGGTGATATCCTGAACTGAGACTGTGGAAGTAAAGTTCTTTTCAACTTCAGAGGAACATAGGAGTAGTTATACTGGGTCAGACAGAGGATCCATCTCTGCAGCGCCCAGTCTCATCAGTGGCTATTACCCAGTGCTTAGGAAATGGCAGAAGAAGGGTACGAGACAGTAGCAGTACTTCTTCAAGATGCTCTCCCAGCTTCAGGCAGCCTGCAGCTCTGATATCCTACACTGAGAGTGATATTTTTGTTGTTTAGGACACTTCTCCAGGAATATTTTTCTCCCTTAACTTAATCCTTATGGAGAATGGTAGTAGTCCCTCTCATTTGTCACAAATCTGCCACTGCAGAGTTTGGCCAAGGCTAGTGTACATCTTGTGTATGTGGCTGAAAGGGAGATATAAAGCTTCCCTGTAGCCAGACTTACAGTGAGTCTTTGGTGTTAAGTTCAAGTGCAAGAGACAGACCAGCAGCTGGAAGCCACCATTGCTTTCTTCTCTTTAATACTTTACATGCCTCATTGTGCTGTTCTGGTCCTTCTGAACTGATGCAGCAACAAAGTATTGCTTATATATGTGGGAGATGAGATAACCGTTAAGATATTTGGAAGGAAACTGAAGTACACTAAGCTGAGTATCACACTCCAGCAAAATGCCATCAATTGTAACTGATGTTAGTCAATCCTCAAATCCTTAAGGGCTTGAGAGATTAGATTTAGGACTGTAGACTACTGAAAGAAAGGTAACTGCTACTCTCAGCTCTGTGGATAGCAAATGAAATGTGCAGAAAAGTTAGTTTGTGAAAATATGTATTGGTAGATCAAATTCTGGGAAGTACAACTGATAGGTCATCGCAACTTGTCTAGAACGGCAGTCTTAACAGTTGAAACACAAAACCTTCCTTCCTTGCCAAACTCAAAATGCTTACAGGTGTGTTTCATGAGGACTTCTGGGATTTCCTCAGCCCTTTGTCAGAGGAGTCCTGGAGAAGAGATGCACAAACCCTGGAGACATCTAGTGTAAGGCCATCAGTCCCGCATTGGCACTGGATAGTTGAAGCACCTCGGCCTATGAAGAAAAGATTTGTTCTGCCATCTCTTTGGGTAAGAAGAAGCAGAGGCTGCTGCTGCTCATACTTTGATGCCAGTTTATGTTGCCAGCAGCTGTTGAATACTGGGAAATAAATTTCTGGAGTGAGTGGCATTTGACAGGAGTTGTTTAAAGGGAGGTGTGGGGGGAGATGGCATTTCCGGGGACTTACCTTGTGTATACCCTTACAAAGGAGTAATGTCTATGGGCAGAACTTAGTGACAACAAAACCTTAGCCATCGAGCCTCTGAACACTGGGGATCGCTTTCAGGTTCAAGCCACTGTTCCATTACTGTCCAGAGTGGTTAGTTCTCATAGCTCAAGTGCATGGTTGGAAAAAGTTCCCTGAGCACCTCTACCTACTTTTCTGCTGTCTCTTTGTGCGAGGTGGATAGTCAGCTGCTGTTTGAGACTAAATTGCAAGCACACAAGCTTATATAGCTTACCAGTTCAGAAAAAAAATGTACCAAACAGTTACTTAGCCCACAGTTGGATACAAAGACTCAGTCTTGAGATATGGGGCAGTGTTGCTAGTGCGTGTTCCAGTTTGGGAATATTTTGTCTTGCAAGCTTGCTATGAATTGTTGGATGGGTGCTACAACCTGTAGGGCTTAGATACTAATAGAAGAAGGGCTTGACTCGAACAGGGACATTGTCAGTGATATCAGGCAAGAGTTTATGCAGGAGAGGAAATTATCGAAGAATGTCTGGAGATGGAGCAACTTGTGACTATTGCCAGTGGGCTGCATGAGCTCATAGTTGCTTAAATGTCTTAGATCACTGGCCTCTTAGCTCTCAGGATTGCTCAGCTTGGCAGTATCGAAGTCCATGGCAAATTAATCCAAGAAATGCTGGATGTTCTTATTGGTAGATCTCGTGTTATTTGCTGTTCTATATTGACTTGCTCTTTGGATGCCCTCAAAATGCTTGCTCTCAGTGCTGCAGTATTTCTGGTTCCTACAGTGCTTCTTTTGTGTGTACTCTGTAGCCTTAGTCATTCTTGTTGGGGTCTTCTACATCCTTATGACACCACATGATGTACATCTTGATGATGATGTATCTAGTTCAAGCATTGGTAGAGCAAATCACAAGAAAATGTGTGAGAAAAGGATATGATGGTTTAGACCCAGCCAGCAACCAAGCCTCACACAGCTGTTCGTGCCACTGCCACTACTATGGGAAGGAAAATTGGGAGAAAAAGATATGTTGACATAAGGAGAGTTTACTAGAATAGCACAAAGAGAGAAACAGCAACGGGGATAACAATACTATTAATGAAATAGTGTGTAAAGTAAGTGTTATGAAATGGGCCAGGCACCTGATCCTGTCCAGCCCTGCCACAGCTGTACCTGCACTTGACCCAGCCTTCCTTTCAGGTAGCAGGCATGACATCAGCACGGTGTGGAATACTCCACTGGCTGGTTCAGCTGCATGTCTTGGCTATGGCTGTTCCCAGCTTCCTGTAGAAAAAGTAACCCTATCCTAGCCAAATCCAGGATAAATGGGAAGGGAGGATTGTCTTCTGAAGATGTTTTAATGCTGAAAACATTGAGTAAAACAGAGCAGACTCTCTGGCTGAACCTCAGTGATGCTGGAACTCTGGAAAGATATCACAGTAGCTATCTGGAAGTTAAAATTTGAAGGGTCAGCTATGGACAAATAGTGTAAAAACACTCAAAATGACTAGATAAATGTGTCCTCATCAGAGAATGTTGGAGACAGATGGAATAAAGCTGTAGGATATTCGAGGTTTTCCAATGTGTGTTTAGTTAAAATAAAGCTAAAATCTCATTTTTTCCTTAAGTGTTTTGTTGATTCTATGTACATAATTCATAAGCTTCCATATAGCAGTGAAGTTTTGTTCCATTCTAAGGAGCTGCCCAGCTTTGAGAAAAACTGATGAAATGCCACAAAAGCTACTGTGTGGAGAACTTTTGGTGGCTTAATGTTTTGTTTTGTTTTGTTTTTTTTCTCCAGTGTTTATAGGTTGCAGATGCTTGTAGCAGGTGAACTAAGGCTGAACTGAATGCAATCCTCTCAGCTTACTTGAAAAGCTTGCCTAAAATAAGATATGGAAAATAGGATGTTTTGGGATAGTTTGTTCATGTCTACATTTTAAAAGCCAATGAAGTTGCAAGAAGAGGATAAATTTTGGAAGCATTAAATTATTTTAAACCATGTTTTGTGTAAAGCAGTCCTGAAAGGGCTTTCATTCCTACAGACAGCTTTCTGGTTTATACCAAATCTGTTAGAAGTTCTGCAGAATACAGAATAATGAAGAAGAGGCTGAAGCATTTGAGGGCCCTGGAACTGCAAAATGCTGTATTGCGTTGTCTCTGATGGGGTGTTGCACGACTGCAGAAACACTGCATTGTGATTTCATGCATCTCTTTGATTTGAATGTGAAGAGGAGGAGAAAGAGTAAAGACAGAGATTGCAGAGTCTGTTAAAATCTTGTGATCAGATCACAGGTTCCCATCCAAAGTCCTGACAGCTGCCTCTGGTTGCCAAGATCATACATAAAAGCTTGCAGTGTCCTTCCATATATCCTCTTTTGTGAGATTCCCTGTGAAGGGATCACAGCCTGGACTAGTTGATTTGGCAGAACAACCTCTAGCTGCCTTGTTTTGCTTTCAGTCACCCTCCTGTTATGTACTGTATTTTCCCTGGCAGTTGGGAAGTGGTAGAAATGTAACTTGTAAGTTCATCCACAATGAACTTTTTTTTTCCTGCAGGGTTGAAATTTATCCTGTATGCTGAAGCTAGCTGTGCCAAGCCTCTTTGTGTCCAGTTACTCAGCAGAAATAAGGCTGTGGTGCCATAGTACTGTACTATTGTGTCTTAAATGGTGCCAGCATGTTTCACAGTAAGTTGTGTGGCCCAGTTCTGTGCTGACTTATGCTGCTGCACTCAATGACAGGTTGGCTGGAAATTCTGTGTTGCTACACAGATATTGGTCTAAAGTGTCAAATGTAGAGTTCAGGCTTGGCCTAAGTTCACACTAATGGATTCAGTTTCTTTTTTCTTGCTCAAAATGCAATGCTAACTCTCTATTATTGCATAGTTGAGAGATTTTTGGGGGTGTGAGGGGCTTAACCTGTGGAGGGGGACTAGATTTTGTGGACAAGGATAGCTTTGTTTGGTTTATGGGAAGCATGTAAGGCAAAAAGTGAATCCTTTCACTGAGTCTTTTTTATAGACAGCACTACTTCAGACACACTTTAGATTGGAACTTTTAGTATTCTTTTAACATGTCTTCCCACCCTCCTCCCCCGCTCCTTTTTTAAAGTAAATCTTTTAAAAGTGCTCTGTGGTACTGATCACTAGGCAGCAGTGTTGTGTTCCACCTTGCATAGGCTGAGCTTGCTTCTCAGCCCTTCAGAAGTAACATTGAGGGCAAAGCTGTGGTTGACTTGAGCATTTGAAGGATCAGGCCTATGCCAAGCCAAAGGCTTGTCTTTGAAGAAGTCATTTTTTTCATGTTAAGAAATTGTCAGTGATACCAGTGGATTAACGCTTTTAATCTTCTCAGTTTCACATACAGCCTGGATATATATCAACTCCATGGGCTTGTTTGTGTGGATGTCTGATACAGCATATGCCATACATCTCATTTCCTTTAGGACTTAAAGGCAGAACTTGCTTTTTTGAAGCCTGAGGTCAATAAATAAAAGGATTAATGCTTCTCCTCAGTGCCATAATCTGCTGTTGTTCCATCAAAGCTCAGTGGCTCACTTTTATCACTGTATGATGATGAACTAGTGACATCTTTTAGATAACTCTGAAGCCTGCATTTGTCATCAGTTTTCATTTTTCATGTAGCACAGGCAGCACTCATAGTGCCAAAAAGGAGTAAACACTTCAGCAGGGTGAATTTATTTAGGGCAGATTGTCTCATTCTGGTGCTATGTGTATTAGTGTTTAATCGATGTATTAGCTCTTAAGAAAAAGCAAGATAAATGTGAAATCGTTTTTGCCTTGATGCAGCTTAGAGAAAGCTGCACTCCTTGGTAGGAAATGTTCAGATACAACAGTTCAGTGTTGTCATAAGACGTGCAGAGGACTTTAAAAGTTTAGGATAAGAGGTAATGGTCTCAGCTTGTGCCAAGGGAGGTTTAGACTGGACGTTAGGAAAAATTCATCAAAAGAGGGTCTCAAGCATTGGAACAGGCTGCCCAGGGAAGTGGTTGAATCACTATTCCTGGAGGTGTTTAAAAGAGGTATAGATGTGGTACCTGGAGGTACAGTGTTGTGATGGACTTAACAGTGTTAGGTTAATGATTTAACTTGATATTGAAGGTCATTCCCAACCTAAAGGATTCTGTGATTGTGTGTGTTGGTTGCTTTGTGTTATGTTTTGAGCATAGCCTGTGCTGTGGCATGTTCAGCACAGTGTTCAGAGCTGACAGAGCTTGAAGTAGATTCTGCGGGCATATGTTAGCCTCTTATTTTCACTCTGTAATACAGTTAATGGACAAATACTGCCTTTCTAGTTTAGAAAACAGCTAAACTAGATAAGCTTCTATGACTTTTTTTGGTTGTTGTTTTTTTTTTTTAACTAGTTGAGCAAAATAGTCTAGGTATACACGCAAGAGAATGTAAATACGTAAAGAAATACGTAGCAGAAATGAAACAGTGTAGCTGCTTAATGTATGCTTCTAAAATTACGCTCCAAGTTATTTGGGGATTTAGAACAAGAACAATTATCATTAGTGCTTAGTAGGCAAGCTGAATCAAAAGACTATGGTAAATGCCCTGTCCACCTGAAAGTTATGTCTTATGCTAACTAATCACATGGAAGCTTCATTAGTTTTCTTGTTCTGATATCTCTGATTATTCTGAGGTGTCAAAAGTTTTTAAATGGCCAGGGTATAGTTTTGATACTTCACAAAACAAGTAGAATAGATGATCTTAACGTGTGATGTTAGGATTGATATGTACTTGATTCAGTAACTGACACTGATCTCTATGAGCTCTTAATTTTTTGAGAGTTGTCTTTTAATTTCTCCATTAACATGCATACTCAAAAATATTGTGAAGATAGACACCACAATGGCTCCCACTTTAAACAAAGTCTTCAGAGTGATTTCTAGTTACTCTGGGAATATAGTCAAACTCTCTTTTTTTCCTCATTCTGTCAGCTGATACCAACAAGATAAACTGTACACTGCTTGCTTGCATGTAATTTATTAGATAATTCTAGTAAAAGTGTTAAGCTACAAGAAGAGGAAGTCAGAAACAATGGAAGAATTGGATAAGTATCTTTTGTTGAAGAAAAAGAAATAAAGTATTTTGTCTTGTCATTGCCAGATAAAGTTTTTATATCTCATGGTTATGTTTTATCATTCCAGATGTTTGGGTTCTTCCTGCAGTTGTATTTTTTCCTTTCAGAATATCACCATTCATTAGATAATGCTGACTTCAGTAGATTATGTCTTTTTAAACCATTATGATTTGACTTAATATATGTTACTAAATATTTGATTTCTGAATACCTAAGTTAAGCACTGTCAACCTTAAAATACACTGTTACCCTCTTCTTTCCTCTGCTCACAGTTTATGTGAAAAACCATGTGGATTTTCACTGTGTTGGAAGTAAAATTATTTTCTTCCTATGAAGAGTAAGATAAAAGGAGACTGGAAACAACCTTGAGCCTCTCTTTCTGTACTGACAGTTTACACTAGGTGGCATGCAAGGAAAGCCAGAACCACAAACCTGTCTTAAAATTACTGAAAATCTCAGACTTGTTTCAGGATGATTTTATCTTGTCTTTTGATTGCTTTTAAATGTCTTTACAGGTTGAAATGTCCTCTTGCTGGTACAAATAAAAGATTTCTTCTTAATACCATCAAAAACACGTTACCATCTCAAAAAGAACCAGACCAAGAACGTGAACAAAAAGACAACAGTAAGGAGCCTGAGCCCAACAAAAGCAGGAAAGAAGAAAAGCAAAAGAAACTCAGAATTCACCCATATACTCCCAGCTTTCAATCCAGAAGGAGAGTCAGCTACTCTCCTCCCAGGCACCGAAGCAGGAGCCATCACACAAAGGATAAGCATGAAAAGCGATCAAGCAAACGATGAGGGGAGTGACGAATGTGTGTTGTTACAAGCCAGGAGTGTCATTAAGAGTCAGACTGCAGGGATGACTCAGGAAAAGGTGATGTTCTAAATTGAGTTTTGAACAGAGTTGCTTGTGTGAGAAGTAGCCTTGAGGTAGCTTTAGTAAACTTTCCTTTGGAACCTTTAAGGGAAAAGCAAAGTGCAGCATAAATCTTTCAGTCATTTTAGAACAGACATTCCTTTCCTTTTTGCTCCATTCCTCTCCCCCCTTCTGGCTAAGCTTAGGGTCTTGGTGATGGAGTGTGATATATGTGTTACTGTCCAATACAACTTGTTTAGTCATGTCACTCTTTCAGAAATAAATTTAAATTAAGCAGAAATGTATTTATTGTGTAAAGTTGGCAGAACTTCTTTGCTGCTAACCAATAAAGAAGTTTTGCATGTATGGATTAGTTTAGTTCTACAGAATTTAGATGAATGGAAAGCTAATCAGTGCCTGGCCAACTACATGCATTTTGTATAGTACATAAGAGTTTGCTTTCTTTAGTATAAAAAGGACAATTTTTATATGGGCAACACTGGTTTTGCTTTGCAGGAGAGACCACCAGGGAATACAGATTTTGCTTGTTATTGTATATTCATGAACGTGTCAGAGATGGTAATAAATGTTACCCCTAAAAAGCCATAACTGCAATAATTGTCTCTGTTTCAACTTCCCTCTGTAAGGAAGTAGTTTGAACAGTCTGTTGTCATGGTGCTTTCCAAACAAACCTTGAAGACAAAATTATTATGTTCTCTGTCCACTGCTTAGGAAGTTTCCAAGTAAATGTGTAATACTAAAAAAGCAGAGGTGTTACTTAGAAACAGTCAAATGCTCACTCTCTAAGCCTGCGTGGCAATTCTGTAGTGGTACAGTTGTTAAACGTGTGATGTGGAGCGCATATACCACACATCAGCACATTCTATGTCACTTCTGTTTGTATTACAATAACAAACTTCTGTGTGGAATATTTTGTATTGCAAAAATAATTGTTTTGAAGATAAGTTTCCGTTCTTAAGCGTGTTGACAATAAAAGCGAAAATGTTCGTTAAAAGTGCTTTGTGGAATGAATGCTTTTAATGGGTGTTGTAGTTGGCACGGACCTCTCTGCTCTGAGGGAAGGCAGAACTAGCGGTTTGTGGCCCTTCAGTGTTGTGTCAGGGCAAGAGTGCCACCTGTAGGCTTATCTATACCTCGTCTTGCTGCACTTGCCTGTTTCTTTTGGAAAGATCATGTTAGCAAGGAGATAGGGAGATCTACTTTGGCTGAATTTTGATGCCTGAGCAGAGAATTTCTCTTCTGAATACTGGGAAGGTTGTAAAACTGATGCTGAGTCCACCAGTGGCTGCCAAAGCCTCTGTAACCAAGTATGATATGTTTACATTTCCACCAAGTACTTTATCTCCTTGCAGGAACTGTAGCACTAGAATAATGTTCCCACCCTTCAAAAAAAAAAATCCAGTTATTTAAGTGGGATCAATGAAAAAGTACTGCCTTAAAGAACAGTCTGTCTGTGATTTATTTAAGCAGATGTCTGCTGTCCTTATTTTGCTGTAGGCTGGTTGTGTTCTGAATTCTTTTTGGAAGGACAGCACCCATGAGACTGTCTGTGCTCTGCTGCAGTAACTATGCTGGAGGTATGTGGCTTTGCAGCAGAGAATTCATTTCACCGTTGCTTGGGACAGAAGATGGAGGTGTTCCACAGAACAAATCCTCATGAATTCTTGTTGGTCTGGCTTGTGATGATAGCATGGTGGACTGAAAGCTTTCCATGCTCAGGCCTTCAAACACACCTTTAGAACAACTGCTGTTGTTGATTCTCCATTAATTTAAGCCGAGCTTAAATTGAACCAGCGGTGTGCTTTCAAAATAGTCTGGACTGTTAATAGAAAGTACTTCTGTACTAGAAATACTCATCTAGAGAGTCTGATGTGACCACAATCAGATAACTGGAGAAAGCATGTTTTCTGAGTGAGTGCAGAGAAGGACACTGAAGCTGATGAAGGGCCTGGAGAATAAACCTTATGAAGAGTGACTGGAGGAGCTGACACTGTTCAGTTTGAAGAAGATGAGGCTAAGGGGAGACCTAAGGGGCATTGAGTCAGTCATCAGCAAGTTTGCAGATGACACCAAGCTGGGGGCAGATGTGGCTGGGCTGGAGGGCAGAAGGGCTCTGCAGCAGGACCTCGACCACCTGGACAGATGGGCAGAGTCCAATGGGATGGCGTTCAATGGCTCCAAGTGCCGGGGGCTGCACTTTGGCCACAACAACCCCATGCAGAGATACAGGCTGGGGTCGGAGTGGCTGGAGAGCAGCCAGACAGAGAGGGATCTGGGGGTGCTGATCGATACCCGCCTGAACATGAGCCAGCAGTGTGCCCA
>WAAF01017947.1:0-28574 GCA_013400475.1 Tricholaema leucomelas | reverse complement strand
GGCTTGAGATGAGGAGAAAGTTCTTCACTGAGAGAGTCATTGGCTACTGGAATGGGCTGCTCAGGGAGGTGGTGGAGTTGCCGTCCCTGGAGCTGTTCAAGGCAGGATTGGACGTGGCATTTGGTGCCATGGTCTAGCCTTGAGCTCTGTGGTAATGGGTTGGACTTGATGATCTATGAGGTCTCTTCCAACCTTGGTAATACTGTGAGACTGTGATATTGTGATACTGTGATACCTCATCACTCTCTACAACTACCTGGAAGGATGTTGTAGAGATGTTGGTGCTGGTCTCTTCTCACAAGTAATTATTGATAGAAAAAGAGGAAGTGTCCTCTACCTACCTACCTGCAACTGGGTAGGTTTAGACTGGACATTAGGAAAAACGTTTTCACAGAAAGAGTGGTCAGACATTGGAATGGGCTGCCCAGGGAGGTGCTTGAGTCACCAGCCCTAGGTGTGTTTGAAGATTGTTTAGATGTGGTGTTTGGGGGTATGGTTTAGGGGTGAGCAGTACAGTAGGGTCAATGGTTGGAATTGATGATCTATGGGATCTTCTTCAACCTGAATGTTTCTGTGATTCAGTTCTGATAGGTTCAAATCCAATTCTTCTTTTCTGACTTACAGAACATATTTGAATTATGAATCTTCTGAGGCCTGATTCCATGTTTTAGTGCTATCTTTTGTAAGTGTACATAATAAACTGCTGCTCGTTGACTGTTTCAGGCAAATTTGCACCTGCTGACCACTTCTTTTAATAAAATATTGGGTGTGTAAACCCAGGTTTATATTGTGTCTGCAGTTCCTTGTATTGTGCAGCACCAGCATCATGTTTGTAGGGTATCTTAAAGATAGGATTTAAACCATGAAACTTAAAAGATTGAACATGACTTTCCAGTTACAACCGAGTTCTGTTGTAACTCAGAACTCTTGCTCTTCATGCATAGTCCTTAAAATAAATGCGTACATAAACAAGAAACACCTTTGAACTATCAATGCAGTGGCATTAATGCACACTTCATTCCCTTCCCACGTAGCTAGGCTACAAGGCACTAGCACGGGTGGCTGAGGCCCAAGAACACACTGTTTATGTATGTATCTGTGAGCTGCTAATGTTATCTTCATTAAGTTTCAGTGCACATTGTATGGATAACAGAGTTTATTCAGGTGAGGCTATTCTCTTGCTAGAGCCACAAGAAGTTGTTAGTTAGCCTTTATTGTTATTATGTTCTTCTGCAATTTTTGATTTCATCGACCAGATACTGAATGAAGATCACAAAACAATGTGACAGATTAAAAAAACACTTTTTGATTGTGCTTTGAATAGGGCTGACTGTCAAGAATAGAGTAAGGTGCAGTTCTTGTGCTCGTTGTACAGCCTCTTCTCTTTTCTATATTCAGTTGGAATTATTTACATTGAATCATGAATGTCCAAGAAAAGACCAACAGATTTCATGCATAATGTGATTTAAAGGCAAAACCAGACCCTGTTTTAGCCTGATTCAGTCTAAAACAGAGGTTTCTTGAGGTGCAGTTGTAAAAGCGTTCCTTAGTGATTATGAAATTTCTACAGAAAACTACTTAACAAAGGAGATGTAAATGTTTGTAGATCAATGGAATAATGTAACAGGAGGGGGTTGCTTTTCCTGCACAAACAGAACTGGGTTTTGTGTGGTGGCTGCAAGTTGATCACCAAGAGGCATGTTTCCTCTCCTGCCCTATCAGAGAGCTCTCATTAATAATTATGTGGTTTTACTTAGTTAAACTGGAACAACACCAAAATGGACTTGCTTGGATAAAGAGTGAGAAAACATATTTGGGTGTGCTTGGAGAAGGATTTTATTCATTTTATCAGTGGAGTCACTGATCCACCAAATCTTTATTCATGTGAGTCATCTTTGCACTTGCAAATAATCCTGTTGTAGCTCACCATCTATGAAACTCTTCTGCATTAATATACATTCTTTGTTTTGGCGACTGTTAATAGGAAATGTTTGGGGAAATATTAGAGGGCATAGCTCTAATTAAAAAAAGCCTCAAAATTTTACAAACTGTATATTCACACCCTTATTTACAGATAGAATAATTTTAAAGTGGGGAAAAAAATACCTGTATGTCAAATATTTTGTAAGCTCTGGACGTCTCAAATTAACACTTTGGTTGTATCTTCCTTATTTATTTTGCATCACTAGGACTCAAAATTTACCAGATAGTGTTTGGGCAATTTTCAGGTCATTACCCTCCACCTTGTGGATTCAGCCTTCTAGAATCCTTTTATATTGAATCTCAAAACCTTGAGTCTCCATCTTTATACAACAAAAATAAGCTTCTACAAGTGAAAGCAAACAATCCATTCTTAACACAATATAGGTGGCTCTTGTATGAACACCACTATCCAAAATAATGAACCAAATGGTCTGGGTTAAAGAACAGTGCAAGTTCTGCATAGCTCTTCTGAGAGCATCCACTTCTTTTATATTGAAGCACCTAGGGCTAACTGCCAAAAAAACCTGTGCAAGAAGTGGTGTGGTGCCCTGGAGAAGGGAATATAGTCCTCTGTAATGTTGGTGTAGGTCTCTGGAGAAGAGTTCTGTTCCCTGCTTACAGCTTCCTCATAAGATTTTGGGCAGGTCTTCTCCTTGCTCTAGATATATCTGTACCATAAAGAAGAGGTTTTTTTCATGCTCATGAGCACATCAGGCTGTTTCTTGCCTGTCTTCTCTCCTCTTGGATGCTTTTCAGGTGGCAAATAATTTCCCAGTGTGGCTGCGTTTGGTAAGGTCCCATGTGCCTGTGCAGCCCTGAGTCTTCCAGACTTAGTAGCCTTCACTGCCTGGAGTGTTGACTGTGGATGTAAGTAGTGGCCCATGATGACTTTGGCAGTGAGCAGGACAGAACTGGGGCTTAGTTTTCTTTATGAGTAGGGATTTGAGATGTGGGAATACCCAGCATGGATTCATAGGGATGCTTTGAGAAAATCACAGTCTCATGTGGATGACTTCAGGCAGCACTGTTACAGTCTGGAGTATGGCATAATTAAACAGTCATGCTTTGCTGTCTCAGCATCATATAGGCCAGAACATGGTCACATAAAGAGTTAGAAGGATATGGCACCACAATCACAAAGGCAAAAGTCAAAACTCAGAAAGTGAAGGCAGTGGCATCTTCAGTGGTGTAGATGGGAAATGGCTGTCTAGACCACCATACAAAAACAGTGTAACTGAGGGTTTAATTAAACTCTTAAAGTACAATCCTAGAGAGGCACAGAGACTTCTGCTAGCAAGCAGAACGGGAATACTTTCTGTCATCCTCTCACCTGGGCTAGTTTGGCTTTGCATGGGATGAACCACTGTGCCCAGTTCATGTTCCTTGAGTGGGAGGTGCAGAGTCTTCCATGCTCTCTCATCAGTTGTGATCTGTCTCAAGTCTCTGCTGAGATGGCAAAGATCTGTAACATTTGTTAGTTTTCAGGATAAAGGCTCAAGTCCTGGAACATGGTAGAGTTGATTCTGATGCTCTATTAAAGAATCATAGAATGCACTGGGTTGGAATGGACCTCTGGAATTCATCCCTGCAGTAAGCAGGGACATTCCCGACTAGATCAAGTTGCTCAGAGCTCCATCAAGCCTGACCTTGAATGTCTCCAGGGACTGAGTTCTTCATCACCTTCCTGGGCAACATGTTCCAGTGTTCTGCCTCCCTCATGGAGAATAACTTCTTCCTAATGTCCAATCTAAATCTACTCTAGTTTAAAACTGCTGCCCCTTGTCCTGTCACTGCAAGCCCTTGTAAACAGTCCCTCTCCAGCTTTCTTGTAGCCCCGTTCCAGGTACTAGAAAGCCACTGTAAGATCTCCCCAGAGTCTTCTGTTCTCCAGGCCAAACAGCCTCCAATTCTTCCAGCCTGTCTTCATGGGAGAGATTTTCCACCCTGCCATCAAGTGCATGTCCTTCCTGTGTTGAGATCCCCGAAGCTGGATGCAGAACTCCAGATGAGGTTTCGCCAGAGCAGAGTAACAGGATCATGTCTCTTGATCTGCTGGCATCACTTCTTTTGATTCAGCCCAGGAAGTCCTTGACCTTCTGGGCTGCAAGTTCACGTTGGGCTTACATCCAGCTTTTCATCCAGCAGTCAAAGTCCCCAAGTCCTTTTCTGCAAGGCTGCTCCCTATCACATCCTCCCCAGCCTGTATTGATACCAAAGACTGCCCCAACCCAGGTTCAGGACTTTGCACTTGACCTTGTTGAACCCCGTGAGTTTCACCTGGGCTCACTTCTCCAGCTTGTCTAGGTCCCTCTGGATGACATGCTGTTCTTCTGGCATATTGACTGCACCACTCAGTTTAAGTGTTATGTGCAAATTTGCTGAGGGTGCACTCAATGTCTGTATTGTTGATGAAGATAGGAAGCAGCACTGGTCCCAGTATGGACCGCTGAGGGGCACCACTTGCCACTCATGTCCATATGGGCATCAAGCCCTTAACCTCTACCCTCTGCAAGCATCCACCAAACAGTCCACCCATTGGATCCATATCTCACCAGCTTAGAGAACAGGATGTTGTGTGGGATCATGTCAGAGGCCTTGCAGCCAGCCCAGAGAGATGACATCCATAGCTCTTCCCTTGTCCACTCTTGTAGTCGCAGATGATCCAGTACTGCATAACCTTGAGTAGGGCTGTCTGTTTCATGTCTTAAGAAGTTATCATGGAGGCACTCCAGGACTCTGCTGCATTGCCTACAGCTCACTGTGTTACTTTTTCAACTGATCTTAGTGGTTGAAGTCCCCACCAGGATGAAAGCCTGTGAGCACAATGCCTTCTGGTTAAGGGAAGGTTAAAGAAAGCATCTCCCCCCGCCCCGAAGAGCAAAAGCAGGGAACTAGTGTCAGCGGATGGGGAGAAGGCAGAGATTTTCAACAACTTTTTTGCCTCCACCTTCACTGGCAACCCTTCTCCTCATGGCTCTCATGTCGTTGGCCTACAAGTTAGAGACCAGGGTCGCAAAGTCCCTCCCACTGCAAGTGAAGACAGGATGCATGATTAGTTGAGAAACCTGAAGATCCACAAGCCCATGGGACCTGATGAGTTACATCCCAGAGTCCTGAAGGGACTTGCTAATGGTTGCCAAACTGCTCTCCATGATATTTGAAAAGTCCTGGAAGTCAGGTGCAGTCCCTGGGGATTGGAAGAAAGGAAACATTATACCCATCTTTTTAAAAGGCTGGAAAGGAGGACCCTAGGAACTACAAACCTGTCAGCCTCACCTCTGTGCCTGGGGAGATCATGGAACAGATTCTCCTGGATGCCATGCTGAGGCACCTGGAGGACAGGGAGGTGATTCATGACAGTCAGCATGGCTTTATTAGGGGCAGCTCCTGCCTGACTAACCTAGTGGCTTTCTATGATAAAGTGGTTAAGTCATTAGATAAGGGACACCCTATGGATGTGCTCTATCTGGACTTGTGCAAGGCCTTTGACACATACCCCACAACATCCTGCTTGCCAGATTGGAGAGATGTGGGTTTGATGAGTGGACTGTTCAGTGGATAATGAATTGGCTGGATGGCCATGTCAGTGTTGGTGCTCAATGGCTCAAAGTCCAGATGGAGAGCAGTGACAAATGGTGTCCCTCAGGAATTTGTGCTGGGACCTGTGCTACTTAATATTTTTATCAATGATGTAGACAGTGAGGTTGAGGGCACCATCAGCAAGTTTGCAGATGACACCAAACTGTGTGGTGGTGTCGACACACCAGAGAGACAGGAGGTCATCCAGAGGGACCTGGACGGGCTGGAGAGATGGGCCCAGGTGAACATCATGAAGTTCAGCAAGAGCAAGGGCAGGGTCCTGCACCTGGGACAGAACAATCCTCACTATCAGTACTGGCTGGGGGATGAGATGTTAGAGAGCAGCCCCTTGGAAAGGGACTTGGGGGTGCTGGTGGACGAGAAGCTGGACACAAGCAGACAGTGCACGCTTGCAGCCCAGAAGGAAAATCATATTCTGGGCTGCTTCAAAAGAAGTGTAGCCAGCAGATCCAGAGAGGTGATTCTGCCATTTTGCTCTGGTGAGACCTCGCCTGGAGTACTACGTCCAGTTCTGGAGACGTCATTGTAGGAAGGACACGGACCTGATGGAGTGGGTACAGAGGAGGGCCATGAAAATGATCACAGAGTTGAAGTAGCTCTGCTGCGAGGACATGCTGAGGCAGCTGGGGTTGTTCAGTCTGGGGAAGAGGAGGCTCGGGGCGAGAGACCTAATAGAAGCCTTTAGTACCTGAAGGGGGCCTACAGGAAGGATGGAGAGAAGCTGTTCACAAAGGCCTGCAGTGACAGGATGAGAGGCAATGGGTTCAAGCTTGAGAAGAGCAGATTTAGATTGGATGTTAGGAACAAGTTCTTTACTATGAGGGTGGTGGAACACTGGAACAGGTTGCTCAGGGAGGTGGTTGAGGCCCCTTCCCTGGAGACATTCAAAGTGAGGCTTGACGGGGCCCTGGATGACCTGGTCTAGTGGGGATGTCCCTGCTGACTGCATAGGGTCCAGACTAGATGACCTCGAGAGTTCCCTTCTGGCCCGGACCATTCTATGGTTCTGTGGCTGGAGTAAGAAGGTTTTGTCAGTGGGCTGCCCTTGGTCAGACTGACTGCAGTAGACACCAACCACAAGGGTCACCTTGTTGCCTCAGTCTCTTAATACCTACCCATAAGCTTTCAAGAAATATGCATTAATTAGAGTAATATGGAAACCCCATACATACTGTAGCTACTTAACTGCTCATCCTTTTTCAGTAAAGTCCACCTTATGGAGATCCTCCCTCAGTTTGTGCCTGCATGGTTGTAACTCCAATGGAGTGGCTGCTGCAGGGCTCCCACTTGGGAGAGTTCAATAGTGTCACAGAGGAGCTGAAAGAGGAGCATGAACCATGGTATGGAAGGGAGAATGCAGGGTTGTAATCTGTTGTTTGCTTGGTCAGTCAACCACCAGCATAGTCTTAGTGCAGTCTTGCTTCTCCCTTCTGCCAAGCAGAAGCACAGACGTTCACCTCTGGCCAGGTTTGTCTCTAGTCCTCAGCTCACTGTGAAACTCATGACCTGGCCAACCCATTTGTGTTTTCCTGGGGCACATGAATTAAAATGGGGGAAGACTGCAAAAAGTGCTAGAGGAACAATATTATCCTCAGTGTAATATCTGTTGTGTAAATAGAGCCAAAGTCTGATCTGGGGAAACACAGGTGGGCATTGCGCTTGAGACTCTGTCTTCTAAATTCTCCAGCTTTTCCTGGAAGGGAATTACCTCTAATCTTTTAAAATGTCCCATGAGAGATGAATGTTTGCCTAACACATTCAAAATGCTTCAGAGAGGGAAAAATGGCATCAGGAACATCAATAATAGACAGTTTCTGGTAATGGGCCATTGATGAAGTTCGATAGTAAGTATAGTAAGAAAGGAGTATAATGTGAAAGAAACCAAAGCATTGTGTGAGGCATTGCTTTGGGTCCTGTATATTATATTCAAATACAGCTTTCCCTCCCTGCCACATTAGCAGACACGATGGTAATAACCAAAAACTGAAGGAAAATAAGCAAAATCATTTACATTGTCAATTTGCATGTCCAAACTTGGACAGTTCTGCCTACAGCAGACCTCTAAATTAAAACATCACTTCTCAGCTTAATCTGCTGTGTTGCTAAAGCAGTGGAGGAGTGGTGCTGGGTTTTCATGGCATTGCCGGTTCAGTTTCTAATGTTGTTCCAGCTAGTGCTGGGTGGTTAATGCCACTCTGATCCCCTCCTTGCAGAAAAGGCACTTGCAAAGTCCTTGGAGGATGGAATATGTTTTGTTTACAAGAGAGTATGACTCTACTTGTTGCCTCCTTTCTCCCCTGGTCTTGATTTATTCAGCTGGGGGATGCCTGGAAGAGAATCATAGAACTGTTTTGGTTGGAGATCATTGAGTCCAACTATAAGAGAGGCAAATGAAGCTTCCCATGGTCTGGCCTTGTGCCTCACTCCTGACAGCTCTAGCAAGATGCTGGGTTGGGACACAGTTTGCTACCTTATGTCAAACACCTGATAGCATTCTGATTAAATAAATCTCTGAGAGGAAGCATAAGCTCCTGGGAGAGTGGATGGCACCATCTCAGTGAGTAAATCCTCATCTGATAGGAATCGGTGAAGTTGTGCTGATGTCAGCAGAGCCAAGCTAGATTGCAACAGCTAATCACCTCACTCTGTCTCCATTGGGTTTCTGACAGGTAGGTTAACAGGGCAAGGAAGCCAAATGGGCAGTGTGGGATCACCAGCAGCTCCTATTAGTCTCATCTTTTCCCAGAGGCTCACATTTTGGGTACTGCATCTCTCGGCTCTTGTGACTGCAGCAGGATTTTGAATCACATTTTCTTGCACCTGAAGACTGTGAAGCTCAGGGCAGGTTCTTTCTGATCTAAAAGGAAAAGGGGCAGCAAATGTTTTTTCCCTCCCTGTCACCAGGAATATATTTAGGGTGGGAGGTTACCTTATTGAAAATGTTACATCTATAGTGTGCTTTGCAGTTACATACGAGGAATTGCCATCCTCCATGTTAACACCTGGCATTAGTAGGGTCCTAGGGAAGAGCAAGATGAAGCAGCTCAGGCTTGCTTCCACACTAGCTTGGCTTTTGATCTGCCCTGAGCTCCTGCATGCATCCTGCCTACAAGAAACACTATTGACATGCAGACACACATACAGCTACTTGTGACATCTGTACAGTGAAAGGACTGAAGATGAACCCCACTACAGGGGAACCTCTTCCTGAGAGTGGCTCTGGTTCTGCCTCACCAGTGAGTGAGGCATTAGACCACCGCACTTGGACTTGGATCCCTGCAGGAATCTTCTTACAACAAGGAGGGGACCAGGAAGACACAGCTGTACCATAGCAGGACCTGTTGCATTCTGCCCACGAGCCTCCCTGTTGTCAAGAAATTAGTTAAACTGTCAGGGAGTGAATTTTACCTAAGCTTCATTTTTCTTTACCCATTGAAAATAGTTTCCCAGGCACCTCTGCCCTTTGGAGGGAGCAGAGAGCCCCCACCACACTCTCATTGCTCAAAATTCACCTCCAGCTACTGCTGCCAACTTTTTTTTCTCCTTATTTTTCCTTTCTAGGTTGAGGTCTTTAATAATTTCGTTTCTCTTTCAACCTAGACTCCAGTCTGGGAAAAACAAACCTGCTAGCCTAGCAAAAGCCAACCACACACGGCCCAATTACCAGCTTCCCCACTGTTCCTTTGGGCCGGGTGGTATTCTCTCTGCCTTTGTTTGGCTGCCTGCTCCCTGCCTCCGAGTAGCTTCCTTTGACTCTGCTCCACACAGCTGGGCAGAACGAGATCCAGCAGGTAAACTGAGGAAGAGCTATTGTCCGGCTGCCCCTCATGGGTGGACTGCTGTGGTTTATCTGCCAGCAGAGCTTCAGACAGCATATTGTTCTTTGCACTTAAAGTGCTCATGCAGGGGAAGGCAGCATTGATGTGTCTCAGGGCAGCAGACCACGTGTCACAGTTTGGGTGCTGGTTTCAGCTCTGACTGCATAGCTGTTGTCTGTCCAGCAGCTAATGCCTTGGATGGAACTCATTCTGACAGCCTTGAGAAGAACTGGAGAGGACGGATGAGGCTGCCTCCAGAGCCATGTGATCCTGCAGCTCTCCAGGACAAGAACAGCACTCTGTGAGCACATATGGCAACAGCACTCTGTGAAGACCTGGCCTGGCTGTCCTAAGGCAGGGAGATGTTGATGCCCGTTGTTACTTGTCAGAAAAATCTGGGAGATGAGAGCTGGCAGAGAGGATCTAATACTAGCCCCCAGGGTCGTTGTTCACCACAGCAAGGTCTTGGATCACACCACCACTAGGCTCACTCTCTGCAGCTAAGGGGTGTCCATCTCCCATTTTATAGGAGGTCAAAGTGTTCTCCAAACATGTTGTACCAGGGTGAGGAGAAGCGGCTAGTCCTATGTCTCTTTCTTAGGCAGCAGTAGCTTATCCCTCTGTTCCAGCTACCCTATCTTGCTGTCACCTCAGCACTCATGAAGTCTCAAACTGTGCACATGATGATGGTTGATGCCAAGGACTAAAAGTCCACAAGTACATCTATGTGGCCCTCCAGCCCCAGGTCTACCTGCTCTTGCCTGTCTGTCTGCAGTTGCTTATGCAGGATAGTCCCAGGCGGGCTGCCTGGAATGCTGATCTTGGGCACCCTCTGAGGCTAGCTGGCAGGGCCAAATCCATGCCATATTGGCACTGATGAAGGCAGCGCCAAAGACACAAATTTAGAGTTATGTGGTTGAGTCCTGCTGACTTTGCAGAGTGGCAGAAGGGTATGAAGTGTGGGGTGCACAGCTGGCCATTGGTACCTGTCCTTGAGAGCAGGATGCTTCAGGACAAATGGTGGATGCCCTGAGACAGTTGCAAGGATGCACAGCAGCTACAGGTCTGCTCTTTGAGACAGTAACTAAAAATCAACTTTGAAGGGTGAGAATTGGAAACAAAACCTCTTCCCCATCTGTAGCTGTGGCTGCAGAGACTTCAGTTCACCAAAGATCTGCATGCAGGGAGGGAGCTGGTGAGAGGAGCGCTGGGGAGAAGCTTTAAAGTGAATTGTTGGAACATAGCTCCATCTCAGTGCTCAGTTTATAAAACAAATTCTTTGGGCAGGTGCTTGAATTCACATCCTCTTTAGAGGGAATTTATCAGCCCCAGGAATATGCTGGTTAAGAAAAAAAAAAAAACGAAGCCAGAACTCTGGCCATCAGCTGCTAGGAGGGAAAAAGCTAATCATCTAAACTTTACTGCGGGAGAGGTGCAGCTGTCAAAGCAATAAGGTAAATGAGTCTGAGGCTGAAATGGTTTTTGCAGCAGAACTCTGCTCCCTGCTAAATAGGGGAGATTGAACTATAGCACCATTCCACTATTCCCTGGTAATGCACCATTTTGGGGCTGACTGGGTGGTCTTAAGTCCATTGCCACAGTGGCTATATCACTGATACCAATCAAGGCCCCGCAGCTGAGACCCTGAGTGACCTGCTTCAGCAGCTTTTTTCAAATCCCAATTCACTCATTTGTGTGGGATGCTTTTCTGCTACTTTATTTATGGGATTACATAAATGAGCCATTAAAAATGTAAATCTTCAGAACAGTTGAATAATAAAGATTTAAACAATAAGCTCAGGGCGGTACAGTACAGAAACTTCCCTGAACCAGCAGTGCTGCACCATCGTGGCTATGGCAACAATAGCAGGCTGAGGGAAAGAGAGAGCAAGGAGGAAAATAAAACATCCCAGCATTGTTACAGTCACTGGCACCACAGAAAGATTAGGGATTTTTTTTTTTTTCAGAGTATTAGAACAATAATGAAGATGTGCCATTATGCACCACAGAGACGACCATGCCATCCCTCACATAGTGCAGGTGTCAAAACAATCAGGCCGGTCACAGAATTGAGTTTAAGTGAAGTTTGTCCCACCTCACCACAAAGCTTTTAACCCTTCTCAGGCTGGAGCTGGCTACAGACATGCCATGGATAGTGCTGCCTATTTTCTTCTCTCCCACACTGTTAGGCATCTAGTCTGAGCGTCTTTCTTCATCAGCAGTGGCAGCAAAGCTGTACACTAAGGTGTCTTAGTGAGGAGGAGTTGGCTGCAGGCTTTATTTGTCTTTCCTTGTGCTTATATCATGCTAAAGTACCTGGTGAGGCAATAATACAGTGAAGAATTGTGCTGAGGTGTAATTAAGTCCCACTGCAGCCTTCTTTCTACAAAGGATAAAATGATGGAAGTAGTTTCTTGGTTCTGTTAAGCTCAACATTTGTGAGATTAAATAGCAGATTCTCCCTGTGCAGCTTTGTATTTTAGGTGTCACATACTGGCTTTCACATGACAACTCTAGTGAAGAAGACTGAGATTCCACCAATGTTTAAGATGTTCACACTTTGAAGACAAGCTCTGAGCCACAGCAGTGCTTTCTCTAGAAGCAGATTACAGCATGTGGTACACTATTTTAATAAGTCTTTCCTAATGTTTGGTTCTGGTAGCTGAGTAGGTTGGGGTTTTTTTTATCATCAAATCTGGGAGTTTATCTGGGAGAGTAAATCTGGGAATCACAGAAATATTCCAGTGGAAAAAGAACCTCAAGATCACCAAGTTCAACTGTTATTCCCTACTCTACAAGGTTCACCCTAAACCATATCCCCAAGCACCACATCCAAACAACTTGAACACATCCAGGGGCAGTGACTCAACCACCTCCATAGGTAGCCCATTCCAGTGCCTGACCACTCTTTCCCTCCATCCTCTTGGACTATTTGTGGAATACAGTAATATCAGCTATGCTTGCATGTTGAAATTTATTTTCTAAGTGGTGACTCTCCCAGCAGGGTTATATGTTTGGGGAGATGAAAAAGGAAATTGGATTGCTTGGAAAAGTAGAGAGGTCAGAAGAATGCAACATGTAGAAAGCTTTGCTTTGATAAGGAAAATCTTCTAGATTGTATGAGTCTTTTTGAGATCACTGGATTTATCTCAGGACAGTGTTGTGATTTTAGGATAGATAGATCCTACTCTCAGTCAGAGTAGTGAATTGGGTAGTACTTACAGGTGCTCTTGGCTGATTGCGTGTGATAGGTACAAGTGGTTACAGTATTGGTTTGTGTGGCTGTGGGCACTAAGGAGGCAGGTGATGGACTGCAACCCCATCCATTCCTACAGCAGAGTGATCAGCCATGCCTGCTCCAGGCCAGCTGCCTGTCCATGCCTGAAGTGCTCATGCACAGGTGCAGGAGGACGTGATGCACATCTGAAAAATACTCTGTGTTGCATTTAGTTTCTACATCCATTTGCCTGACTTGAGTCTTAAGCAAGCAAGCCCATGTAACAAACAGGCAATGGATACAGGGTGCTGCAATCTCACTCAAATGCAGCTTTGCACAGTGCCATGTGTAGAAGAGGTGCACACATTGGGCAACCACTTCAGAAGTCCCCACATCAGTTTTTCCACCTCTGTGTACTAAGCGAGGGGACAGCACAGTGGGGCGCCGACCTGAGTTTAGGTGTCATGTACATGTTCAGACTTCTAAGATATTGTGGCCTGACTGATCTGGGTCCAGGTCCATAAACATATTTAAAGAAGTAGTCACGAGCTATGATCCTGTTTGCTTCAGAGAAATAGCTGAATGTTAATTTTAACCTTTTCAATCTGAAAGCAGGTGCTTCATGGAAAATAGAGAATTAAGAAGATCAGCCACTCCTTTATCCTAATGTACATTATTTTCTTCTCTCTTTATTCTGCATCAGCTTAATTCACTCGTTTCTGAGAAGGGACAAAAAAGTTGATCCTGTAGTAAATGCAACTGAAGAGATTTTTCCAGTTCGTTATCTACGAACTCTGTGTGGCCAGTGATTCTAATCCCTGTTCTGGTTCTCACTGCTGTGGCTTGTAAGTTCCTACGAGGAGAAAGGCAGGACCATGGGGTTAACTGTTTGAGAGAGTCCAGCACAGAGCCACAAAGATGATGACAGGAATGGAACATCTCTCTTATGAGGAGAGACTGAGGGAGCTGAGGCTCATTAGTTTGGAGAAGAGGAGACTGAGGGGTGGCCTCATCAATGTTTATAAATACATAAAAGGTGAGTGCCAAGAGGATAGAGCCAGGCTCTTCTCAGTGATGCCCAATGACAGGACAAGGGAAAACAGGTGGAAGTTGAGGCATAGAAAGTTTCATGTAAACATGAGGAGGAATTTTTTCACTGTGAGGGTGACAGAACACTGAAACAGGCTGCCCAGGGGGGTTGTGAAGTCTTCCTCTCTGGAGAAATTCACGAACAGCCTGGATGTATTTCTGTGTGATCTGGTATAGATGATCCTGCTCTGCAGGGGGATTGGACTAGATGATCTTTTGAGGTCACTTCCAGCCCCTGACATTCTGTGATACTGTAGACTGGCAAGCTCCTCTGGCACAGGGTGCTGCCTTTCCCAGGACTTGTCTAAGTAACTGCAGACACTGTCAGCTGTTGGGCAACACCGGCTCAGTCCTGGCAAATTACTCTAATGGGTCATAGCTGTGATTGCACTCCATCCTGGTTCACGCTGAATCCATGCAGCATCGTGGGACATGCCCTCTGATGTCATAGCTTTGAATCCACTCTGGAATGGAAAAGCAAACCGAACCAGATTCCAGAGTGATTAACAATATCCCACTTGCAGGAAAAATCTGTCTTTGGACTTCCAGATTTGGTTAATGATGGTTTTGAGTGTTTCAGTTTCTACATGAGAGCAAATTATTTTACTTCTTGACTGTAAGAGTCACAGGGCATTGGAACAGGCTCCGCAGAGAGGTTGTGGGTTCTTCTTCTATGGAGACTTTCAAGGCCTGTCTGGATGTGTTCCTTTGTGATCTGTGTTAGATAGTATTGTCCTGCCCGGGCAGAGGGGTTGGACTCGATGATCTCCTTGGGTCCCTTCCAACCCCTAACATTCTGTGATCCTGTACGTCATTTTCAAAGCTGGTATAAAGATATCCACAATCTTCATTGTTTTTTCCTGCATCTCACTGGCAAGTCAGAAATTGAAACCTGAAGATAGTAGGACACAAGGTTGAGGAAAGTCTGGTTTACACAAATGACAGGTTTACAAGGTGGAGAGCACGATGAAGTCAGACTGCAGCCTCTCTGGTATCATCAAAGTGCTTCTCTTCTTTGTTTCTTCTGTCACCAGCACAGAAGAAAGTTTTCAGGTCCTATCTAAATGGAAAACTTTCTTATGATTTAGACATTAAAAGTTTGTGCCCTCACCAAGAGGGAGGGAGTGGGAGAGCAAGGTTTTTTTATGATCTGATACTGAGGAAGCTTTTCTCCTTCACACAGGATCTGATACCAAGCTTCAGGTCTTTGTTGTGCCAGTGTTGCTAGGATCTCCTTTCTCCTGCCCCGTCTTGCTTCTTCTCCAGGCATCTGGGGGCCACTAGTGCCAGGTTCCTCAAAGTCCATGCTGGAGACTGGAAAGACATGAGCTCATACCAGTGCGATACATAGAAGGTCAATCCGTTTACTGAAGCTAGGAGTGGTACTTACATAGTGGATTCGATACAGACGTGTGTACTTCTGATAGGTTCTGAAACAGAAACATTCAGCTGTTCCCAGGGCTGACCAGCCTGCCCCCCTTCGAGGCCCCCTCACACAGCTCAGCTACAGATAGCAGCTAACTTTCACAGCTTCTCTGCTGGCCTCCCCAAGGCTGCTTCCCTGCAGCTGTGCTTCTCATCAGAATGACCTTAGCATTACCCTTTGCTTCTTCACTTCACTTCAGCCATCTTAATTCTGTCCAAACCCCAGCACACTACAGAGGACCAGCTATGGCAAAATCATTTATGCTGCCATCCTGGATTGTGGAAGCTCATGAATAGAAGCTTCAGTGGAGAAGAAAGATCGGCATGCCTGTCTCCTCTAGGAAATACTTGAGGGAAAAGAAAAGCCGAATTTCACTTCTGGCTTTATAGAAGGAAACTTTCCTATAGCCTTCCCAGTGTGCTACATTTGAAGTTCTTTGACTTGTATTTAAATGGAGATGTAAGCCTTCAAGAAGTGTAGAGTCCTAGGTTGGAGACATGCATCAAGACAGGTCTGCGAGTCTCTTGAAGTCCTACTGCAGGAGCAGAAAAACTGGGAGAGGAGATGGTGGGAACATGGGGTTTGCATCCATCTCCCAAGGTCCTTGGAGGATTCAGGCCAGCCCTGACCTTATGTTGGAAATGGGGAAGAAGAGCTAGAGCTCTCCAGTGCTCAGAGCATGGTAGCAAGTTGCATACCCAGATGTGATTCATCTTTGCATCGTCTCAAGTAGAAGTGTAATTTCTGCCTAATTGAAATGGGAATGTCCTGTGCTTGCCTAATGTCAGTGTGAAGACTCACCAGAGCCAAAGACCACAAGACTCACAGCTGCAGAGCTCCTCTGCATCTTCCAGGTGGAAAACTTGTTGCTGGGGTCAATGTGATTCTGGATTTTTTACTTGTTTCAGGTTAAAATGAAAATTAATATAACAAGCCCCTTTTGGGGGGCAGGGGAGAAATGAGGGATGGAGGATGAAAGGTGCTTCTCAGCTTCATCACCAATGCTTGGATGAGTCAGTCCTTCCACTACAGCCCTGAAGTTAGCAGAAAGCATGACCATGAAGTAGCAGAAAATTGAACTCCTTTTGTAATCAATACCTCGAAGAAGCCTCTCCAGGAACTATTATTTCCATCCTCATACCTGTGTCAGTGCTTCTGTCTCTGTTTCTGTGCTGGGACTGCAGAAGGCAGCCAGGAGTTGAGGTTGACAAAGTCTTTGCCACTCAGTTAAGCCATGGTCAGGTGAAAACTGGGGTGTTCTGGTGAAGTGGCAGGAACCACAGCTAAAGGAATGATCTATAGCAGGTGCATACACAACGCAGTTTGCGGAGAGCAGGGGTGTCTGCCATAGCCTGGTGTGCTAGTTTGAGCCTAGCTAGAATGTTTTGGTGAGAAGGACTAGATCATAGGCTGTGAAATGAAAACAATGGTGAGGTCTACTTCGCTCACAGTCTTGCTGAGATGTGTAAAAAAGGAAAACACAGATTAGGTCACTTGCTCTCTTCACTCTGGGTTTTGCTCTCGGCTCTTCACCTGCTGGGGAACTCAGGCTGCNGGGGGACACCCAAACCACCACACCTGGAAACAGGGAAAGCCCTTGGAGCAGCAAGCCCTTCTTCTGACACAGAAAGACATAGGCAGCTTCTGAGCTTGAAGTCTGCAGCTTCTGTTTCAGGTTTGGGGAAAAGCTTCTAATTCCTGAAAGTTTTCCTCCATTGTCATTTATTGGTCTAATAAAAAGCTTCCACCACGCTGACATAAAATGCTTTCTTGCTTATTTCTCCTGTTTTTTAACCTGTTTGCCCCCAAGTGAAAGTTATCATTTGATGCCCCAAATAAAGCTGGATTTTTTTTTCCCCTATCATAAACCATGAATATAATTGCAGGAACAATGTTGACTATTACCACACAGTGAAAGGAAAAAAAAAAAAGAAGAACTGAAAAAAAGCAAACTAACTGGTGTGAATTCAAAGTGAAAATGAATGGAGTCTGCCTCATTCATAAATGTCATAGGAGACCTGTTAAAAAGGCAAGCCTGTCATCCCAAGGCCAGCAGCTGTTGTTATGTTGAACAAAATGGATACAAATGGGTATTATTTTAAAGAGAAATGCTTAATCCCAGGCCTAACAAGCCCACTGTCCTCCCTGTAACCCTGTGTCAGACAAGCCATGATCTCCAGTAGAGGGCTTGATTGCACAGGAAATAAAACTCCCTGGCTGTGCCCTACCAAACCGACAAACAGGCTGGCAATGTTTGAGTTACTATGGCAATCACAAAATAGGAAGGCCTTTTCTTCTTTTCCCCATCTCTGCATGCAGCCGCAGGCTGCTCCTGAATAGCTCACATCTGCAAAAAGTTTTAACACGGTACTCAGATAAAGAAAAGGATCCCAAAAATGGGCATTGACCCGTCTCAAAAAATGTTGCAAATTTTATATACAAGGATTGGGGAGCTGTGCCACTTTGCACAGGTTATGTCATAATGTGAACAAAAAGGGATAAAAGCTGACGGAGGCTTTTGCTGTCAAATATGGAGAGAGGGGAAAAAGCAGAAGTAAATGACAGCTTTAATGCAGATGTAAGAAGAAAAGTCAAAGATGGGTGACAGAAAGTTGCTGGTCAATGAATAAGGGAAAAATTTTGAACACAAAAACCAGACAAAAGAGTAAAATACAATAAAAATCTCACTATAGAGAATACTGAGAAAAGTCCCAAAAGCACAGTGAGCAAAATCTTGGAGCTATCAAACCATGTGAAACGGACATGTGGTTCTTTAGAGTGGCCCATTTCAGGCATTAATGGCTCCCATTATAAAAGGGGAACCTGATCTCTGGCCTGGAAAGCTTTCAAGAAGCAGACTTTTTACAACAAAATTGAAAAGCAAAACAAAACTGAACCTTTCTGCCTTGCACAAATTAACCAAGTTTTTGGTCTTTCTGGGCAAATTTGGTCCCACGTAACGAACTGTTACACATTTTTACCAGTTTTCCTTGGACAAATGCTTTCTGCTAATGGGGAATAATTATGTATTTAGATGGAGATTTTGTTTCTGGCAGTTCTAACGATTGCTCACTATCTGACATTTTGCTTTCCATCATTAAAACATATTTATTGTTGATAATGGAAACTTACCTTTGCCAACAAGCTGATTTTAACCACCTGATTTAGATGCTTGTGTATAATATGTGACTGCATATTAGATGCCTGTCAGTCTCACCAGACTATAAAATCCTAGTGAGAGAAAAGGTATGAATCCAGAATTTAACATAGAGATCTGCTGCTTTGAGCTATTTTTACTTTGGATGTCTGGATCTGTGGTGTGGGACCCGGGAAGTGCCACCACCGCCTCCACATATGGTAGCTCCATCTCACGAGAGGGTTCAGTAAGATTAAATTTACTCTTAATTTGTTCTTAATCTTAGGTTCGATTGACACGTTATAGCTTCTGAAAGTATCATTGCACTTTAAAAGCTCTTCCTGACAAGTCACATTAATCACTGGTGTCTGAGAAAGGCTTAATGTGGGGAAATGAATGAAAATAGCATAAACAGTTCACCCCCCAAAAAAAAAAGTCCAAAGGGCCGAAAGAAGCCCCAAATCCAGTAAGAGTGGGACTGCATTATACATTCATTGACTCTTGTTCTTTTGGGGGTGTTTGGGTATGAAAAGAAAGAGACAATAGAAGACAATAGCGGTACCTTATCAAAGTTCATTCAAGCAGCTATTTCAAATACTTTTAACGGCTTGTCACTGGGTCTTGCAACTCTCTGAGAGTCTAAACACTCTGTCACATTTGTGTACTAACCACTTAAAGTGCTGCTAAAGCCTTTTGACCTGGACTGACTCTCCTTTATCTAGGTCAAAATGCAAGGCAAAGCCTTTGTATTCCACGGCCTTCATTAAATTCATTGATTTGACCTGTATTTTAAAGACCAAAAGTCAAATGGAATGGGAAGTTAAAGTTCCCATACAAAATCTTCCACCGAGCACTTCACTGCCTCCTTGAACTATGTAACATTTAGAAAAGGCCATCTCACGGCCATTTGAAGTGTGGGCTATAGCTGGAGTGGCAGTTTTGTCCAGTTTTTTCAAGAGCATTGAAGGGATTCATCAGAGCTTTCCCTCTGTTAAATGAGGACAAAAAAGTTGAAGCTTGCAGACAGTCCCACTGACCATTTTTTTCTTCCTATAAATCGTCTGTTCAACAGATTCAGGAGTAGATAAATGTATTAAATCTCTTTAGCACACGAACAGACAAGAATGAGGTTTGGTGCTGTACATTAGACTCTTGACATGCTCATAGTCGATTGCACTATCAAGGCAAAACAAGCAATCAGCTTTTACACGTCAGGAAATAAACTCTCTTCTGCATCTGGATGCGAAACTTCAGAGCTATGTTTACTCTTCCTTGGCATACACCATAAAACTTTATGCCTTAGGAATAAAAACAGAAATTTAAGCCTTAATTCAGCTTTTGACTAGAACTCAGACATCAAAAAGCTTGAAACCTGGGGGTTTCATTCACCACTAGTAAAGAGTACAGTCTTGGATGAAGAGATGTTTCTGCATGTAGCTGACACAGTTAATCTGTGTCTGAAAATTGGAAGAGACTGCTTCTAAACTGCCAAGGGCAGTCCAAATTGGCCAGGGAGGTAAGTCCTGGGGATATGGACAAATGCAGACACCAAGAGCCTTGTCTTGCCTCTGGGATGCCCTTGTGCAAGGCTGAGGTGGGCTGGTCACCTTGTCTTGTCTGGCTGAGATTCACGATTTTTAACAGCAAGAGTGAAGTGAAAGAAAAATAAATTACAAGTGTGAAAGTAAACTTTAGCCAGGTGACAGGCCACACAGAGCTTTAGAAGCAACCATGTGTCTTGAGGAGATCTGCAAATTTATCATTTCCATAAAGATGGTCAGAGATGGTACAAATGGCTTGGCTTTCCAGAAGCTCTCATTTCCACAACTGGCGTTAGGAATGGGATTCAGCTGTGTAGAAAGTGTTATGTGACTGAAGGCTCACCTCTGCAAACCTAAAGAAACACAGAGGAATAGTGATGACAGAGCAGGAATCCCTGTAACCTAATTGGAGAAAACCAAGATAACCTAATTGAGAAAATCTGCCCTTTCTGGGCTGTCACAGTCAAGGCATCAGCCCCATGGTCTGGGTGTTAAGTCCCCTACTGAGAGGTTCTTTGCTGATCTTACAGGGTGAGCGACTTCGTGGGTGTGGGATGTGGTATGGAAAGAAGGGTACACCTCGAGTACTGTGTCCAGTTCTGGGCCCCCCAGTTTAAGAGGGACGTTGAGATGCTTGAGCGTGTCCAGAGAAGGGCAACGAGGCTGGTGAGAGGCCTCGAGCACAAGCCCTATGAGGAGAGGCTGAGGGAGCTGGGATTGTTTAGCCTGGAGAAGAGGAGGCTCAGGGGAGACCTTATTGCTGTCTACAACTACCTGAGGGGTGGTTGTAGCCAGGAGGAGGTTGCTCTCTTCTCTCAGGTGGCCAGCGCCAGAACGAGAAGACACAGCCTCAGGCTGTGCCAGGGGAAATTTAGGCTTGAGGTGAGGAGGAAGTTCTTCACTGAGAGAGTCATTGGCTACTGGAATGGGCTGCCCAGGGAGGTGGTGGAGTCACCGTCCCTGGAGCTGTTCAAGGCAGGATTGGACGTGGCACTTGGTGCCATGGTCTAGCCTTGAGCTCTGTGGTAACGGGTTGGACTTGATGATCTGTGAGATCTCTTCCAACCCTGATGATACTGTGAGACTGTGATACTTTGGGATTGCACAAAATTTGCAGTGGAACCTGTAAGGGAAGGACTAAAGGTGGGGACAGAGAGGGATGAAAGTGCTTTGAGGAAACAAGTGTAAGAAAACAGAGAGAAAGAGAACAAAAATGACTCATTGTGTTTAATAAAGCTCCTGGTCTGTTCATGTGCCTGATCCCCTCAGTCTGTCCCATCTTCTTATTAAACTTATTTCTAGCTAGTTTCCTGAACATGAGGGCTCTGTGTCACTATGTGTGTGTGTGAAGGTCTGAGCGCCAGCAACTGGAGCAAAGCTGTGAGCCTTGTCTCCCCATGTACTAGCAACTGAAGCAGCCTCTTAGATAGTCCTAAACATGAGTCAGACACCTGAATAAAGACTTTTAGGTATTTGGATGTTGTACCAGCTACTGGAGGCAAATCCCCCCCTATCGGCCAGTCAAGAGGCTTACCGACGTTGTCAGTCCTAGGAGCTGGGGCAGCTCACACATTCAGCTTGCACATCACCGTGCACACTGAGTGACTTACAAACAGGGTGGACATGGGGTTAATGTGTTTCAGGAACATAGGTGACCCTTACTGCTGAAGAAATCAGCTGGAGCCTGAAGAGGGTAGCTCTCAGAGTATATCTCCACAAGATCTGGAGAAGCTAATTTTATTTTCCAGAGACCTAACTCATTTTTCACATCTAATCTACCTTAATCTTGAGAGCTGTTTATAAGTATGAGCAGCTATGAAGTTAAAAGATGTTAATGCAGTGTGGAGTTCAGAGATGTGGTGCTGAGAAGACAGCAGAAAGAATGAGCAGAATGGAGAGGTGTGATACATTGATGTGTTTAGCCTCCTGCTCAGCAACAGTTTGACTATTCCACCCTTTCTGCTCTTCCTCTCTGAACACAGCCATCTGCTATTGGACCCCTTGGAGCAACAAAGCTCTCAGGAGCTTTGAAATGGTTAAAATGCTTTCTCAGGTGCTTCCAGCAAATTGTATCCAGCTCTGAGCTGATGCAAAACCAGGGTGAACCAAGTGTTTTAATCCATAAAACACAAGTAAACACATCAACTCACAAGAGGATCACAGATGAGTTTAAACATCCAAAAGAAAGTCCAGGAGGAGGTAAAATCTTCTTCATCTAGCAGTAGATCTCTAAAACAGTAGGTTTAACTTCTGTTTCTAGGTTCATGTGATTATGGTTTTTCAAGACTCACCACCTAAAAGATGCAGAGGAAAGGCAGCAACAGAAAGGACATATGGAAAGCCCTTGGTGTCCAGTGGTGGCAAAATGTCACCTTATAGAAAGACTATCTAGAAAAAATGGAGGAATGAAGGTTTCTTTAGCTTTTAGACAAACTCTGTAGCTCCCAGAAAGGCCACTCTGACATCTTCCAAAAGCATAGTGTTCACTCAGAAGAAACAATGGAAAGCTTAGTTTAAAAAACCCAACATCCCCAAAGGGATCTAAACCATCCCTTTGAAACATTATTTTTTATGAGTCCAATTTTGTGTGAAATCAAGATACTGAAAGCTGGGAGAGGATTCCTAACCAAGGCTAATGTACTTGGTATTTGCTCTGAACATTGTTTTAAAAATTATCTCTAGAAGGATTTTCTTTGTCTTATTTACCATTCACCTCTAGTGATTTGTTCAGCGATTGGGCAGTGTCTGGATTGTCTGCAGGTTCCTTATCTATTGCTTTGTGTGTTCCTCCTTTTTTAATGTCTTGGGCCATACTGGTGACCTAGAGACTCTTTTTAATGGTGTCTAATTGGGCAGTTCCTGGAGCTTTGAAGATTCACCAGATGACCCATTCCTACTGTGACTCTTCATGGAGGAACATGTTTGCCAGAGGGTCTATGCCTATGAACATCCTAGTAAACCACATTCTCCTTTGTTCTTTGGAAAGAAATGAGATGAAGAAGTAGTTGAATGCCATGAAAGCAGACTGATTATTTTGTGTTTGGGAAAACGTTTTCAAAAATCAGTTTGGAGTCAGCTGTAGACAGAACCACTCTAAACCAGTGTGTTTAATAAAGGAGTATTGTTCCAGGCCACCAAAGCAGAATAGAAGTAACTACAGGACCACATTCAGAGATGTGGGAAACATCTAGTCCATGGCATGATTGCCCTGTCTTGCAGCCTTTTGCAGTAAGAGCCTCTTTTAAGCTTTGGGCTGAGCAGGAAGCTGTTGAGGGAGAAAATGCAGAAGGTGAGCTTGAGAAACATACTGCTGGGTTGGAGCCCTCTACTCTGTCAGTGGCAGTAGGAGCTGCTATGACAAAGAGGACAGGAATTTTGCCACTTGCTGTGGTCCATTTGAACCATTTGGAGCCCCAACCCCACAGGTGATGGGATGATAGCAGGAAGTATCTGCACAGACTTGTGAGTACCACCTCATGTGCCTACTGTCCGTAGATGTTTCTAATCCCCTTGTGAACTTGCTGATGCCGTTTGGCTTTGCAGCCTCTCACAGACATGATTTCCAGATGTTTGCTACTATCTGTGCACTAGCTGGTGTTTGTTCTGAAGCAGTCTCTCTGAATTTCCTTGGCAGAAAGGAAAAGATAAAGCATCTAAGGCTCACTTTACTCCAATGAACCACAGTCAGCACTAGAGGCACATTACACCAATTCAAAACCATGGCAGGTAAGTTTTCCTGCTCAAAGAACTTGCAACCTGAAAGAGTTGCAATGGCAATATGCTCTGGTAGCCAAGAAGGCCAGTGCTATTCTGAAGTGTATCAGAAGGGCTGTGGTTAGAAGGTTGAGAAAGGTTCTTCCCCCCCTCTCCTCTGCCCTGGTGAAGCCACATCTGGAATATTGTGTCCAGTTCTGCCCCCCTTAGTTCAAGAATGACATAGAACTGCTTGAGAGAGTTCAGTGCAGTGCCATGAAGATGATGAAGGGAACAGAACATCCCTCTTATGAGGAGAGACTGAGGAAGCTGGGGCTCTTCAGTTTGGAGAGAAGGAGCCTGAGGGATGACCTCATCAGTGTTTATAAATATGTAAAGGGTGATTGCCAGGAGGATGGAGCCAGGTTCTTCTCAGCGATGCCCAATAACAGGAGAAGGGGCAATGGGTGGAAGCTGAGGACTAGGAAGTTTTGTGCAAACATGAAGAGGAATTTTTTTGACTGTGAGGGTGACAGAACACTGGAACAGGCTGCTCAGGAGGTTGTGGAATCTTCCTCTCTGGATAGCTAAGACCTGCCTGGATGCCTTCCTGTGTGATCTGGTATAGGTGATCCTGCTCTGGCAGGTGAGTTGGGTTAGATGATCTTTCGAAGTCCCTTCCAACCCTTCAAACAAACAAACAAACAAACAAAATCACCTAAATGGGCAAGGGAGGAAGAAAGGGAACAGGACCAATAAAGTAAAGGGTGTGGGGATCAGAGAGATGCAAAACCTGGCTCTTTTCTGTCCACATTTATAATCTCGAGGGAAAGATTTTTGATAGAAGGAAAGTATATTCAAACACTCCTGAATTTTCATTCCAGCATCATCAGTCTCCTTGTCAAAGCACCTCATGGCTCTTTAGCAATGCTCATTTGCTCTCCGAAGTCACCTGGTGAGTATCCCATCATTATTTCTGTTTTACAGAAACACCCAGTGAAGCAACTTAGGATGGAACCACAGCTCAGACTGCTAACCCTCTTCGTCCAAAAACACAGCACTGTCAGATCATAGTTTCACAGGGTCAGGCATCATCTCAATGTCGACCAGCATAGTGGTGCAGCAGGGAAGTGACTCTTGTCCACAGCAGCCAGCAGCCACCCATCTGCTCTGCTGACATGAAGGCAACGGTCACCACTGAAACCATTCAGTGCTTCCCAGCTTGGCAGACAGCACATAGGACTGCAGTGGCTGTGATTACAGGGATAACCATCACTGATGCCTCTGGGTTTGCTGCAGGCTTTTACCAGTGTTGGCTTTCAGCTCTTTACAGGCTTACTTTCAGGACTTTCTCTTTCTCCTTGGTTTCACTTTTCTTTTTTTGGTCCATCTCCAACAGTATATGATTATACTTTTACAAACAGTGATCAACTGTACCAAAAAAGGACCATCCTCTCCTGTGTACCAACACATGGGGGAGCACCTCATATTTTCAATGCAACAGCAAAGTCACGGTGCCTTAATGCCAACATAAGTACCTGAAATGGATGTTTCAGGCTCTGCTGCCATCATGGAAGTCGCTGTAGCTCCTGCTCTCCTGTGTACATCCTCCCTGACTGCCTGCAGCAGCTGAGACGAGGCCCGACAGATGCCATAGAACCTCAAGGGCTGGTTATTTTACCTTGTCACCTTATCATTCACAAGGAGAAAGTGCTCCCCGCGAAGTGCCCCAACAGGTGGGAGCTTCTAGCTCTTTGTATTGAGGAGTTGAGGAGAATTGTTTGAATGGGCTGAACGGCCACGTCATCTGACAGTCTTGTTTGCCAAGCTGCGAGCAAGCAAGTGGCACGAAGCATACCAAAACCTAATGATGTACTACCAACATCCACGCCAAAGACAAGGCCATTTAGAGCAGAGAGACAAGCTGAGTTAGCATAAAAGAAGAGGCATCAATCACCATCCCCCAAGACAATGGCGATAATTTAATGGCTGTTTTTTAAGAAGAACTGACACTATACAAAGATTGAGGAGAAAGGTCTTGTAGGCTTCACCTGCAGCTGAGAGCTATTTGTTCCCATTGTGCCAACCAGAGCGAGGTTTGAAATGGCAATTTCTGCAGCTGGCATCATATGCATCAAGTTATGCTTGCAACTAAGGGTTTCATTTAAATTGCAAGATTTTCTGGCTCAGGCTGTTATTAGTCAAGCTTGAGGGACTTTACTAATGAATTAACACACTGCTGAATTTTAAGCTTAACCAGGCAGTTCTGTAGCGTGTTTTTTTCTTCTGTTAACATGATTTTAACTTTTACATTTATTTTCCTTTAATCTCCTAATTCTGCAATGTTTTTTCTATCATATTCGTGTAGATGGAATTCAGACTTAGGACAAGACTTTCCAATTCTGTTCTATTGACCTGAGTTGTACCCACATACTATAGCACTCTATTCGACACTATTTTGGTTCTAGGAGGGGTGAGCCAGCACAGACATCCTTACGCATGGTGCAAGGTGATTCTACATAATCAAATCAAAAGTATCCAGAGAGCAGAAGTCACCATGACAGATTCACTGTGAGAGGCTAAAAAAAAAAAATAAGAAGAAAAGAAAAGGGAAAGTATCAGAATAAGGCTGCAGGGGTTTTCAAGCAGTCTTTTGGTCCACAAGACATGATCACGCTTACCTGTCAGATGGAAGTTTCTTCAAGCTGTTCTTACATATTTCTTATAATAGAAGCACACACTTCTCTAGTAAAGCTCCACTCCTTCACTGCCCATGCCATTAAGATTTGTTTCTAGTGTCTTATTGGAACTTCTGCAATGAACTGCAGTGTTCTTTCTTGTCCTATGTAGGCATGAAGAGCATTTTGCTCCATCTTCGTAGCAGTTCTTGGTGTGTTTGAAAAATGTTGTCAGGAAATCCCTGACATACACTAGAGCAATCTCAGTTTTTTTCATTGCATATCACACTTCATGGACTTGCTGTCATTCTCCTTGTCCTCCTCTAGTCTCTCTGTTTTGCCTGCAGCTTCCCAGATGTGCAGGCCCCAGGCTGAGTCCCGGCACAACATGAACCCAGGCTGAGCAGAAAGGGAATATTAGCCAGGATCCAGTGCAGTCTGTAGCTCTCCTTGTCAGATATTTGAATAATCATTTCCTGTTTTGCCTGAGAGCTTTCTGAGATCTCAGCATAAACAACAAATTTCAGCTTTTATAGCCTTCAAGGAAAGTGTGGAAAGAACACTAAAGTGCTTTGAAACAAGCTATCTGAGAAACCAGCATTGCTTGGGTTCCTACAGCAAGATTCAACTGGGACCAGTCCCAGAAGTGTTTTAGTTTATCTGACAGCTCTTAGTTTTATGATTGACTGCTCTTCTGAAGGCTACACTTCACACTTTGAGCTGAGTCTTTCCATTTTCTCCATCAGCTATGTCCTGTGCTCTGGTAATTCTTGCTAGTGATAACTACTGAAGCAGAACCACAGAATGACAGAACTTTAGAGGTTGGAAGGGACCTCCAGAGATCATCGAGTCCAGCCTTCCTGCCAAGGCCAATGAGACAGCCAATCTCTTCAATCATCCTGATTCATTTCTAAAGAATTTTTTTTCCAAAGATGCTTTGATTCTTTTCAGATTTGACTTCCGTTTCTATTCTGCTTTTCCAAACTCCTCCAGCATGAGCTTCATGAGCATGATGGGCCAGGGAGCAAGCTCCATTCATCGTCTGCCCTGATGTGCCTGTGGACATCCTGCAGGATTTATGAGCCAACCATGAGGCTCAGCATATCGATGCTCTCATGAACAGTATAGTAGCAGTTGAAGAGCTAATGCTCTATTTTGGTTCTAAATTATAAGCAAGAGAGAGGAACTTTCTGGACATTCTTTTGCATGAATGAGCAAGGCATTGGTTGTGAAGGGAAAACAATGAAGAAGTCTATATCATTCATTGGTTTGCTAAGAGGAATAAACCAGCAATGTATAAACGACTTCTCATTCTTTGTTCCTTTTGTCTTCTGCCTTCCAACTCCTCCATTGCTCATCTGTGTGTAACTGAATGCTAACCTTGACTGACCAGATAACACATGAGATCTTGCTGGCTTTCTTTCTAGAAGGAGAGAAGAAGGTGACGTTGGCCCTGTTGTGGTAGGCCTGATGGGCCAGAAACAGACTTATACACGTACTGGCTTGCCCAGGCATGTTTTTCTCCTGTGTTAAACAAGCTACACACACTTAGCTTGTGTCTGCCTTGTTGCAAGGCCTATACTTTTCCCAAGTTTGGGTAAAGCAAGCCTATGGTTTCACCTAATATGGTCAAGCTTGGATAACTGCCATTCTGATTGGCTATTCTGTGTCCAAAAGCCCAGTAGTCTCAGGCCACATTGATAAAAGAAATACACAGGTAAGCACAGTGCTGCTGTGCCGTTCTATTCGTGCCTGCTGTTGCCTGCTGCCATTGCTTATTGCCTTATCATTTGCCTGGAAACTCCACTGTCACAAGGTTATCAGGGACAGGCTCTAACTGCCTCCATGCAATCTCCCTGCATAGCCAGTTTGACATCATGCTAAGACTGCACATCACAAGACATTCTGCCTGCACCTGAAAGTCTCCTGCCAAGAAGGGAAGTCCTGGAGATACACAGATCATCCAGAGGACCAGGTCTGGGATTGTGTGCCTCCTTTCCCCCCCACTCTGAAGCCTGGGAAGAATCAGAAGTCTCAGCAGTTGACAAGAAAGACAAAATTCCTTGAAAGCATTTGGATACTGTCTGAAGCTGTAGTTAGCCTCACATGTCAGGTAATAATATTTTGTGAGTAAGTGCTTAAAGCCTTTGTAATTCACCATTGCCTTCTGCCATCAGCAGAAAGGAGCTCCTTGAGTCCATCTAGAGGGCAAGCAGTGTATTGACCACAAGCAGTATTTGGCTGCAAGAATCTTCTGTTCCAGTTCAATTAATGTTTCTGTATTTTGCTGGCTATTACTAGATCTAGTTATTATCTGTAAAATGTTTCCATGACCATGTGAAGAACTGATTGTTATTAAAACTAATGATCAGGGGTGGTGAGAGTTCTGAATA
>WAAF01017945.1:41950-63079 GCA_013400475.1 Tricholaema leucomelas | reverse complement strand
GGCAGCTGTATCCTTGCTTGCTGTGAGAGGCAAAGCAAGGCTTACCATTTTGGCCAGTAGTAATATAACTTTCCTCAGACAATAATGATCAATAGCAGAGAGGAGAGCTTGAGGAGAAAGTTGATACTTTAACCTATGGAATCAAGTTTGCCCAAACATGGCCATAGATACACACGGTCTCTATGTGTGCCACAAGGTCAGGCCACCTGCAACACGTGAACTTGGTTTTCCAGGACCCAGGACATGTCCAGGCAAGTCTGGGCCATGCCCAAGTCACCAGACTTAGAAACTTCCCAGCCCATTGTCTAGTTTAGGGCATGTATGGGGCTTGTCCTTGCAGGGCAGTAGGCTCCAATCTCTGTTGGGGTAGAGTTTTCCTTTTGGTGGCTAAGAAAATAAAGGGTCTGTTTGAAGTATCTGAAAATAAGTAATCCAGCTGGGATATGTCTTACCTGAGGCAAGCGCTGTAAGTACTGTAAAACAGATGCACAACAGTCTGCCTTTGCACTCTGTGCTGGCCTGTTTTACAGGAGAAGAGCCCTTACCTCTGTTTTAATTGAACAGCTTAAAGCACCTTGTTCCAGAGGAGAATTCATTACTGTAAATCCTAAGTGATGACAAGCACCTGAGCCCCACAGAAAACCAGATCTTTAAAAATCCATTTACCTTAGCCAAATAGTCTGATGCGGAAACCAGCATACCCCAGCTCTGTAAGAGTGACCCAGATAGCACTCCCACTGGGTGTAGCAGCCACTCTGAGACCCAAGCACACCTAGGACTTGCAACAATAAAATCCCCAGTGAATGCAGTTCTCATCTACTATCAGTTTTTTTCTCTCCTTGCCAAACCAACTGCAATGCTCTACCACACAAGGCAAGTGCGAATACTTCAGAGATCTGAGGAATACCTTAAAGATGTTTGAGGAATCAGAGATAAGTCATAACACAAGTTTTAAAAAGTAGATGCTTAGGTCACTTTGCCTGCAGTTATGGACAGGCCTCAAAGTGTATCTAATATAAAATACCAAACATCTATTTTGTAACCTGTGGAATATTCAAATTTAAAATCCAGACTTGCATTTTATAATTCCTGGGGAGACACAAAGCAAAGAAATCAGAGAAGATGCAAGAGTACAGATTCTTCTTCAATGTCCAGTCATTAGTCTGTAGTAGCAGACAAAGAAAAATACCTACAGTATGGCCATAACATACCAGCTTAATCATCTGTCCAACTATCACAGCTTTATATGGTGTAAAATTTAATCAGAAATCTTTGCAAATGTCAATGAAGCCCCCCCTAAAGATCTTCTGTTTGCAGGAAGCTGTGGAAGCTGTTAGGCTCAATAAGAATGAAGGGCTGGGACAAGTCATGTGCAACATACCTGCACCTGGAGCTGGACTATTCATTGCCTTCCTGCTCAAGATACACTCACCTCTTGATTCAGCAGTTCCTACTTGCAGACAGATTTATCAGAGTGTCCCAAGTCCTGCTGGAGGAATAGAATAGAATCAACCAGGTTGGAAGAGACCTCCAAGATCATCCAGTCCAACCTATCACCCAGCCCTATCCAGTCAACCAGACCATGGCACTAAGTGCCTCATCCAGTCTTTTCCTGAACACCCCCAGGGACGGTGACTCCACCACCTCCCTGGGCAGCCCATTCCAATGCCAATCACTCTCTCTGGGAAGAACTTCCTCCTAACATCCAGCCTATACTTCCCCCGGCACAACTTGAGACTGTGTCCCCTTGTTCTGTTGTTGGTTGCCTGGGAGAAGAGACCAACCCCCACCTGGCTACAACCTCCCTTCAGGTAGCTGTAGACAGCAATGAGGTCCCCCCTGAGCCTCCTCTTCTCCAGGCTAAACAACCTCAGCTCCCTCAGCCTCTCCTCATAGGGTTTATGTTCCAGGCCCTTCACCAGCTTTGTTGTCCTTCTCTCGACACATTCCAGCACCTCAACATCTCTCTTGAAGAACAGTTGCACATTATAGGTGCAAAGCCCAGTACACCTGAAGAAGGGAGCAGGGGGTTGAAAGGGAAACAGGAGGCAAGGAACAGAATCTTGCTCAGCCTAGGTTAGGAACAGACAGGTCAGGCACCCAGGAACACAGAACAAAAAGAGATCCTGTCTCTGCTTCATTGACCTGGGTGTAAATAAACATTTTCATTTAAGTGGTCTCTGGCTGTGCTGGGTCAGGACCACAGCATTTTGTCTGACGCTCCTAAAACAGGCAGCAGTTTATACTCTCACCCAGGAGGAGTCGATCCTGTGGGGTCTTGATTTAGCAATCACCTTAATTTTCTTGTAACAACTACAGATGTGTCCTGGTTTGATGTCTTTACACAGAATGTCTCCTTTACTTGATCCTTTCATATTCAGAAGTTAAAAAGATAATTCACAGATTTGTCCTCCCCTGACACCAGGTACTAAATAACTCAGAGGAGTAACCCACTACTTAGGATCTCACACAGGCACTTGGAAGTAGCAGCAGCTTAGTGATACACATCGGAGAAGTGATTGACTATGCAGAAAAATACAGAGCAGTACCAAGCTGTAAGGTGTTTCCATTAACTGCATTTATCAGCTCAGGCAAATCTTACTGAATCTTCTGGAAACCTATGAGGAAAGCAAAGTTGAAGAAATTCACTACGTCAGAATCACAACTTTTCCTGGGGATCCTTTCTTTCTAGTGACTGTGAAACTTTTAGTGGCACATTTTGACCAGTTCAGAGACATGCATAATATGATAATCATTTTTCTTGATCTGGTGTGAAGTCACTAGAACAGTCTCCGGTAGGAATTCTTTTCATATGGACAGGTCTCAATTCTTTCAAACCCAATGCAAACCCAATCCTAAAGGAGCAGGGTTGCATCCTAACATTTTAAAAAGCAGATAAACTAGTTAGAGTAGATACTAAGTCATCTTCGGTACTATATGGTGTCCATTACTGACAGTACCTTCATGCTTTAGAGTCCAGTGTGCAGTGTAGTGCAATGACACTAACAGCATTTGTGTGAACAAAGATGTATTATCCAGCTTTCAGGAATGGTCAGCTAAAGTGCACAGAAATAGGCTTGGGTTGGTAAAAGGGCCACTGGTGAGATCTGGGTACATGCAGAGTGACAGCAGGAAGTTAAGTTTGTGCATCCAATGGCATCTCTCCATGGTCACAAAGAGAGACCACTAAATGGTCTTAGGCTCCAGACAGGAACACAGCCAGGACAGCCCAGTTTCATTAGCTTGAAGAAACCACTGCACTTGGAAAAACTGGCTGGCCACTGCATCAGCAGTGCTTTAAAACCTGTGTCAGGCCAAGTACCCACAACCTGTTACAGGTTTGGGAAATGCTGCCTACTTTTTAAGTAAAACCATTCTACCATCTCCTGTACAAGCAGAGTGAAAACCCCTGTAAAAGACTTTCAGTGTCTACACTCTGCGGCAGTTTGAAAGGGTTTTGAAGTATACATTATGCTTTTTAAATGGACATAGATCCACAAAGGGGCTTGTGAAAATAATTCTGGCACTCAGTTAAGAGGTCTACTTCTGAAAAGATTGCCTCGCTCTCATTAAATCATTACTACAATTAAACTATTGATGAACTCATGTGCTAAGGTTAAAAATAAATATAGCCAAAACAAACGGCAGCCAAAGCCCTTATCTCCCAAATTACAATTAAAAAGGTTCATCAGAGGTAATATAAAGGCTTTGCCAGGTTCCCAGTTATGACCTTCTATTTTTTGCCTAGTTACTGAATATTGCCCTACGAGAGTCCAAGTTGTTTTCACCATTAGAACGTTTTTAAGCTTCAGCAGAACACAGTTGATGCACATTTTACATGCAGTATCCTCTTTTTCTGTTCTCATTCCCATCTGTTGGATGGCTTGGCACCTTCTCATACTTTGGATAAATCTTGCTGCAAGGAAAAGCACAGGTGCAATGGAGACATCATATATGGATACTGTGATATTTGTCAAAAGGTTTAGACTATCTTCAATACACATGGGAAAAAATCCAAAGCAAAACTTGGCCATTCTTATTTTGAAATACTGTTTTAATTCAAAACTGTTCCTGAATGAAATACAGCTCTAGCTGTCTGTTCACTGAGTGCAAGAAAAATACAAGGAAACAGAAAATTCCATTTACTAATACATTTTAAGGACCAGATTGTGACTGTATTTTTTCAGAACATGTCCTCTGGTGTCCAAGTGCTTGGCAGATGTGATTTTATGGTATCTCTACTAAGAGTGCTCTTCTGTGTGATGAATTATTAGAGAAATGAACATTGGTTTAATGTAAGGGAACATCACCAATCAAAATAATGCTTTTTTGTTAAAAAATCTGGGAATGGCTATATGCAAAATATATAACAAAAGGTGAGTAGATTGCTCATAGCTTTGGATTTGAAGGAGACCATAATCACTCAAGCTTTATTTCTTTGAATAAATTTATGTAGTCAGGGCCCACCCAGTGTAAATATGCATTCCTCACTTACCTGGGCACATCTCTGCTTATCTCTGGTTTCTGAACCTAGACTGCACTACCTTTGCAGTTTCTATATGAATTTCCCACTACTAACAATGCAATCACTTCTGTGATTACTTCCATAGAAACCAGAAGACCATGTAATTCAAAAGTTTCTGTGTCTTGCCCAGCAATATCATCAGTTTTACACCCTGTGCCTCCAGAAGTAGCTAATGATCATGTTCAGGGAAGGCAAGACAAATGTATGAAGATGTACCAGCAAGGCATGACTCTAGATTCTTCTTGGTATGCATTAGTTGTGTTCTATAGCATGGCATAGCCCTCACATGAATGCAGGATTCGAAACATTTCACCATGCACCATCCTAGTCGTATAAATCTATAACCACATGCAGTCATTCATCTGGCCATGTTTCTATTGTACAACTCAAGACTATCCAGTTATCTCTAGAGAACACTGTGAATTCAGTCCACTCCTCTCATTGAGTCTCCTTTTCTTGAGTCTCCTCAAGTGTCCTTGTGTCTCCTTGAGTCTTGAGTCTCCTCTCCTTAAGTCAAGTCTCCTTGAGTCTCTTATCCTCGAGTTTCCTTTCCTTGAGTCTCCTCTCCTTGAATCTCCTCTCCTCGAGTCTCCTCAAATTTCCTCTCCCTGAGTGTCTTATCCTCTCTTTGAGTCTCCTGTCCTCGAGTCTCCTCGAGTCTTCTCAAGTCTCTCCTTGAGTCTCCTTGAAAGTTGCTGTTACACACCACCACAAGGCAGCCAGACCTCAGTATTTTACCAGCTACAGTTCTGTGCATTAGCTAACAAGGTGTTAATGCTGGGTAACATTCTTTCATTGCTAAAATAAGGCTTCCTTCTGGCAAGCAAGAGCTTTGTGGTGTTGCAAGTTCCATATCATTCATCCTGTTGACAATCAACTGGCAGTTGTAGATGATTCTAGTGATGACTGGCAGGGTGGCAGGGCACCTATTATTGATTATGAATTGCACTAACAGGCAGAGAGTAAGAGCCTTGTGAAGCGTGGAAATCCTGCCACTTGGTATTTGTCACTCCTCCATTCGTTCTTCAGTGTCTGCAGGAATGGATAAACCCAGAAATCATAGAATCACAGAATCATAGAATGGTTTAGGTTGGAAGGGACCTCAAGGATCATCCAGCTCCAACACCCTGCCATAGGCAGGGACACCTCCCACTAGAGCAGGCTGCTCAAGGCCTCATCCAGCCTGGCTTTAAACGCCTCCAGGGAGGAAGCATCCACAACCTCCCTGGGCAACCTGTTCCAGTGTCTTACCACCCTCACTGTAAAGAACTTCCTCCTAACATCCAGTCTGAATCTCCCCTCTTCCAGCTTCAACCCATTCCCCCTCGTCCTAACATTACTAGACCGTGTAAATAGTCCCTCCCCAGCTTTCCTGTAGGCTCCCTTCAGATACTGGAAAGCCACTATAAGGTCTCCTTGAAGCCTTCTCTTCTCCAGGCTGCAGAGCCCCAACTCTCTCAGCCTGTCCTCATAGCAGAGCTGCTGCAGCCCTCTGATCATCTTCGTGGCTCTCCTCTGGACCCGCTCCAGCAGTTCCATGTCCTTCTTGTGTTGGGGGCTCCAGAACTGCACACAGTACTCCAGGTGGGGTCTGAGGAGAGCAGAGTAAAGGGGGAGAATCCCCTCCCTTGCCCTGCTGGCCACACTGCTCTTGATGCAGCCCAGCACAGGGTTGCTGTCTGGGCTGCATGTGCACACTGCCGGCTCATGTTGAGCTTTTCGTCGACCCAGACCCCCAGGTCCTTTTCCTCAGGGCTGCTCTCAGCCATTCACCACCCAGCCTGTATCTGTGCCTGGGATTGCACCGACCCAGGTGCAGGACCTTACACTTGGCCTTGTTAAACGTCATGAGGTTGGCCTGGGCCCACCTCTCCAGCCTGTCCAGGTCCCTCTGGATGGCATCCCTGCCCTCCAGCAAGTCAGCTGTGCCACACAGCTTGGTGTCATCTGCAGACTTGCTGAGGGTGCACTCAATTCCTCTGTCCATATCACTGACAAAGATGTTAAAGAGCACTGGTCCCAGCACTGACCCCTGAGGAACACCACTTGTCACTGGTCGCCAGGTGGACATTGTGCCATTGATCACCACCCTCTGCATGCCACCATCCAGCCAATTCCTTATCCAGTGAGTGCTCCACCCATCCAGTCTGTGTTCTTCCAGTTTGGTGACCAGGATGTCATGTGGGACAGAGTCGAATGCCTTACTCAGGTCCAGGTAGACGACGTCAGTTGCCCTTCCCCTGTCCATTGCAGCTGTGACTACATCATAAAAAGCCACCAAATTTGTCAGGCATGATTTGCCCTTAGTGAAGCCATGCTGGTTACCACCAGTCACCTCTGCCTGGTTTTCCATTTGCTTTTGCAGAGCCTTCAGGAGGATCTGCTCCATGTAGCCTTAAATATAAGACAAAGAAAACTATGTAAATGTGTTGCTTTTAATACTTTTTTGGCAGATAATAGAGGTCCCAGGTATACCTTAGGGGCTACAACCTGAGAAAATGATTACAAGAAATTTCATAAGTGCTAAAGGTAATTTCATTGTGTTAAACAAGAGGTCTCTGTATAAATTCTCCAGCAGAGAAGTTTTGAAACCCAGAAAGTAAAGCCTTAAAGTGAAAAAAAAAAAAAGAAAGAAAATTAAAAATTAGACAGCTGTTCAGTGTAAAACAGCTACACTGAAACTTAAATTAAGATCACACATTCAATTATTACCTGTTAATACTTTCACCTAACTTTTCTTTATATAAAATGATAGGCAACTCATAAAATAACTTTTAGATCCACCATCTCCAGCTCTAAACTGTTTACACAGGCTACCTAAAGCACAATTACAGTAATGGATCTATCTTAGTGTATGTGCCCTAGAGCAGGCTGTACTTGGGTTGGTGAGTCTTCTACTCCCTGCAGTTTTCATGCATACCTTACTTGATATTACCTACAATCAGTACACCTTTCATTTTAAAAATTAATCAGAGAATGAAGAAATTACCTGATTAGGTCCATGTAGCCCTAGCTGGTGTAAATGTGGGGAGAATACTTGAAAGGAAAAACAAAAGGCATGTTACCCCCTTTATGTGGCATATTGCCCACTTCCCTTTGTTTACTTCTACAGTTGACTGCAGTGTTGTTGTCTGTGGCACAAGTGCAATGAGCTGGATTGTGGTACCTGCTCTAAGTGTGATTCATTCTAATTAGAAATGCTGGCAGCAGAGAGGCAGTAAATCATAATAACATTTCTGTAATAACCCCTGTCCCGGGGAAGCACACACAAAAAAAGCCCTTTAGATTACACAGCAGACACTCCTAGTTTAACTCACTGGAGCACTTTGCTGAGCAAGTGGTATTTGTTTGCTGAACCTCCTTTAGCAGAGTATTAACACATATAAGGTGGTAGGGACTGGCTTTGAATGTTAAGACTTACTTCTTCCCATTTTCTTTGGTGACCTATTTGCTGAACATCACTACTTTGTAGAAATTTTTAAAAACTGTTTACTTCACTCCTCTTTTAAGGGTAGAGAACATGGCCATGAGACTGGAAGAAGTGAATGAGAGAGAGCACTGCATGAAGGCCTCCTTGCAGACTGTTGACATCAGGCTTGCTCAGCTGGAAGATATGATGGGACGAATGGTGACTGCCTTAGAAAAACTGACCGGCATAGAGAGAGGTGAGGTGACCAAGATACGATCCAGGACCTCATCTGACTGTACTGATGCAGCCTACATCGTGAGGCAGAGTAGTTTCAATAGTCAGGAAGGAAATACTTACAAGCTTCAAGAGAACATAGATCCCATGGGAGAGGAGTCCATGTCTCCAACATCTCCTACAATCACACCCCGCATGCGAAGCCACTCCTTTTATGCAACAAATATGAAGGACAAGTGTGGGTTGGAAAAGCTTGAAAGCATCTTTAAGGAAAGATCTCCAAGCCTGCATCGGGCTACCAGTTCCCACTCGATAGCAAAAGAAGGAAAGGCTCCCTTAGCCCCTACCAGCACTTTGTCAATTGCCCCAAACTCCAGAAGGCCTTCATCTTGCATAGACATCTATGTTTCTGCTATGGATGAGATGCACTCTGACACAGAGCCACTTGACAGCTCCATAAATATTCTTGGTACCGGAGATACAGCTCTGCAGGCTCACATAACCTCTTCCATTTTAGCAAACAGTGCATACATTAGCAGCACACCTGGTGAAAAAATTTCTGGCAGGAGTCTTGATTATGAGGAAACCTCTGGAATAGAAACAAGAGCATTTTCTTCAGACTATTCGCAAATCACAGACTGCCAAATCCCCTGGGATTCAGACCCTCCCTTGTATCATACTTTAGAGCGATCTAAAAGCAGTCGTTATCTGGCTACAACTCCATTTATTCTGGAAGAAACACCAATTGTGAAATCTCACAGTTTTATGTTCTCTCCATCTCGAAGCTACTTCAGCAGCCTTGGTGTCCCAGTCAAAACAGCAGAATACACAAGTATTACAGACTGCATAGACACGAGGTGTGTGAGTGCTCCCCAGGCCATTGCAGAGAGAGACAGTTTCCCTGGAAGTCTCGGGGGCAAAGTGGAGGACTTGGGATGCTGCCATCCAGAGAGAGAGGCTGAACTAAGTCATCCAAGCTCTGATCATGAGGATACTGAGGCCAAAGACAAGAAGGGAATCCCCTTATCTCCTCAAGATGGCAATGCTACGAGAACTTTGGCCAACAGCATCCCACTTCCAAAAATAGAGCGGGCCAACAGCTACTCTGCAGAGGATTCTAACATGTTGCATGCACAGCACACACGGAAGAGCTACTCCATCAGTGACAAACTTGACAGACAGCGAAACACAACAAGCCTGCGAAACCCTTTCCAGAGGAGTAAGTCCTCAAGGCCAGAGACCAGAGGGGACAATCTGTCCATGAGGAGACTGTCAAGAACAGGAGCTTTCCGCAGCTTTGAAAGCAAGCACAGCTAGGCCTAGACAAAGCTCTTTGGCAGCCTAAGAGCCGTCAGCTCTCCAGTCCATTCTTCTTAGCAGAATTAAAAATACCCTGATGACACCTCCTGTCAGCTTCACTGGAATTAGCCACTGGTCAAGGAAGTACATTGTCAGTCCCAGTGTCACCCACTGAGTTACTGCATCTGACCCAGTTGACATTTGCACTTTAGAAAAAAAGGAGGGATGACAACTTTACAAAGACTTCAGTGAACAAAAGGAATATCAAGTCCCCATTAAGAAGTCAAAATAAGTGTATGAGTAGCTTCAGAAATCTGCCTTTTACTAGAAGGCATCCTAAGACATTTGATCATTATTCAAGTGTTTAGGTTGCAGAAATTAACTGGCAAAAAAAAAAAGCAGTACAAATTAGATATTCTAAAGTTCAATCACAACTCCATTTTCATCTGTTTCACCACTGTGGTGACTGATGAAAAAGCATTTGTTATTTTTGTAGGAACTGGCAGTAAACAAACCAAAAGTCTCCCAAATCTCCTGCATCCCACACTTGTGGAATGAAGAAAGATGATCATGATAACAATCATAACATTCACTCGTCTCTTTTTGTATCAACTCCTAGTACCACAAAGTGTTTATATTTTCAAGAGCAGAAAGGGAAATTAAATGCCTTTTGTACTGCAACTTAAATGGAGGAAGAATTTATGTTAAAATATCAAGTGATTTCCTGTATGAAAACAGGCATTCTAGATTCTAGCACAACTGAGCAAGCTCAGGATGAATGTAATTAAGCAGAATAGTATGTATTTATTTTTTTATCACATTTGTCATCAATACGTTGTCTCATTAAAGCAAAAGATGTGGTGGAATAGTAAGAAGAAGGTGCACAGTAATATTGTCAGCTTCTCACTGATCCATTTTATTACATATACAAGTGGAGATTAATCTACCAGGCTCTTCTTGCTGTTCCATTTGAGCTGCCAATTTTTCACGTCATTCTCTCACCTGAAAATATGCACCTTATTTTTTTTTTCCCCAAAAATAGTTCAAAGTATATGAGATTTATGAAGCAATCTGAATCCTGATTAATGCAATTAGACTGAAGTTGCTTAAGGGAAATGTTCTTGGCAGAGTACTGGAAAACACTACAAAGTATATGTGCTTTCAAAGTAAGCTAAAGAACTAAAGCAAACCTGCAGGTGTCTCTAAACAACAAAAGCCATCAGTTATGGCTAGGCTTCTAGCGTTCAGCAGTGTGTCACACAACATGCATTTTATTAGGAGAAAAGTATCTGAGTGGTAGTACAATTAGGGGTTTTGGTTGACGACAGCCATAACTGCACTCCACCTACATTCCTAAGGCTCCACAATGTCAACTCAAGTTTCAGACTTCTCACAAGAAGGTATCACCGTGGTCACAAGTGGAAGGGCATGCAGAAGATAGGAAAAGCGTGGAGGAGCATAAACTGCAACTGGATCAAAACTTCACATTCTTTATCAAGGCACCACAATTAAAAATTAAAACATCTCTACAGTGACCAACACCTGTGTAGAACCAGCTACTTTTTGTTGCTAAAAGCAAACACATGCAAGTGGGGTACATCCTGTTACTTAAATAGGAACTATCTTCCAAATCTATAAGGCAGCTTTGAAAATGCAGACTGATATTTTCTCACTGGGATCTCACTCTGGGAGTCTCAGAGTACATTATGAGAGCTAAATCTGAAAGGCATCAAATTGAGACATAAAAATAATCATGAGCCTCAAGAAAAGAAGCAAGTAGATACCAAGTCACTCCGTGGGAAAGTTCAGGAAATAATGAAATACAGCATGGGGACTATAAGCACAATATGTTTCATAACTTCCTGAACCAATTTGTTCATCGCTTTCTTCTATTTGATCAGGCTTTCAATGAGCTGAACTCCACCAAGACACCGTGTTTATGCAATTGCCTTGCAGTCCATGTGCAGCGTTACGGTCACATGGCAACACCAAGAAAGGTCAGAGTCCTTTCTGTGCACTATGAAGCATGCTCTTGACAGGCTGATTGTTGAACAATAGCAAAACGCCCAAGGGCAAAGGAACTTGTGTTAAACAATCTGCTTCAAATGTGCCAACTTCTGTTAGCAGCCTTTTCCTAAGGCTTCTCCAAATCTATCTATCCTTGGTGAGTAGAGGGGGATATTCTCACTTTGTTTTCTTTGTTACTTTTGCGAATGTCTGCTGAAACTGTTTGTGGACTCTTCCACCTTCATCATATTACTGGCTTACTGTAGAGGAACTTCAGACTCATCAGAAATTCCTCAACAGTGCTTAGTGAATTAGTTTGAGGCATAGGGCTCTCCTCTGGGGTAGATTTCATTGCTTTATTTGTCAGGGTAAAGGAATTTGCCAAACCCAGAAGCTGTATAAATGTATAGGATACAGCACTTTATTGATCTGGAGCACACATTCCAGGTAAAATGGAACAGGACACTTTATTTACCTCTTAACATTTGCCATTATATATAAGATGTACATTCAGATATCAAAAGTGTGATTGCAAGATGTCAGAACACTACTTTTCCTGAATGGTTCCCATTTATTCTACAATGTGGTGTCTATAGAATATATTATGATGGATGTTATTTTGTCCTCACTTATTTTTAACACACTGCATCAAACTGCTCCTTTTTCTATTTGATGGGGTAAGGCTCCCACTCCTTGCAATGGGACCAGATTTCCCACTCCAAATGTTATGGCCGTTTCGTGAGAGCAGAAATCTTATCATCCATCATCATGTAGCTATAGCATGTGCCATGAGACATACTCTGTATCAAAGCATAGCTTATGAAATATGTACACACACATATATACATATCTTCCATATATAGAGCAGTAGAGTTGTGACATGTGGTAATATCAATGAACGTTACAAGACAAGTTTAATATCACATTTCAAAGTCTTGTTTGTCAGTCTGTAACATTCAATAAAATAGCCCATGTTGCATCAAGCATTAAGCTCCGCTCTCCAGTTATTAGCTTACATATGGAATATGCATTTCTGGTCACAGTGTGTGCAAGTTTCGTATGTTCCACACATTTCTTTGTATAGGTCCACTTAAATGTCTGTATGAGCTGATGTGTAAACCTCTAACGAGCTACTGTGGGCAGTGACAGGTGAGTTGTGATAGCGTGAGAGATGAACTGGCACGTTATGCAAAAGATTATAAGATTTAACCATATTTTGAAACAACTGAACTTAGCTGTTTGTTTACATATGCTGGCCGACTGAGGAAGCGGTGTACAGTATTTTCTAAGTATTTTCCTATAGTAATCAGTTCTGTTGTTTCCAGTTTAAGTGATGCTGTTCTACAGTTGGGGTATACACTTGTCCTAGGTATTGGATTATAGCACATTAATCTTTCATAATAACAGTGTGATATGACTGAAGTAGTTTCTCTTCCTTACAGTCCAGTCCTTTTTCGTGTCAATGAAAATGCATGCATTGTTCCATGAGTTTCTTTGGGGTACTATGAGACTTAACATTTTGCTATTGCCTGCCTGTAAAGATGAATCCAGTTAGGAATGAATTCAAGCTTTTGGATGTTTACATTATTTCCATTACATTTGATCTTCAGCAAAGTCAGTGGTTTTTAAATTATTTTTAAATGACAGCTGTATTTTATGAAATTGAAATATTCAACACAAAATGCGAACCTACAGCAGCGCTCAGACATTTGGCTCTCTCTTTTTTTTGGAAGAGATAAGGTGCTACATTATTGTTCTTAGCACAAGTGCCAGTTAACAAATGGCAGTGAGGGGATAAGTTGAAAATATAATCAAAAACCAAAACATCCATTCATCCACATAAGGAAATCCCTCCAGTTTGGAGACATAAATTGATTTTTTTTTTTTTTCCTTTTCCTTTCTCCTTTTTTTTTTTTATTTTTCAATTTATAGATTTTTTTGGTAAAATAAAAAATAAAAAAACAACTGATTTGTACCTTTTGTGGAATGGATAGCCTTTTGTCAGGGGATAAATATCTTAGTTAGGTATATTTTTTGTATGAGAAGAAAATTATTTGTTTCTTAGAAACTGTCAGCACATGGAAAATGCAACTACGCAACTGCTCAAAAAAAAAGTGCTGGTAGCAGCACACAGCTTTAGTCCAATAACTGCAGTTGGAGCAAATACTTACCTGTCCTGGGAGCAGAAGTTATCAAAGGTGTTAGTTTAGAGCAAGCCAGTGAAACAAAATTATCTATAAACTCATGGTGCAAATTCTCAAAATAAGCATAAATGTCTTATTGTGTTGCTCAGGTTACGTACTTAAGAGGATTTGATCATCACCAGAAAGGAATATGTGACCTGGTTATTTCTGGATTTCCCTAGGAAGCCTTAAGTAGTTGAGATGCCTCCCCCACCCTTAAAAATAATAGTACATTTCCATTAAATATATATATATATACATATGCACGGTTGCTTCAACAAAGGCCACGTTTTCAGCTTGCTTAAAATATCCCAGTTACAGATCACTTTCTTCAAAGCTTCCTGGCATTCATTTTCCCTCATCCACTTCAAACAATAGCACAGTCCAAATGAGATAGAAGTTAAGCATTGGGGGTGTTTGCTTACCTAATGAATCCCTTCATTCCTCTAGATGGGATTCACTGGCCTTGCTGCACCATCGACATAAAAGCAGTAGTGTTGAATGAAGAGGGACTGAGTTTCTGCACCTCAGTGAGAGTTATCCTGGCTCATAGTCAATCACAGGGTGACCGCAGGCTGCTCTTCTCCAGCACTGACTACAACTATGGTCTTAATGATGCTGATGCAGATCTGCAGAAAAATCCTCTGATTTAACATACTGCTCTGACATTCGTCAGAGAATGGATTTGTTCTGCATTTCTAATTCTGTATTACTTTGAATCATGGCACAGATTATCCTAAATCACCATCAAGCAGGAAGTGTAATGATTGAACCACTGAACCCAACTGGTTGTGAAACACTGTCTAACCTTCTAATGTTTACAGTGTGCTTTCAAATCTCTTGTAGAGCCACACTGTACTTCTTTTAAACAGTTAATAGGCAAAAAAAAAATGTTTGATTATTAAATTGCTGTTGTTTCTGCTGCAGGGAAATGGTAATAACTCTTGTTTATTTTAGTGTTTGGTGGGGAAGGGACAGAAGTGAGAATTGGCTGGGAAATGCAACTTCATGCCTGCACAAGAGTAAATTCTATTAAAGTTATATCCTTCTTCCACCACTGCAGTTGTTGTACATGAGGAGAGTCTATATGCTGCTACTGCTGTCTGGAACAGTGTTTGCAATATACTATACTAATAGCTATTTAATCATTTGTTATTTGGGCTATCATTTGTAAGTGTGTAACAATCATTTATAAAGGGAGAAAAATTATTAAAATGTCATTTTAAAGAAATTCCTACTAATATGAAGATTTTCAAGTATGATTTGTCTAAATGTAATCACTAGGGAAAACAGTCCTTTTGCAAAGGTCTACTGGATTCATGATGCACTTTTAGACTGTGTTTAGATACGTAATAAAATACAGAAGCTGGCAATTACTACAGTAGAACTTTCTGAAATTTCTGTAACAACTGTTTTGAAATAAAAAAAAAAAAAAAAAGAGAGAAAAAAAAAGGTAGTTCAAAAAGATCTGTTTTTGCCAGAGCACTTATTTACCTTTCTTTGCTTTCAAAATGATAAAACAATAAAGCAACTGCTTTTCTCTAAGATCTTTCACTGCTCTAGTTCTAACTTCACAGCTTTAAAGAAAACCAAAGTTTACACTATTGCACACAATGCTTTCCATTTTGTAAGTTATTTCTAACTCTGAGATCAGGTGTCATTCAGGTGTCCCTTGTTCTGTCCAGTATGACTTCACATGGAACTGAGATGGACATTATTCTCAGTGGTTTTTTTCAAAGGGGAGAAGAGTTTCTTTTATTTGTGGCTAACATTCCAGTAAGAGTGAACACATAAGTATTGACTGCAGATCTTCTCTAAATTGCTTCAGTGACACTGGAGGAAGCATGCTCCTTGTGTATGCCTGTCTCCCCATATTGAATCATAGAATCAACCAGGTTGGAAGAGACCTCCAAGATCATCCAGCCCAACCTAGCACCCAGCCCTATCCAGTCATCCTGACCATGGCACTAAGTGCCTCATCCAGTCTTTTCTTGAACACCCCCAGGGACGGTGACTCCACCACCTCCCTGGGCAGACCATTCCAATGGTGGCATTGCTGGCTCCCATAGCTAAAGGAGGTTTGTTAAAACCAAAGGGCACTAAACAACACACTAGTACCTGTGACTTCCTCTGAATTGTTATCTGACCTTCCTCAAGAAAGAAGTTATTGTCTCTTTCTGCTTCACAAAAATGAAAAGGAAATAAAAAGGCACTGATCCAAAAATAAGACAAGATCAGGGTTTGCTATCTCCACAAGTCAGCCTTCAATGAGATAGTACCATCTTTTATCTAAGTAAAGAAGAAATACAACAAACAAATATCTGTTTGAATTAGAACGATATCAGCTACTCAAAAGAGTTGTGCACAGATCAGTCACACTTTGGGAGAGGAATGTTTCAGAGAGGTGTTCTTTATTTCAGACTTCTGAGAAGAAAATGCTAAATTCCTTCATCAGATTTTATTTAATACTTTCTCAGGTACTGCCTCTAATTGAAGACTATTGGAGCTTTGAAGCTTTCCAAACAAAAATTTAAAATAAATAACTAAATAAATAACTGTGATGGTTTGGGTGTCTCCCGCCCCCCACGCTTTAGAAATCACCCAGACTAGACTCAGCCGGCTCTGGAAACTTGAATGAAGCTTATATTTACAGCTGGCACAATTTACAAGCAGATATTTACAGTATATACAGATATAGACAGAAATATACAAGGTAAAAAGGTAATACAGACACAAACTCCCCTCCCAGAAACCTGAGTCCTCAGAAGGGGCTCTCAACCACCCCTCACCTTTCCCCTACCCCTCTCAACCAGGAAGAATGGAGGTTCGGCCAAGAGGATTAAGAAGCAAAGGTGAAATCAGCCAAAGCAAATGGAGGGTGAGGTTAGAAAGCAAGATGGAGTTCAGCCAGCAGACTGAGCTAAGTGCCCAAGCGAAGTGCAGAGCAAAGTGACTTTATCTTTGTTTTGCCTTTCTTCTTTACACATCTCAGCAAGACTGTGAGCGAAGTAGACCTCACCATTGTTTTCATTTCTCAGCCTATGATCTAATTCTTCTCACCAAAACATTCTAGCTAGCTTCAAACTAGCACAATAACTCTGTGCCACATGGTTGTCATTATGCTTCTTTCCAGGCAACAGTTTTCCTATTTCTGGTCTTCCTGGCATTTTTCACCGTAGCAAACTTCACCTAAATTCAGTCAATTAGTGAGTGCTGGAAAAAAAAAATAAACAACTTCACCAGTCTTGGATTTCATTCATATGAGCTGCTGTCTTGTAGCCTTTAGGGCAGCGGTCAAGTCTCTTTTAATATCATTTCTGCATGACAGCAAAGAACTCCATTTAATGTTGACCATGGCAGTCAACTCTGATTCATTATCCTTACAACTGAATGCAGCCAGAACTTACCGTTATGGCAACCCTCCCTGTCTTTGCATATCAAGCTCAAAGTTCACCCTGTTTGTATTTATGGAACAACAACAAAATTACAAATCCCCAGGATCTAATTATTTCGACATTTCCAATTGACTGATTGCATGCATAGTTCTTGTATATTTGGATTATCTATAGTTCTGGGAGGCAATAACGACAAGCATTATCTGAGAGAAGGTTACTGCACTGTGGTTATGTGACAGAACAAGAGTAGCCCATGACTACAGAGAAGTATGTGTAGAAAAAGAACAGCTATGAGAAGATTTGCCTTTGTTAGTCTGGTTATCAAAACAAGAACTTCAACAGCTGTCCAGACTGATAACACTCCTAACACTTTCTACAATTTTATGCTACACCTTTCCTCACTTAAGCATGTAGCCAAATGTTAAACAATAACACCACTGAATTGGCCTGTGGCGCTGGCAGAATTATCCTCCAAAAATATTCCTGTTTGGTGTGCAATGTGAGAATGTTCTTAACAAGCTTGGAAAAATGACATATCAAGCAAGGCTCTAAGGACATTGCTGAAAACATTAACACATAATAATTTTTTTCCCTCTGTTCTGAAGACAACCAAATAACCTCCCCCACCCCAAAAAAAAAAAGAAAACAAAACCAAACAACAACAAAAACCCCAGCAAACACACAAACCCACTGTAGTATTTCACTGTTCACTAATGAAAATCTCAAAACTAAAATTGCATCCTTAGCAAAAACTCAATCTTCCCGAAATATCAGTGAAAAACAGTAAATCTGATTGATTAATTACTTTCTTCAAAGCCTCCTTAGAAATATTAGTCACAAACCGAATCCTAACCCAGAGCTGTTGAGCTACTGCACTGTAATTTGGGGATGTGCAAATGGGGAACCGTGGTTCACCAAGCTGGGGGCTGATGTGGCTGGGCTGGAGGGCAGAAGGGCTCTGCAGTGGGACCTTGACCGCCTGGACAGATGGGCAGAGTCCAATGGGATGGCATTCAATGGCTCCAAGTGCTGGGTGCTGCACTTTGGCCACAACAACCCCATGCAGAGATACAGGCTGGGGTCGGANGCCTCGAGCACAGCCCTACAGGGAGAGGCTGAGGGAGCTGGGGGTGTTTAGCCTGGAGAAGAGGAGGCTCAGGGGTGACCTTATTGCTGTCTACAACTACCTGAGGGGTGGTTGTAGCCAGGGGGAGGTTGCTCTCTTCTCTCAGGTGGCCAGCACCAGAACGAGAGGACACAGCCTCAGGCTGTGCCGGGGGAAGTTTAGGCTCAAGGTGAGGAGAAAGTTCTTCACTGAGAGAGTCATTGGACACTGGAATGGGCTGCCCAGGGAGGTGGTGGAGTCGCCGTCCCTGGAGCTGTTTAAGGCAAGGTTGGACGTGGCACTTGGTGCCATGGTCTAGCCTTGAGCTCTGTGGTGAAGGGTTGGACTTGATGATCTATGAGGTCTCTTCCAACCCTGATGATACTGTGATACTACTATGATATGATAGTTTCAAACTGACCCTCTAGCCAACCCAGCACAAGAATGGTGAAAGTTTGTCCACCTAAGGGAAAACATGAACAATGGACTCTAACATTCACATTACTCTTAAGTTGCATGGCTAGATCCCACTTTTTTTCCAATGTGGATGCTGGGGGAACAACTATACCATAGCTCTTCAATTAGTAATCAGGTTAGTTTTTAAAATCAACACATTTCTACCATGCTACCAATTTTGCTAATACAGTAGAATATGCCTCAGAAAACTGTATCTTAGATAAACAGCTTACAACAGCAATGGCTAACGTGTGCTTATCGTGAAATAAATATTTCACATCTCAGTGAAAGTGTTGAATGGGTTTGGATGAGTATCTAAAAGGGCTTCCTGTCTCTTTGCTCCACTCTTACCTGATGGATGGTGAATAGCTGCTCTGTTCCAAGGGTGGGCCACAAATTCAGAAAATACAGTCTGGACCCCAGTTCTCCAGAAGATCACTTTCTCACTGAACCATTTTGGCTTTCTAGTCAGAGCAGGTTACCTTCATCTCCACTCCATTTCAGCTATGTCAGAGAAGCAGCAGACGCCATGGGAAGCACATACAATGCAGGGCCATTCCTTTCTCTTTCCTTCCCATTGCAGAGGCATAGCTACGGCATGCATCACCAGTGCAGTCCTTTAAATGTTTAACCGAAATTTTTGTATGCTTATTTCATTTCTCAATAAGCCTAGAGAAAAAACCCTAAGCCTATGTGATGGTTTGGGTGTCCCCCCCACACACACACTTTTAGAAATCACCCAGACTAGACTCAGCCGGCTCTGGAAATTTGAATGAAGCTTATATTTACAGCTGGCACAATTTACAAGCAGATATTTACAGTATATACAGATATAGACAGAAATATACAAGGTAAAAGGTAATACAAACACAATTCCCCTCCCAGAAACCTGAGTCCTCAGAAGGGGNGCCAAGAGGGTTAAAAAGCAAGGTGAAGCAGCCAAGCAAAGGGAGGGTGAGGCTGGAAAGCAAGATGGAGTCCAGCCAGCAGCCACAGCTTCTCCCCAGCAGGCAAGGAGCTGAGAGCACAGCCCAGCACAAAGTGCCCAAGCCAAGTGCCCAAGCAAAAGTGACCTAATCTTTGTTTTGCCTTTCTTCTTTACACATCTCAGCAAGACTGTGAGGGAAGTAGACACCATTGTTTTCATTTTACAGCCTATCATCTAGTTCTTCTCACCAAAACATGCTAGCTAGGCTCAAACTAGCACAGCCTACCTTAGTCCAAACACAATCTCTTCTAAAATGTGAAGGTTCAGGCACTGTGGATATTTATGAGGAAAGAAGTTCACCTTAACAGTAGCTGATCCTTCTCACTGATTACTGACGATAAAAATCTTCTACCATTTTGTTTGAGCTGATGGAGAAAACAGTGCCTTGCAGCACCTCCAAAACTTCAGAGTTGGGCTCCAGCCCCAGGATAAGTTGAGCTGGCTTTACACTGGACATTTCATGCTTCAGTTTGCCCACATCACCATCAGGGATGGGTGCGAGTCATCCTCTTGGGGGAAGGATGAATCCAGGAGGTCTATTAACTTCAGTATTGAGTTGTCAGGAGAAAATGTCACAGCTGATAGAGGAAGGAAAGGAAGCAGGAAAGGATGTGGATACTTTACTACCAGTTTACTCAAGACAGGCTTGAGAGTAAGGGCTGGAGGAGAGAGAGGATATCCCCATTCTGTTGTGTTCATTTCCTCCTGAGATGTGATGAATAAATATGTCTACCATAGGTAAGTCCAAACAATACATTGTAGTTCAAGATACGTATCAGGGGTGATACTGAGAAAGACAGAAATAAAGAAGGAAAAAAAAGGAGTGTTTTAGGCTTATAAATCCCACAGCAAATAAATAAATACACACACACACACATGTATATATATAACATAAATTTGAATGCAGATCCTTTTATTCCTAAACCACAGATTTTAGCAGTATGTTGGAACAGGTATCTCAAGTAACCACTGAAACTAGAAGCTGCTTCCTCAGTCTCCTCTCTGCAACCCAAGTGCTACAGTTTTTAAAACTGTAATTTCTTGCCTCTACTAAAAGGGACACATTTGATAACTGTTCCTTTCTGTTCCGGTGAAATTAACCTTACAATCAAAATGCTAGATTTTAACATGCTTTAATAGAAGTTATGATCTAAGATAATTGAGTGAAACCACCTGGACAAGTACAGAAACCAGCAATGCACTTGACCTGGGAAAGGCTGGCTTATATGATGCCATATAAATTCTGGTTCCCACAACCCTGTGTCTATGAGACTCCCCTCCTTTAAAGATACATTTATAGTTGATCACTGTGCCTCATAATATGACAGTATCACACAGTATCACCAAGGTTGGAAGAGACCTCACAGATCATCAAGTCCAACCCTTTACCACAGAGCTCAAGGCTAGACCATGGCACCAAGTGCCACGTCCAATCCTGCCTTGAACAGCTCCAGGGACGGCGACTCCACTACCTCCCTGGGCAGCCCATTCCAGTGGCCAATGACTCTCTCAGTGAGGAACTTTCTCC
>WAAF01017945.1:0-41709 GCA_013400475.1 Tricholaema leucomelas | reverse complement strand
CTCTGCATGGGGTTGTTGTGGCCAAAGTGCAGCACCCAGCACTTGGACTTACTGAACGCCATCCCCTTGGACTCTGCCCATCTGTCCAGGCGGTCGAGGTCTCGCTGCAAAGCCCTTCTGCCCTCCAGCCCAGCCACATCTGCCCCCAGCTTGGTGTCATCTGCAAACCTGCTGATGACTGACTCCATGCCCTCATCCAGATCATCTATGAAGATGTTAAAGAGGATGGGGCCCAGCACTGATCCCTGAGGGACACCACTAGTGACTGGCCGCCAGCTGGATGTGGCACCAATCACCACCACTCTCTGGGCTCGGCCCTCCAGCCAGTTCCTCACCTATCACAGAGTGTTACCATCCAAGCCGTGGATAATGTGCCATTACGGACAGAGTTGGCTGACCTGCCAGGCTAGTACAAAGCATTCAGACTCTCTACCGTACTGAGCAGATCCTAGGATCTCGGCTACATTTTTGGTAATGTGGTACATTAAGTACCGATGTCTATGATTTTAGATAATTTCCTGGTGCGAAAAGGGTGTGCCAGTTAGCTCTGCCGATATCTGGAGTTACTTATGTTGCAAAAGCCAGCAGCTTTCACAAGCTGAAGGGAGGGATAATAGAAAACGTGGGTGCTGCGCGGCAAGGGAACACAGCATTCCAAAACTCCTTACTTCGCCATCCGTCCTCCCCCGCGCAAGGGTGACTATCAGCCTCTGTGGGTGAGTCATCCCGGGGTTGCCTTTCACGCCTCCAGCCCAAACTGCTGCCACCCTTCGCCATGCACGCCCTGCACACATCACACCACCCCCTCGCCCCCGCACGACGTTACAGCCGCTTTACGAGACGTCATTTCTGACCAAAGTGGCCGCTGGGTGTCACTGTTTCATCTCCGCCAGACAGACACTCAGCCTGGGCGCCGGCCCGAAATGCGGGAACTGGGCTCCTTAGGGACAAAGAGCTTCCCACCTGCCCCCAGCACCGCTCTTCCAGGCGTGCCTTACTGAGAGAACAGGAGAGGCTAAGGACAAGCAGGCTCCCGGCTACAACGCAGGGGACCCTACAACGCTACGGCTGCTGACCGAACCGCAGCGAACCTCGGCCGCAGTGCACTAGCAATTAAGGATTATGCACAGGAGCAGGCTAAACTCGCAAGCCCTCTTAAGTAAATTCCTGGGACTCTAGGTAGAGCCTAGATCTTGTGACTGTAGGCTCTTGAGCAGAGAGACCTAACACTATGTACAGCAAGAAGATGTTGAAGGGAAAATTGGAGTACCTGCCTATTTGTATTACCCATGTTCATCATTATCTTTCTAACTCCAGGATGAGAAGTATTGCATAAATAGCAAAACTGCTTGTGTAGAAATAATCTTCAATTTGAAATGCAGTCATATACGGTAATAGTAATACTTCATCTGCAAAGAAACAACAGGAAATCCTGCTCATGTTTCAATGGTTCAGAATTTGTCTGAAAATTGCAGTCTTTAACGCTGACATTTTCTAGGCTGATTCCTGGTTGGAGGTAAACATAACCAGGGAAATAAATAAAAGGTTTAGCCATAAATAATGAACAAAACTAAAATAAAACCAACAAAAATTGCATGCATACACTAAAATCAATGAGCAGCAATGTTTCTGGTTTTAGTGGCTAGAGCCCATGGAGATGTCATAGAATAACCTAAGTTGGAAGGGACTCATAAGGATGATTGAGTTCAACTCCCTATGCATGATCCACACAGTAAATAATAAGGACTTGTTTACATCTTCAGCACTGGGACCTATGACCTATTTTCTGACCAGCCATCAAAAGTAGAAACGTGAAGTTTATCATCCCAGCTCTTTACTAAATTACTTCCCATAACAGAAACCTGCAAAGCAGATACTCAGTTTTCCACTTTGCAGGTGAGTTCCTCTTCTAGAAGGCTGTAGGTGAACATTCAAACTTCAGAAGTACTAGAGTAAAAGTAGGTCCTACGTCCTTGCTTTGTTGCTCTGGAGTGTGAGACGCAAAGATTTCACACAATAATGTGCCACTGAAGCCACAAAAGTTTTCCCAGCCAAGGCCTGCCCTGGCTTTAAACTAGGCCTAGGTACAGAAAGCTTAAAAAGTCAAAAGTTGTCTGTATGAGAAAGTTTATTTCTGTCAAAGAACTTCTGGACTTCTGTTGAGACAGGGAGACACAGGAAGTGCTGTACCAACTATGCACTGGTCAACTAGCATCTATTTTGCACTGTGGCACACCGTCCTTGGGGGCTGTTAATCAGGAAGCAATTGAAGAACAATAAGGTGGTATTCATGTTCTCATTTTCTGAATTTTCTGCACCATATTTCATGTGTGCCATAGGGTTGAGCACTCAGGATAGATAGAATTCAGTGGGAGCTGATCCCTGAGAACACAGGAAGACTACAAACATGTTGTGAGATTATGCAGTGAAAAAATTATAAGGGGCAAAGCCCAGACAGAATTTAATCTGGCTACTGCTATAAAAAGACAATTAAAAGTGTTTCAAAAGGAGGGCTAAGAAGAATCTTCATCTTTCTTTTAATAAAATGGGAAACAGTGACAAAGGATGAGAAGAAGGATGAGGTATTCAGTGCCTGAAAAACTGCTTAGTAGAGAAAGGCCTGGGGATGACAGCCAGATGAGTATGAGCCACCAATGTGCCCATTTGGCCAAAAAGACCAACATTATTCTGGGTGGATTCAGAAACAGCATGGCCAGCAAGCACAAGGAAATGACTGCCCTGTTTTACTTAGTACTGATAAGGCCACACCTTGAGTACTGTGTTCAGTTTTCCACCCCTCACTACAAGGCCAGTGAGATGCTGGAGCATGTCCAAAGTAGGGCAGTGAAGCTGGCAAAAAGTCTTCAGCATAAGCCTTGTAAGGAGCAGGGAACTGAGGGAACTGGGATTGCTTAGTCTGGAGAAAGCGGAGTCTGACCTTTTCACTCTCTACAACCACTGAAAGGAGGTTGTCATTCCCTTTTCCCAATAGCAATGGACAGGGAAAGAGCCATAAGCTGTGCTAGTGGAGGTTTAGATTCAGTATTAGGAAAAATTCTTCACTGGAAATTTTGTCAAGCATTGGAACAGGCTACCCAGGGAAGTGATGGAGGCACTATACCCAGAGGAATTTAAAGATGTGTAGGTGTAGTGTTTAGGGATATGGCTTAGTGGTGGACTTCACAGTATTAATAGTCAGACCTGATGATCAGAAAGGTCTATTCCAACATAACGAATCCATGATGCTTTGTGCATCACTGTGTGTAATCTGAAAACTCCAGAGAAAGAGGGTCCCTAATCAGGACCCAAATCTCCCAAGAGAACATGCTTCTGCCTGTGTTCTGCTTCACATACAAGCAGCAGAAGAATGCATAATATACATATATACATTGACTAACCTGATAACCTTATGATACCTTGACCAAATGGATAGAGGAAGAAAGAGCTGTGGATGTCTTATGAGTAAAGTTGTATCTCTACTGGTAAGACCGGTCCTCAGGAACATTCTCAGTCCAGTGTTTTGTTGGAATGCATCTGTCTTCCCTTGTCCTGTTCCATGTCTCATCAATACTCTTCTCACTCTGTTTTTGTCCTTTATATTCCAGCTGTCCTGCCTTTTGGCTTTTCTCACAGGCTGACACCTAGCTCTGCACTGGCTCCTGCTCCTTTGGAATTACTGTGTCCATCTCACAGCCTTGTGCATTTTGCCTTATCCACAGCCCTTGAAGGCTACTTTACTCCTCTTTGGCTTTCAAAGGCTGCTGTGCCATCATCATGCAAGATTCACCCAAAAGTAATCCCATGTCCCTTCCTTTCTGTGAAAGAGAGCTAAACTACAGTTTTGAGTCTATGGGCCAGGATTAGGGATGGTTACCATGCCCTGAGGGGCAGGGAGGTGGATGGGCCAAGTTTGCAGGTACTTCAGAAGCACAGTGCTCTAGGAAGTTGCTTGGGGGTTTTGTGCCTATCATCACTTGAATCTGAGCTATATCCTGGACAAAAAAAAACACCCATCCCTGTTCTCCTTCCTCTAAAAGTGCACCAACTCCTGGTTTAGCTGTGCAGCTGACTGGGAGCAGGGAGTTGATCTGTCTGGAAACTGGTCTTTTCTAGGTTGTTATTCTCCTAGACTGGGTCAGTGATCTGACTGAGCCTGTAGATTACAGGGTATGGGGGAAGAGGGGCTGGAGATACTGTGAAGTGAACTGGAACTGTCTTTTTTTTCCTATCTCTTTCATGCCTTCCCACTTGGAATGAATCTGAACAGTGGATGAGGCTCTGCAATGAAACATATTTGCCTCTGGGCTATAAATTTGGGGTTCTGCTGCTAGGCAGTATTGAACCTAAGTCCTGGACAAAAAATCAGGGTTTTAGACACACCTGTCTTTTCAGTAGTTGCTCATTAATTTTATTTGACTGGCTCCTAACAGAGCTTCCTGGCTTTTATGAAAGCTTCTCCAGCCTCCCTCTTCTGCCCTAGTTGTGAGTGTTTACTACAAGCCACCAAACCAGGAGGAAGCTGTTGATGAGGTTTTCTACAGTCAGCTGTAAGTAGCCTCGAGATCAAGTGCCCTGATGCTCGTGAGTGACTTCAATCACTCTGATATTAGTTGGAAAGATCACGCAGCCAAGCATAAGCGGTCTAAAAGGTTCCTGCAGTGGCACTGATGACAACTTTCTCCTGCAGGCAGTTGAAGAGCAAGCATGATGCTGGACCTTGCATTAACAAACAAAGAAGGACTGGTTGATAGATGTTAAGACCAGCCCTCAGGAACCTCAGTCTCTGGAAGCAAAGGAACAGAACTGGAGGGAAAAGGATACAGCAATAGTCAGTCAGGACTCTCTCTTGTACCAACTGAAGACACACAAATCCATGAGCCCCAATGGGGTGCCTCCATGAGTTCTGAGAGAGCTGGCTGATGCTGTTGCTGAGCCTCTCTCCATCATCTTTGAAAAGTCATGGAGAACAGGAGAGATGTCTGATGACTGGAAGAAAGCAAATGTCACTCCAGTCCTCAAGAAAGGCAAGAAGGAAGAACCAGGCAACTACAGACCAGTCAGCTTCACCTCCATCCTTGGAAAGATGATGGAGCTGCTGATTCTGGAGGTCATCTCTGACCACGTGGAAGAAAAGAGGTTCGTCAGGAGTAGCCAACATGGATTTACCAAGGGGAGACTTGGTTTGACTAATCTGATAGCTTCCTATGAAACCATGACCAAATGGGCAGATGAAGGAGGAGCTGTGGATGTCATATACCTTGACTTCAGCAAGGCTTTAGATATTGTCTCCCATAGCATCCTCATAGACAAGCCCAGGAGATGTGGCACAGACAGTTGGTCCATGAGGTGGATTGAAAACTGACTCCACAACAGAGTTCAGAGGGTTGTGATCAGTGGCAGTGTCAAATTGGAGGCATGTGGCCAGTGGTGCTCCCCAGGGATCTGTACTGGGTCTAGTTTTGTTCAGTACCTTTATTAACAACCTAGATGAGGACACTGAGTGTACCCTCAGCAAGTTTGCTGACGATACAAAACTCTGTGTGTGTGTGTGTGGAGGAGTGGTGTGTGGCTGACACCCCTCAGGCTATTCTGTCATCCCACAAGATCAGAACAGGCTGGAGAGCTGGGAGAAGGCCAACCACGTGAAGTTCAGTGAGGACAAATGCAGAATCCTGCATCTGGGAAGCAATAACAACAGGCACCAGTACAGGTTCTGGGCTGCCCTGCTGGAAAGCAGCTCCATAGAGAAAGACCTTGGAGTCCTGTTGAACAGCAAGTTCTGCATGGGCCAACAATGTGACCTTGTAGCAAAGAGAGCCAATGGCATCGTGGGGTGCATCAATAAAAGTGTTTCCAGCAGGTCTAGGGAGGTTCTCCTCCCCTGCTCTTCTGCCCTGATGTATGACAATGATGTATTTCAGCTCAGTTTAGTATGAAACAATGGTCTGCCATCCAGGTGTTGATGATAGATAAGATAAATGGAAGTGTGAATGGAAGGAATGCTGGTGTAGGTCTGATGTAATTAACCAATGTAATTAGTATGCATGGGTAATAAAGGGTGTGATCTGAAGACTATTTGTGCCTCAACCAGATGCTACACTGATGAGACGACACCTGGAATACCGTGTCCACTTTTGGACTTCCCAGTTCAAGAGAGACAGGAACCTGCTGGAAAGAGTCCACTGGAGAGCCGTGAGGATGACTGGGGAACTTGAGCATCTCCCCTATGAAGATGGACTGAGAAACCTGGGACAGTTTAGTCTGGAGAGGAGAAGGCTGAGAGGAGATCTGATCAATGTATACAAATATCTGAGGGGTGGGTGTCAAGTGGATGGGGCCAATCTTTTAGCTGGTCAGCAGCAATAAGATAGCAATAAGAAAAGTGGATGCAAACTTGAACATAGAAGGTTTCATCTCAACATGAGGAGAAACATCTTTATAGTGAGGGTGATGGAGCACTGGAACAAGCTGCCCAGAGAGGTTGTGGAGTCTTCTTCTCTGGAGACTTTCAAAACCTGCCTGGATGCATTCTTGTGTGAACTACCCTGGGTGATCCTGCTTAGGCATGGAGGTTGGACTTGATCTCTGGAGGTCCCTTCCAATCTCTAAGGTTCTGTGATATTTATCTTTCAGGACAGAAAACCCCACTTTGCAGAGTGTTCATTCAGGACATGGAAAGTCCTTCTTCTAAGTCAAATTCGTTTAAGACAGTTCCCTCTCTCTGCCTCTCCAGAAAGCAGCTAATCACTTTTTCATCTCTGAATATTCTTGGACAAACTACTCTTAGTCAGGACATAATCTGAAGCTCTTCACTAGGCCAGAGGGCTCCCTAGCCCACAGCAAAGCTATGTTAAGGTACTGCCTGCTGCAATTTGAAGAGTCTCAAGCAGAGAAGAGATTGCAACATGTGGGAAAACTTTCAGAGTGGTTTTATATGCTGTATAATAGGAGACACCAATGGCATAACCAGATGTTTCTCCTACTGCCTGCTTTATTACATATTTTCTACGTTGGCCTGTTTTAAGTCTCTTGAGCCTAGAAATCAAAATAAGAAAGCAGATGGAGAAAAAACCTCTTTAATGATTCCTTAACAGACTTTATAGATCAGCCAAGCTCTGGGCTGTTTGGGAAAATCATGCATATACCATGCTGGCTGTGTCTCCTCCATGAGAATTTGGGGAAACACAGGCAGTTTATGAACTTTAGTATCTACTGCATTAGGAAACATCTATTAAGATTTATTAATCTTACTTTAGTGCATAGGCGTTTTAAGCAGCCATGACATTGCACTCTTTTGAAGACCCAGGGCTAAGTCACACTCTCCTTCAGTTCCATACCTGCCAAGAGAAGCATTTCAAATTGAGAAAGGATTGAAAATGGTGAAAACTAGTATTAAAGATTTTACTCCTCTACTGCAGCAATATCGTGCCTTCAGCTACTTTTTTAATCTTAGGTCTTCTGCTGCTGTTTTCCTTTCTTTATCTATTTGCAGTGCAAAGATCTATCTAATGCAGTGCAAAAACTGAACCATGGGAAAACCTGACTACTGCATCCACCCAAGCAGCTGAGCTATAGCAACACTCCCAGGTTTGCTTCTCTCAGAGCTCTGAGCAGCATAGTACCACCTGTAATACATTTGTTTCTACATCCACAAGAAAGGAGACCTTGGTGATCCCTGGCTACCATTCTATGTGTCTGAAATCCTTATAGTCAAGTCCAGCTCACTTCATGTTACAGCAGGGAGATGGATAGCCTAAAGGATAGAAGTTTTTCTGCTTCACACCTTGAGCTTTCCTCAAATACAGTTGGTCAAAGCAGAGAGCCAACTGTCAGAACTCTTCTACTCAATGCTCTTTAAACCTTGTGTCTTTCTCCTTTTCCAGCCACGATATTTAAAAACACTACTAAATGAACATTCACTAACACTAAGCAAGCAAGGCCTCGTATACTGTTGTGAACCAATTCATATACCCAGTAGAAGATCCAGAGATGAATGGAAGTGGGAGCAGAACATGCATGTCCAGGTCAGGAGTCACTTAGTACTGTGGCTATACAAATAACAAATAAACTTGTGGCCACCTGACAGGAATGTGGAGATCAAAATCAGTATTTCACTACCTAAATAAAACAAAACTTTCAGAGTTTAACTTGTCACAAACAATTACCCCCACAAGGCAAAAGGAAACACCAGTGTTTGTGCTTTCTGAACAGAGTACTGAAAACGCAAATGAAAGGAGAAAGAGATACTTTGAAGACCAGAATCTCATCTTGGTTAAGCCCAAACTGGACAACTGCCTGCTCCACTGAAGCAATCAATTTACTCAAATTTGGCACTTAAATAACCATCAGCAAAACTTGGGACTACAAACAAGGCCAACCTGACCATCCGTCAGTGCACAGTTGTTGGTACTGTGATGTTGGTTCTCTCTTCCAAAGAGAGAAGCAGCTAAACTCAGATGAGTAAGCGATGCCTCATTTTTTTTTCTTAACAGGATGTATCAACAATATTTTCCTTATGTTTTTCTAAAAAAAAAAAAAAACCAACAAAAAACCCTATTTCAGCCTACTTCTGTTGCATGCTGCTCCTTCATAAACCCATGTGGGCTGCAATGATTCATCGGAATTTACATAGTTGATGCATGCAAGGTTTTATCGTATGAAGCTCTGATAAGGCAGACAGAGGACAGGGAAGTGATTCAAGACAGGAACAAAGTTGAAGGTTGGAAGGTTGGACTCAAAGATCTTAGAGGTCTTTTCCAACATGGTTAATTTTGTGATTCTGTGACAGCCAGCATGGCTTTACTAAGGGCTAGTGACTTTCTACAACATCTTGACTTTATCAGTGGACAAGAGATGACCAATAGATTTTATCTATCTGGACTTCTGCAAGGCCTTTGACATGGTTGCCCACAACATCCTTCTTTCTGAGTTAGAAAGACATGGATCTGATGGGTGTTTGGTGGATAAGGAACTGGCTGGATAGACACGTCCTGCTGTCAGTAGCTTGAGGTCTAGATGGAAACTGGTGACAAATGGTGTTCCTCAAGCCTCCATACTGGGACAAGCGTTGTTTAATATCATCATCAGTAATAGAGACAGTAGGATTGAGTGCACCCTCTGTCATCCAGAACCTGGACAAGCTGGACAAGTGGGCCCATGACAACCTCATGGAGTTCAACAAGACCAAGTGCAAGGTCCTGCAACTGGGTTAGAACAAAACCCATTATCAATACAGGGTGGGGGGGATGATATGATAGAGTAGCCCTGCAGAAAAGGACTTCAGGGTACAGGTGGACAAAAAAAAATAGATGTAAGGCAGCAATGTGCACTTGCAGCCTGGATGGTAAATCGAACTCTGCTCTGGTGAGACCTCACCTGGAGTACTGCCTCTACCTCTGAAGCCCTCAATACAGGAAGGACATGGAACTGATGGAGTGGGTCCAGAGGAGTGCCACAAAAAGTGATCAGAGGCTTAGAACACCTCTGCCACAAAGATGTGCTGAGGGAGCTGGGGTTTTCAGTCTGCAGAAGAGAAGGCTTCGGGGAGTCCTAATAGCAGCCTTCCAGTACCTTAAGGGAGACTACAAAAAAGCTGTGGAAGGACTGTTTACAAGGTCATGTAGCAGTAGGACATGGGACAATGGTTTTAAACCAGAGAAGGGTCAATTTAGATTGGACATTAGGAAAGTCTATGAGGGCAGTCGAACACTGAAATAGGTTGCCCAGGGAGGAGATGGAGGCCTCACCCCTGGAGACATTGAAAGTCAGGCTTGATAGGGCTCTGTGAAACCTGATTTAGTTGGGGATGTTCCTGCTGACTGTATGGGGGTTGGACTAGACAACCTTCAAAGGTCCCCTTTCTATGTCCCTGTGCTTTTTATGATTCTGTGATCTCCTTTCATAAGGTGGGCACCTTAGCAGCCATGAACTTTTGTGTAAAACAGCTGTAAGAGTACCAGGGCAAAACATTGCTCTGTCTGCCTGCACCACAGTGCCAGTGATCAGGGATGAAAGAAAATTATTTCCAATTATCTTTTATTCCAGTTATAGCAGCACACTGCAGATACATATTTCTATTACTGCCATTATTATTGATAGCTACATTTCCAAACCTAACACAACCTTTTAGAGCTACCTGTGCCCAAAAATGACAGTCATTCATAGCTGATGATTAGTCAGCACTGTAATCGATGAAAAGTTAAGGATAAAAGCCCCTCTTTCACCCCCCTTTTCAAGTGATTACCCCAGCCAAATCATGGAAATAAAAGCACTGCAATATTTACCTGCTGACATCTGCCAGCTCACTGCTTCCATGCATATAGCATGGTACAGCACTGATGTACGGTACAGTAAGACGAACAGCAACTCCTAAGGCCAATGCAATTGTGTACAGTGAACTCTGCTAGCCAGCTGCCACCTTCCCTCCTAGCACATTCAGGTGACAGAGAAGGCAGAGGTGCAGACAGTGTCTGATTAGACAGTCTTTAGGTGAAATTGCAGCTGCTGCTAATCACCATACAACACAAGAATACTTTCAGATCAGTACAGCAATGCTTAAATACAAAAGCCATTCCTATCCATTTCACACATCACAGCCATTCAGCTCCCAAAAAAGAAAGGTTAGGTCATGGCTCCCTGACTAAGCAGGCAGTAGTGCATGGCACAAAGAGACAATAACGTGCTGTACAGCATGAGGAGACTGTGTTGTGGTAACTTGGGACAGTTTAGCTACCACATCAGAGCATGCAGAATCCCAAGCGCACCTGACTTCCTTGTTACAACAAGATGGGGTAGCTCACTTTCCCTCTCTGCACATACCCCAGCATGGATGTCAGCCGTAGATTTCAGAACTTGGATGACAGCACCTGCATGACATCAGCTAGTAATGATCAAACTAGGACATTGCATATGTATGAAATGTTAATCAGTGTAAGCTTTATTTTGCAACCCTGCAGTACTTTCCCATGTGGTTCACTTCCAAGCAGGGTTCCACTGCATGGAGTGCTCCCACTGAGGTTACACTATGCTTTCCATAGAGCCAAAGTTTTCCCAGTGCTGTGCCTCATCCCTGAGGGATCTGCACTTGCCTTTTGCTCATTACAGGTGCAACTGAGCAAGCTGGGCAGCTTCAGCAAATGTGGCTCTGCAGAGTTCACAGGCACAGGCCATGTGCTATAAACTGTATAGTCACTGCTGTCCCAAAAGAGGATATAACAAAAACCACCATTCTTTTTCACTGGAGAAGTACCATCAAGAATAAAAGAGTAGCCTCTAAACAGAAGGCTGAGAGGCAGAAATGGAGATCTGTAACAGAAGGACTAAGCACTTGCTAAGGAGGTTGTAGCCAGGCAAGGGTTGGTCTCTTCTCCCAGGCACCCAGTGACAGAATAAGAGGACACAGTCACAAACTTCACCAGGGCAGGTTTAGGCCGAACATTAGGAAGGAATTCTTCAAAATAAAACATTAGGAAGAAATTCTTCAAAGAAGGAGTGATTGCCCATGGGAATGGGCTGCCCGGGGAGGTGGTGGAGTCACTATCCCCGGAGGTGTTTAAGAGGAGGCTGGATGAGGCACTTAGTGCCATGGTTTAGTTAATTAGAAGGGTTAGGTGATAGGTTGGACTCAATGACTCTAGAGGTCTTTTCCAGTCTGGCTCATTCTGTGATTCTGTGATTCTATGATTCTGCAAATAAGGTGCAGCTTGTAAGGACAGAGCTTTCAGCTGTTAGCTGCATTGAGTCCCAATGCCTCAGTAACCTACATTTGTGTCACAGGCAACCTTTGTGGTTCATTTCCTACCATACTGTTGATTAAGATACATTCATTTATTGTGTGTCTGTTGTCCCAAAAATGAATTCTCCATCCATTGTACAAAGTCCAATCCACACACAGAGACAAGATACCAAATTTATTACAGACCTAAGCAGGATCAGGTGCTAGCAGGGTGATGTCAAAAAGCCAACACACCTCTAGGACATAAACTGCACCTTACATGCAAAATCCTAACAAAGCCAGGAAGTCACTTTGTCACTCCAGAATTCACATATGAAGATGGGAAAAACATCACTTCCCTATCACGTTTCAGACCACTGGGTGCACACCCAGGTATGATACCACCTCCCACACCTGAATCCTAGCTGTGAAAAGTGAAACCTTTGTTGTTACCCCCTTTCCTCTTCACAACACATTGGGTCTGTCAGAGAGGTGAGGCATTCACAGTGTAATCAGCAAGACAAAAGGGTAGGGTTCCAGCAATCCACCTGCCATCTTCTCTGTTGACAAGACTCTGCCCCCTCACAGGCCAAATGTCCTCAAGGCTCTTAAGAATCATAGTCAATCGTTCAACACCCCTATGTAAATCTGTAGAAAATGCCCTTCACATGGGGATTCTTCCGAAGACACAGCTGCAATTGTGGAATACAAGAGATACCCTCCAAGCAGTAAATCTTCATTCCTTGAACAGAAAGTGAGCTGCCATATGAATTAGTCAACAGTTCAATTTTTCTACCCTTGGTAAAATAATTGGTGCATATTATGAAGATAAAAATGTGGCTTTGTCCTGCAATTAGCTCTTATAGGGCACAACAGATTTACAACATTGGTGATGAGCAACCAATATTGTAGAACTGTTTCAGTTGGAAAAGACCTCTAATATCAAGTCCAACCACCAACCTAGTACCACCATGGCCACTAAACCGTGTCCCAAAGTGCCATGTCTACATGGTTTTTAAACACCCCCAGAGATGGTGACTCCACCACTTCCCTGGACAGCCTGTTCCAATGCCTGACCACTCTTTCAGTAAAGGCATTTTCCCCAATATCCAATCAAAACCTCCTCTGGCACAACTTGTGGCTATTTTCTGCCATTCTATCACTTGATACTAGGGAGAACACTCATGTCACTACAATCTCCTTTCAGGTAGTTGTAGAAAACAATAAGGTTTCTCTTCACCCTCCTCTTCTTCAGACTAAACAATCCCAGTTGCTTCAGCTTCTTCTCATGAGACTTGTTCAGACAGCTCCAACAGATTTGCTGTCTTTCTTTGGACACACTCCAGCAATTCCATGTCCTTCTGGTAGTGAGGGGTCCAAAACTGATCACAGTATTTCATCAATGCCAAGTANTCCTGCAATTAGCTCTTATAGGGCACAACAGATTTACAACATTGGTGATGAGCAACCAATATTGTAGAACTGTTTCAGTTGGAAAAGACCTCTAATATCAAGTCCAACCACCAACCTAGTACCACCATGGCCACTAAACCGTGTCCCAAAGTGCCATGTCTACATGGTTTTTAAACACCCCCAGAGATGGTGACTCCACCACTTCCCTGGACAGCCTGTTCCAATGCCTGACCACTCTTTCAGTAAAGGCATTTTCCCCAATATCCAATCAAAACCTCCTCTGGCACAACTTGTGGCTATTTTCTGCCATTCTATCACTTGATACTAGGGAGAACACTCATGTCACTACAATCTCCTTTCAGGTAGTTGTAGAAAACAATAAGGTTTCTCTTCACCCTCCTCTTCTTCAGACTAAACAATCCCAGTTGCTTCAGCTTCTTCTCATGAGACTTGTTCAGACAGCTCCAACAGATTTGCTGTCTTTCTTTGGACACACTCCAGCAATTCCATGTCCTTCTGGTAGTGAGGGGTCCAAAACTGATCACAGTATTTCATCAATGCCAAGTAAAAGAGGACAATCACCTCCCTACTCCTGCTGGCCATACTGTTCCTGATACAGGCCAGGATGCTGCTGGCCTTCTTGTCCACCTGGGCACACTGCTGGCTCGTGTTCAGCTAGCTGTCAATCAGCACACTCAGGCCCAGCCACTCTTCCCAAAGCCTGTATCATTTATGGAGTTCTTGTGACCCAAAGGCCAGAACCAACCTTCTTAAACTTCGCACAACTGACCTCAGCCCATCAATCCAGCATATCCAGATCCCTCTGTAGAGCCTTTTCTACTCTCAAGCGCATCAATATTCCCACATAATTTGGTACCATCTGGAAATATATATGGAGAGTGCACTCAATCCCCTCATGCAGACCATGGATACAGATAGAAAACAGAACTGGACCAAATACTGTGTTACATACTGGCACAGATGATCTGCTCCGTGACCTTCCCTGGCACCATGGTTAGTCTGACAGGTCTGTCATTCCTCAGGTCCTCCTTCTGTCCTTTCTTGTAGATGGGCATGACATTTGCCAATCTCCATTCAGATGCAACTTTCCTGATTAGCCAAGACTGCTGATAAATAATGGAAAGTGACTTGGTGAATGCTTTCCCTAGCTCTCTCAGTACCCTGCTGTCCTGTAGTATAATCAATCTATAAATATGTTCTAGTGCATACAGTGGAATAAAGGGCAAGATGGTCATAGCCATGATTGTTCCTGTTTTGTGTTTGTCAATGGTCTTCAAGGTTTTATATCACTTGACAAGGGATTCTCTTTTGTTGCAGAATCAAATGAGTCAGCATTGTGGTCTTCTCAGAATATGATAAATTGTTGCATTTGGAAACAACATGATCGGGTTAAATTCTATTGGCCTGCTTATATCAACTGAAAAATGGGTTGTCTGTGCCAGAATTGTACATATAAAATACAAGGCAGTAAGGGCACATTTCCCACCTTGTAATTATTGCCATGTTGCCTCTGGTGACACTCCAGCTGGTTTGATCTGGGCCTGTAATTACAGCAATCTGTGTACCTCTTTATGGGTGAGCGCCATATCATTTAAGCCTCCCAATGTTACGTCTCATATAGAAAAGGACTCTGTCTAACCCCACTAGGTAGTTCACATTAAGTGATTTAAAACAGTACTAGAGGGCTATTGAGAGGGGTGGTAAGACCCAGGAGTGGCCACGCATGTAACCTAGGGAATGGATGGATTCTGAGGATTTGAGTCTGCTCAGCCATGAACTCTGAGAATCAATGAGTGACATCTGGCTTTCAAGAGTGTGATTTGGTTTGGATTTGGTGTTACTGTCTGCATTCAATGTTTAATGCAATATAGGATGACGTTTATTATGAGTGTCACAAGTATAACAATAATGAAAGCTACTAACACAAAAATGACTCCACTTACTAATTATACTCCTTTAAAGGGCAAAGATTGCCAAGAGGATAACCCAGTCAATGTCCCATTTACTAAGGTCTTCATTTGAAACCAATTTAACTGTGAAAATGTGACTCTGGTCACAGGACAGAAGGTATTGGAAGCACAAAACAGTGAAAAAGCAGTAAAATAGTATTATTTATAGACGCATAATGACTGCAGTTGGTAGTGATCTGGTGGTCTGTGATGCCATGTCACAGGCAAGACCTGCCCTCCTAGGCCAGCCCCATTTCTGGGTAAGAACCACTAAGACTTACAACCTCAGCTGCACGTGAGATTTTATTCTTGTAATTACTATTGTATTACAGTGCTATATAGCTTGTCTGTGATCCAGTGCATTGATCACTGCCAACCTCAAAGCATCTGTGTATGCTGCACAAGAACAAACTGTGCTGTTCATGCACCCAACTGCAGATAGGCTGCTGTGCACCTGGTGTCAGACCTATATAGTCATACAGCTCTGATAAGGCACATGGTGAAAAAAGGTAGTCAACATGGCTTCACTAAAGGGCAGATCCTTCTTGACTAACCTGGTGGCTTTCCATGATAAAGTCACTGTGTCAGTGGACAAGGGACAATCTACGGATATCATCTATCTGATCGTCTGCGAGGCCTTTGACACAGTCCTCCACGATAGCCTACTGGCTTAGCTGGGGAGATATGGATTTGATAGGTGGACTGTTCAGTGGGTAAGGAATTGGCTGGATGGTCACATCCAGAAGGTGGTGCTCAATGGCTCCAAATCCAGATGGAGAGCAGTGACAAGTGACCCTCAGGGGTCCACGCTGGGACCTGTACTGTTTAATGTTTTTCTCAGTGATATAGACAGTGGGATCATGGGCACCAACAGAAAGGCTCCAGATGACACCAAGCTGAGTGGTGTTGTCTGTTTGTCAGAGGGATGGGATGTAATCCAGAGGGACCTGGACAGGCTGAAGAGGTGGGCCCAGGTGAACCTCATGAGGTTCACAACATCAAGTGTAGGTTCCTGCACCCAGTTTGGAACAATCCTCATTATCAATACATAGGCTGCANTTTTAGAGAAGAGCTGATTTAGACTAGGTGTCAGGAACAAGTTCTTTATCATGAAGGTGGTGAAATACCAGAACAGGTTGCCCAGGGAGGTAGTTGAGGATGCATCCCTACAGATATTCAAGGTCAGGCTTGACAAGCTTCTGAGCAACCTGATCTAGTCAAGGGTGTCCCTGCTGACTGGAGGTGAGTTGGACTAGATGACCTCTGGAGGTCCCTTCCAACCCAAACCATTCTATGATTCTATGGCATAAAATTGGCATCTGTTAAGAGACAAATGCTGCCTCCCCTAGACCCTCTAATCTCTGAGGACCACCTAGAATGCAAGGAGATTCATTTCTTACCAAATTTTCCTGTCACTAAATGCAACAGATGGTACAGTGCTGTCAAGTTTCTTCTTTCTACTTGTCTTTCAGTTTCATTCAATCCCTTATAATGCAGGTTTGTAAAGTTACTGTCCATCTTTTTGAGCTGGTAGCTACACAGCAACCAGCATAGTAAGGACCTTCTCTCTGCCTTGGGCTGCTAACTCTGTGCTAACAGAAGCACAGTGACCACAGGGACCCAGCAAGCTCTTTGTAAGCAGCCACAGCCTAGGATGCAGCTGCATCTCTCCCTGAGAGGACTCTTGCAAGAAGCACAAGCTCACACAGGGTATATTATCTGCAGCCAAGGTGAATGACCTGGTGTCTTGGTTTTGTCTTCATGCACTATTTGAAATAGACAGGGATTGCTATTCTTCATTTATCAATTCTCAAAAGACTTCAGTAGGAACTGTCTAGTTCAAGTTGTAATGGGAAAAAACAAGAGGGTTGCTTGTTTGTTTGTTTTTTAAGCAGCTTTGGCAACAACATGGAAGAGAATCAAACTTAGCCGCAAAATCCATAAAGCATCCTGTTTCTCAAGCACATTTTGTAACTTGCTCTGTTACTCTGTTTACTGAGTGTATCTGGTTCATAAAACAACTTTGTCTATTATCAGGCATCACTGCTACAGAGGTTGTAACAACTCTTCATTGTTCTTAGAAAAAAAAATTAGTCTAATTTTCAGGGACAATCATCCTTTAATCTGTAATTGCAAATAATTATGTAGTTATTGCACTGGNCCTTAGGACTGGGGTAAGGTTGAGAGGGGTAGGGGGAAGGTGAGGAGGTAGTTGAGAGCCCCTCCTGGGGACTCAGGTTTCTGGGAGGGGAATTGTGTCTGTATTACCTTTTACCTTGTATATTTCTGTATATATCTGTATCTACTGTAAATATCTGCTTGTAAATCCTGCTAGCTGTAAATGTAAGCTTCATTCATATTTCCAGAGCCGGCTGAGTCTAGTCTGGGTGATTTCTAAAAGTGTGGGGGGCGGGAGACACCCAAACCATCACACACAGCATGGGAAAGAATAGCCAGAGTTAGTCTTCTGCCTTCTATTCACTTCAGTGAAGCTGCCACAAGAATGTCCTTGACAAATGTCTTTTAACAGTGACATTAGGTGGAAGGCACCTTCCACATTGCGTGACTGAAAAGGCATGATACAAATTTAGCAGACAGACAGACAACTCAAACATCTGGCTTGGCCAAAGTAATTTTAAAAACATACTAAAACTTTTTCATGTGTGATGTAGAGCCAAAAGAGATTTGTTTACAATCACTTGTTTCGTTCCAGGTGATTGGAACACTATTTTTCACATGTATAGTTTCACTAAACAACTCAAAGACTACAATCACCCGCAGTCGACCATCTTCAGTTCAAAGTTCACACAGCTCTAAAGATACACAACAGTGCTTGTAAAAATTCATAAGATGACTAACTCACAGCCCAAGATTTCAAAACTAGCATCTAAATTCACGTTCAGACATTTCGGTGACTTCTCTGATTTCCAACACTGACTGCACCACTACTGCTAGAAGCTCCTACTGGTTCTTTTGCAGTCTCTTCTCAGGATGAAGAGCTTGTCAGAAGAAAGATATTCTGTCTTGCCAGACTTGTTAAGTCTAGTTTCACTTACATTTCACAAGAATACGCGTTATATATTCAACAAATCTGGCAGAGATGAAAAGTGTCTCTATACTCACATCCAAGAGCTTAAAAAAAAAACCCACAATGATAAACATATTAAGATTAAAGCATTTATGTCAGAAAATCTGCCAAGAAAAATTTTCTTAATAAGGTTTTCTTAGAGTACAGTTCGAACTTGGAGGCCATCAGCAATAGCAAAAGATACCTATTTACCTGTTTCATCAAAAATTATATGGTAATTTAACTCTTGAATACAAATATAATTATTTTAAAATGGAGTTACGGGACCTGCTGCCTGAGTAGTACTGTTCTGTCATTGTAAATATACATAACAGCTTGAAAATCAATAACTGTATGAGTCAAGAAATTCAGCACAAAAGTTCTGAGAAACAGTCCTTGCTGCAATACATACTCTGCTACCTTCATCATTGAGTGCACACACACTCCTAAAATACTCATGTGTCCTCAAATCACAGATTACATTCACAACATGAGTCATATCTTATGCATGTGAAGCAGCTACCCAAAAGTGGGCCTACCTCAAACTCGACTCCTTTTAAACAAGTGAAAATCAAAGTACTCTTTCTTAGCATCCAGATCTGTCAGGCATTGAAAAGTCCACCCTGGCTAGCAACTCACACATCCTAGCAGAAAACTGCCATTGCCATTTCCACATACAACCACAGCTTTGCAAAACCCATTCACCGTGTACCATTGTCATAGAACCTGTGATGACAATGGGATTTGTTTGTTTTCCCGCTTCAGACTAGAAAGATGTTTTGCAAAACTTATTTCCTCTTTTCAATGAACTTTTTCCTCTTCAACTAAACTAAATGAAAGCTCTTGAACCAGAGAGGGGGACAAATCAAATTTCCCCAAACCCACAAACTCGAAACTAGTTTTGCATATTTCTGAACTGGCTCCCAAACCAGTGATGCATTTTCTAAGCTAGTAGCATCCCACAAAAGTTAAGTATTTTTACAGTATTATAAGTTCAAAAGGTTCCAATAACCAAAGTATGATGTCACAAAACCAGTCCACAAACCTGGAGGAATTCAGGTCCCCTCTGAAGGGTCTAACCGTTAATTTTTAACACAGGCACTAAGCCCAGTTCTAAATGGTTTGGGTTTTTTTGGATCAGGACTTTAATGCTATTTTTCTTTCTGTTTTTCTCCAGCTGTAATTTGGTCATGGGTACATTTGTACATCATGCCTTCTTGAAGCACTGCAGTGCTGCTCAGCCTCCTGATACAAGTTTGATGCTTAGTGAAATGACAGGCCCAAAAAGAAGTTGGTCTGCTTCTGGAAAAAGAAGGTATCGCTCAAATCTGTGTGCTGTCATTAAGGCTAAGGATTTCAGGCCCAAGATTCCCAGCACCTCAGTTCACCCAGATAACACTGCCTCTCTCTGGGGACTGCGGACAACATATAGCTGCTTCCTCCCCAGACACAAATGTGCACTGGTTTGAGGCTAATCGGAATATTTTAATGAGAGAAATTAGATCATTTGTTGTAAAAAGAAAATAATGATAAAGTCTGTATCAGTTATTGGTTTGATAAAAGGGACAAAAAGCCAAAGCATTAAAAAAGTGTCCCTCTTTTGTCTTCTTCGTTCCTGAACATTGGATCTCTTCTCTCTAATCTCTTCCACTAACTCTCGCTAACATTTCCACATAACAAAGTAAGCATTGCTGGTTGTTTTGTTTTCTATCTGGGAAAGGGAGGGAGAGGGTGGATTTGAGTCCCTTCTGGGCAGTTTCTTTGTCCAAGAGGGAATTGGATTTCTGTATGGGTTTAAGCTGGAGGAGGGGAGATTTAGAGTGGATATTAGGAGGAAGTTCTTTACAGTGAGGGTGGTAAGACACTGGAATGGGTTGCCCAGGGAGGTTGTGGATGCTTCCTCCCTGGAGGCATTTAAAGCCAGGCTGGATGAGGCCTTGAGCAACCTGTTCTAGTGGGAGGTGTCCCTGCCTATGGCAGGGGGTTGGAGCTGGATGATCCTTGAGGTCCCTTCCAACCTAAACCATTCTATGATTCTATTCTACTTTTCTATTATTTCCATTTTGTATATTGTAAATACCTGCAGATATATGGTGTATATATGCTTGTAAATTTAGCTTTGCTGTAAATACAGCTTTATCTTACTTCCAACCCATCTGAGCTAGTCTGGCAAACTTCGATAGCTTACCAGAAATGAAAGCCTCATTTCTGAAAAAGGAGTAGGATCTTTTCATTATTTTACATTCGTGGACATACAAATGGACATACAGGTAGAACCAGGAAGCAAGAGCAGGCATTGATCATCTACCCTTTTCTGCAACTCTCACTTCTTTCTAGTTATTTTTCACTAATGGTGTAATACAGATGATAGCACACATACCCCTCTTGTGCTTCACCAATCTGGAGAGCATTAGTTGCCATATTGATAATGATGACCACCTTCAAGCTATTGCCTACTCTGCAAGCTCTACTTCCAACAGGGCAGAGATCAACAGAACCACTGAGGAAGGTACCCAGCCCACCTGGTTGGAGGCCCTGCCACTGGAAAAAGTAACAGGTTGTTGTAAGCTGTCGCTATCAACTGGGCTGAGAATTTCCTCTGTCTTGTAAAATCACTTTAGTTCATGGTAGATGCTGGGGCTACTCTCTTTTTCTGTCAGTTTAGTAATGCACAGTCCTAAAGACAACTGAAAATAGTGAAACTAAAGTTGCTTGCAACTTCCAAACTGGAAAGGTACTTGACAAAATTGCTGGGAACAGTTACAACACTTACCATTATTGCCCAGTGAAGTGGTACTGAAAGAAAATCATCCAGAATGAGATCTTCCACACTGCTGCACGAAGCAAGCCCAGAGCTATTGGAGACCTACAATCTACTCCCATGAGTATGCACGGAAAATCACAAACTGTTGAAAAGGATTACTCAAAAAAACTTGAGACCTTGCTGCCCATGCAAAAGAATTCACTTGGAGAATGAGCTTTTTTTGTTGAGATCTACAAGCCATGTCACCCTAATGGATAAGACTGTCTTCTGAATTTTGAGCAGATATCAAATTGAGCAAGCACGAATTAAATTAGTTTGTGGTGTAGCCCATGATTAGGTCAAGGCCAAATTATTGTAGCAAATGGCCTTGGCTCTCCAGGGAATATTAGATCTTTGCAGCATTTGCCGCAAACAAACAAACAAACCAACCAAAACACCCAAACCAAACAAACAAAAAAACCCACCAAAATATAGTTACATACATGCAGCTAGAGGGCAAGCCATAAAGCAAACTGTCCTAGGTTGAGACTTACGTTTTTAAGGACCATGGAAGAATAGAGAGGAAATTGTAATCTTGAGGTTATTTCACTCCCAAATTTTTTTTGCCTTAACTTTATTTAGGCAGACAGCAGACAGCTCTCTCTTTTCCTCTCCTTGCATGGAGATACATTCTCCTATCTGGTAACAGTGGAGGACTATCACAGGTTTGTTTGGCCTGAGTAAAGAGGAGGGCAGTTTGGGCCTGGTCAGCCCAAGCTAGCCTAACAATGAGGTGGGGAAGAAAGAGCACTGGGGATTGTGGTGAACCCCAGGTGGGAGGAAAAAAAAGGGGTTCTGGGGTTTTGGTCTGTTTGGAGGAAGGTTTGGAGAATGTTTGGGCTTCATATGGACAGAGGAATTGAGTGCACCCTCAGCAAGTTTGCAGATGACACCAAGCTGTGTGGCACAGTTGACTTGCTGGAGATCAGGGATGCCATCCAGAGGGACCTGGACAGGCTGGAGAGGTGAGCCCAGGCCAACCTCATGACGTTTAACAAGGCCAAGTGTAAGGTTCTGCACCTGGGTCGGTGCAATCCCAGGCACAGATACAGGCTGGGTGGTGAATGGCTGGAGAGCAGCCCTGAGGAGAAGGACCTGGGGGTCTGGGTTGATGAAAAGCTCAACATGAGCCAGCAGTGTGCACATGCAGCCCAGACAGCAACCCTGTGCTGGGCTGCATCAAGAGAAGTGTGGCCAGCAGGGCAAGGGAGGGGATTCTCCCCCTTTACTCTGCTCTCGTCAGACCCCACCTGGAGTACTGTGTGCAGTTCTGGAGCCCCCAACACAAGAAGGACATGGAACTGCTGGAGCGGGTCCAGAGGAGAGCCACGAAGATGATCAGAGGGCTGCAGCAGCTCTGCTATGAGGACAGGCTGAGAGAGTTGGGGCTCTTCAGCCTGGAGAAGAGAAGGCTTCGAGGAGACCTTAGAGTGGCTTTCCAGTATCTGAAGGGAGCCTACAGGAAGGCTGGGGAGGGACTATTGACAAGGTCTGGTAATGTCAGGACGAGGGGGAATGGGTTTAAGCTGGAAGAGGGGAGATTTAGACTGGATGTTAGGAGGAAGTTCTTTACAGTGAGGGTGGTAAGACACTGGAACAGGTTGCCCAGGGAGGTTGTGGATGCTTCCTCCCTGGAGGTGTTTAAGGCCAGGCTGGATGAGGCCTTGAGCAGCCTGCTCTAGTGGGAGGTGTCCCTGCCTATGGCGGGGGGTTGGAGCTGGATGATCCTTGAGGTCCCTTCCAACCTAAACCATTCTATGATTCTGTGATTCTATGATGGGATTCCGTGTGTATTTCATATGCTTCCACACTGCTTTGCGTTGTGGTCTGTAGTCATTACTAACATCTCCCATTTAATTTTTGAATATATTCTGTATTTCTACCCAATCTTGAGTCGGGGGTGGGGTTCTTTAATTATAAATAGCTCCTAAATATGGGAGCTCTGTCTTCTCCCACTGCCCCTTTTAAAAAAGAAAAAGTAATTCCTAATGACAGAAAAAGGGAGTTCTGTATCAGAGTAAAAGCTGAACTTTCTGGAGAGCAGTAGCTCTAAACGCAATGTTACCACAGTCACAACCACAAAAGACGTGTCCCATAGTTTTAGAATGGAAAGCACAGCTTGTTTCACAGAGTGGTGTAAAAAGTTGAAAAAAACCCAACTCCTAAACTCTTAGTCTTCATGCCAAGTCTGCATCTCTGTTGCACACACTGTCTTGTGCATGCAACCTTTCTGCAGTGCATGAAAAAACAGGAACCACAGAATCACAGAACATCAGAGGTTGGAAGGGACCTCCAGAGAACACAGAATCATAGAAACATTCAGGTTAGAAAAGACCCTCAGGATCACTAAGTCCAACTGATATCCTACTCTACAAGGTTCACTCTAAACCATATCCCTAAGCACCATGTCCAAATGACTTTTAAACACATACAGGATCAGTGACTCAACCACCTCCCTGGGCAGCCCATTCCAGTGCCTGACTACTCTTTATGCAATTTTTTTTCCTAATATCCAGTCTAAACCTACCCAGTTGGAGCTTGAGGCTGTTCCCTCTTTTTCTATCACTATTTACCTGTGAGAAGAGACGAGCACCAACCTCTCCACAATGTCTTTTCAGGTAGCTGTCCACCCCCCTGCCAAAGAAGGATCACCTAGGGTAGTCCATACAAGAATGCATCCATGTGGGTTTTGAAAGTCTCCAGAGAAGGAGACTCCACAACATCTCTGGGCACCCTGTTCCAGTACCCAGTCACCCCCATAGTAAAGAAGTTTCTCCTCATATAGAGGTGAAACCTTTTATGTTCAAGTTTGTATCCACTTCTCCTTGTGTTACTACTGTACACTACTGAAATGAGAATGGCCCCACCCATTTGACAACAACCCCTCAGATATTTATAGATGTTGATGAGATCTGCTCTCAGCCTTCTCTCTGGACCAAACAGCCCCAGGTCTCTCAGTCTCTCTTCACAGGAGAGATACTCAACTTCCCTAATCATCCATATGGCTCTCTGTTGGACTCTTTCCAGAAGGTCCCTGTCTCACTTGAACTGAGAAGCCCAAAACTGAACACAGTATTCCAGCTGTGGCCTCACCAGGGCAGAGTAGCAAAGGCAAAGAATCTGATCCCTGGGAAACACCCTCACCCACAGGTCTTCAACTTGACTCTGTGCCACTGATCAGAACTCTGAACTCCAAGAGCCTTGCTGAAGTCAAGGTGTATGACATCCACAGCTCCTCCTTCGTCTACCCATTCGGTCATGGATACATAGGAAGCTATCAGATTAGTCAAACAAGGTCTCCCCTTGGTAAATCCATGTTGGATGAACCTCTTCTCTTCCACGTGGTCAGAGATGACCTCCAGAATCAGCAGCTCCATCATCTTTCCAAGGATAGAGGTGAAGCTGACTGGTCTGTAGTTGCCTGGTTCTTCCTTCTTGCCTTTCTTGAGGACTGGAGTGACATTTGCTTTCTTCCAGTCATCAGACATCTCTCCTGTTCTCCATGACTTTTCAAAGATGATGGAGAGAGGCTCAGCAACAGCATCAGCCAGCTCTCTCAGAACTCATGGAGGCACCCCACTGGGGCTCATGGATTTGCGTGTCTTCAATTGGTACAAGAGATCTCCAACCCAGTCCTGACTGACTAGTGCTGTATCCTTTTCCCTCTAGTTCTGTTCCCTTGCTTCCAGAGTCTGGGGTTCCTGATGGCTGATCTCAAAAGTAAAAACTGAGGCAAAGAAGGCATTCAGCAACTGTGCCATCTGTGCATCCTTTGTTACCATATCTCTCACATCATTCAGTAGCCGACCCACCTTCTCCCTGCTCTTCCTTTTGGCACTGATGTGTTTGAAGAAGCACTTCTTGCTTTCTTCCACCTTTCTGGCAAGACTCAGTTCCAAGAGGGCCTTGGCTTTTCTTGTTGCATTTACAATAGAATAGAATCAACCAAGTTGGAAGAGACCTCCAAGATCATCCAGTCCAACCTATCACCCAGCCCTATCCAGTCAACTAGACCATGGCACTAAGTGCCTCATCCAGGCTTTTCCTGAACACCCCCAGGGAGTGTTTCTACATTCTCTGTCAATATTTCTGTAATACTCCGAATTGAACAGACATTTTTTCCACATATTGTAAACCTTCTTTTTCTTTTTAGGTTTTTCTAAGAGATCCTTGCTTATCCATACTGGTCTCCTGCCTCCCTTACTTGTTTTTTTTTTAAGGGAATGCCTTTTTCTTGAGCTTGGAGGAGGTAATGTTTGAATATTAACCTGTAGTAAATGGGCAGAAGAGGGAGGTTGGAGAAGCTTTCATAAAAGCCAGGAAGCTCTGTTAGGAGCCAGTCAAATAAAATTAATGAGCAACTACTGAAAAGACAGGTGTGTCTAAAACCCTGATTTTTTTCCAGGACTTAGGTTCAATACTGCCTAGCAGCAGAACCCCAAATTTATAGCCCAGAGGCAAATATGTTTCATTGCAGAGCCTCATCCACTGTTCAGATTCATTCCAAGTGGGAAGGCATGAAAGAGATAGGAAAAAAAAGACAGTTCCAGTTCACTTCACAGTATCTCCAGCCCCTCTTCCCCCATACCCTGTAATCTACAGGCTCAGTCAGATCACTGACCCAGTCTAGGAGAATAACAACCTAGAAAAGACCAGTTTCCAGACAGATCAACTCCCTGCTCCCAGCCAGCTGCACAGCTAAACCAGGAGTTGGTGCACTTTTAGAGGAAGGAGAACAGGGATGGGTGTTTTTTTTTGTCCAGGATATAGCTCAGATTCAAGTGATGATAGGCACAAAACCCCCAAGCAACTTCCTAGAGCACTGTGCTTCTGAAGTACCTGCAAACTTGGCCCATCCACCTCCCTGCCCCTCAGGGCATGGTAACCATCCCTAATCCTGGCCCATAGACTCAAAACTGTAGTTTAGCTCTCTTTCACAGAAAGGAAGGGACATGGGATTACTTTTGGGTGAATCTTGCATGATGATGGCACAGCAGCCTTTGAAAGCCAAAGAGGAGTAAAGTAGCCTTCAAGGGCTGTGGATAAGGCAAAATGCACAAGGCTGTGAGATGGACACAGTAATTCCAAAGGAGCAGGAGCCAGTGCAGAGCTAGGTGTCAGCCTGTGAGAAAAGCCAAAAGGCAGGACAGCTGGAATATAAAGGACAAAAACAGAGTGAGAAGAGTATTGATGAGACATGGAACAGGACAAGGGAAGACAGATGCATTCCAACAAAACACTGGACTGGAGGTCCCCTTATCTTACAGGTAAGGAACTCATGAGGCAAGGCCAACACACATCCCCCAACGGTGCATAGTCATACAACCTGTAGCAAGCTCCCACTGCTGTAACCCTGGTGTGTCTACTCTCTGCCTACTGTCCTCTCAGTTCATAAGGTGCTTCAACTCCCAGCATACTGTTGGAGACCAAGGGGCAGATGGCACAAAGGCCAAAACTGTGTTACACGTTCACCCCTTTTTGGATGACAGCCTGGAGCAAATGCTACCTGGGGGGGTGCTCTTGAACTTACTAGATGCACCTGCCAGGAGGCACCTTGCAGTACTTTTAAAAGGGGGTACAGTATAACCATCCTCACAGTAGAAAGAGAGTGAACTCCAAAGTGAGAGTGGTGGTGGAGTTTCTGCATGTTTTTGCATTTGAGAAGCAAGAAGCCGATCTCATTTGGAGTAATAGAGCTATAAAACAAAACAGAAAGGGTCTTAGCTCAGTGGGATTGAACTGCATGCCACAAAAGGGTGCATCATTTAGCTGTTGAACAGGCTACAGAAAATATTCTTAAATGACTTGATGAGGTGCTTAATAGACTGGAACACACCATTATTGTAGTGATACAAATCCCGAGTGCTATGAAAAACACCCCACGTGCAGATGGCATTCAGTCAGCACCGAGAATTAACTCAGGAATCAGTTAAATTGGACTAGGTGTTCAGATTAGTACTGTGAAAAACACACAGGCATAGGGTGAGAGCGTTAACCCTATGAACCCCACAGTAAACCAAATTAAAGAGCAGCAGGAGGTGTAGGTTTACATGAAATACAGGAAATTTTACAAAAGGCCTACTAAAATCTCTGGAGGTTCCTGATTCATTTTGATCCAAGATTGGCACAGAAGGGATTGCATTAAACAAGAAAAATGCCTAAGTGTGCTGCTAGTCTCGGCACTGCTTTTAACAAGGCTTTCACTGAGACAACCCATAGAAATGTTGTGCCAAGGCATATGCTTCTGATGCCAAGGCGCTCACGCTCCCAAGTCTACTGATGTGTTTACTTGCTGCAGGCTGGAACTGCTTCAGTAAAATAAAGAGGAAAGAGAAAGAAAGAGAGAAAGAAAGAAAGAAAGAAAGAAAGAAAGAAAGAAAGAAAGAAAGAAAGAAAGAAAGAAAGAAAGAAAGAAAGAAAGAAAGAAAGAAAGAAAGATCTTGTGGGGATGTGGTGGGAAGGGAACTTAAGTATAATGTTCAGGGAAGTGGGGGAAAGTAAAGGAAAAGTATTTGTGTAACAACGGCAGTCAAGCAAAGAAACAACAGCCCCACAAACCGGTTTCTGAAAAAGCAGGTTTCCCGAGTCCCTTCATTCGTGTCTTCTCAAGGCACGTTTAATTAGGGATGCGGATTGCCTTGCGGTTTTTGTGTTCTTTTGACACACACACCAAAAAAAAAAAGAAAAAAGAGAGGCAAGCAACACTCCGTCCGTTCGAAACGAACTGCGGCTCTTCACCGCTCCCCCTTGTCCTGCGCCGCCTCTCCCGGCTCCCCGGGGTGTATCTGCGTGCTACCGGGCGGGGTGCGGGCTGGCGAGGTTCAAGCCCAGTTCAGCGGAGGGCAGGGAACGTTCTGTACTCGGCACGGCGGGCGGCGCGGTGTAAAACGCCGTCAGCAGCACGATGCCGACGACACGATGCCTGCAGCAGCAGCGGGAAGCGGAGTGGTCGTGTGTAGCCTGCCCATAGCCGGCCCGCCTTGGAGCAGGGGACGCCCACGACCCTTGTGCCACACACTGTCAAGGCCTGGGGACCCGTCCCCCTTTTTTTTCGCACCTAAGATGTGAACACTGAGGCTTCCCTCTCACTTTGAATGGGTAAGGAAGGCCTCTTCCATTCCCACCTCCACCTTCTATCCTATTTAATTACAGCAAAAGGAAACTGGCTCCCCCAGTTCCCTGCCCCCTCAAAAGCAGTTCGGCCAAGGAATGGAGAAAGTGGTTGTGGGTGCTCACCGGCACCTGAAGTCAGCACTGGTCTCTGCGTCTGCCGCTGACTTTGCCTTTCCTCAGAAATGACGGGGTGAACAGAAAACATCTCCTCACCCTAGAGCTACAGGTTTTGCTGCAACTGACAAAGCCTTGCTGGGTGTTTCGTGGGGCAAAGATCCATGTGTTGTCGGGCCTCCTCCCAGCAATGAAAAGTGCACACTGCCCATCTCACAACCTGTAAGCTGTTTTAAAGGGTCAAAAGTAGGAATGCGTACGTTAGTGTGTGATTTGCCAAGAGGCAGCCGCAACAGGACTAGCAAGGCAGAGTGTTGATTGAAAGGATGTGTTCAGCTGTGGGTGTCCCCTGCTGACCTGCATAGGTAAATTATAGTAATTCATTACTTTATGAGTTGCTGGATCTTGTTATACTTTAAATATAGAAAAGTAAGACTTGTACTATGCTCTCATCATCTAATCTGACTTTTTCTTTTTTTTTTTCCTATTTCTGAAGAAATGCAGAGAACTGCAAAAGCCACAACCATCCCACGTATGTAAGTGCTGAGGCTTATTCTTGCATGAAACCTGTAATGAAATCTGGCTATGAAAAAAGCATGAGTTCTTACCAAAAAAAAAGAACCCAACACCAAGAAACCAACTGTACCCTTCTGAAATTTAGTTTGTAGTGTAAGCGAATGTCAAAAAGACGAAGCCAGAGATCACCAGAGTGAAATCTGCAAGAGAGAGGAAAGGCCATGAAGAAGGAATGCTGCTTGTCTTGGATATGGAGATAATAACCAGAGGCTAAATGTGCCTGAGAGTGGAAGGCAGGCAGGAATTAGAAGCCTGAGAAGAGGTGCAGCCCAGGTCACTGTGCCGTGGGGATCTCTGTACTGAAGCAAGCTCAGGCAGTTGTGCCATGCTGCAGGCTGGCAGCTCCAGCACACGGGGGTGCTTTCCAACGTGTACGTTGAGAAGTTTTTGATTGTTACTGCCTTTTCGATCTTAGTGTGCCTGCACGGGAACAGCTTAATTGTTGGCTAGTAAATTGAGCGCACTGGCAGTTATATCCAGCCCTAAGTTAGACTTACCGAAGTCACTGACAGGTTAAAAAAAAAAAAAGCAAACATTACTCATTCCAAGTACTTTGTTCTGTAAAAAAAATTTAAAAAAAAAAAAGAAGTACATCTCTGGCCGAAACACTTTATTTCTTCATTCCTTTCCTCCAGGGCTGAACTTTTGGCTCGCTGGTGCATAAGCTTCAGAAAGGGTGGAGGGAAATGTTGAAATAAGTCATGAAATTTACAACCAATATGCAAAGTCCAACTGCATAGCTCAAACATTTGCTTTCTCATTGAGCAAACAGGCCTTGGCCATTGTTACAGTTTCATTGTACATGTATTATTTTTACATTGTGCTATTTTTACAGCTGCAGAGCTGGAAGCTGTAAACAACTGGATTCTCACAGAGTCAGGCAGGAGATTATAGGGAAACAGAGTTTACTGTTTTCTCCAAAACGGTGCAGAATTCCTACGTAACTGCAAGTAGAAGTTTTTTGCATGTTTGTTCTATGTATCATCTGATATAATTATTTATTTTCCCTTTCATTGTCATTTGTCTTCACCAATGTTTGCAAATATATAAAATGGCTTTGATCAATTTAAGATGGAGAAATACTCCTCAACTCATCCATGCTTCTCTCCTTAACTGATGGATCAGTGTCCCTATGCATATTTCCAATGTGTTAGTATCCAATTATACATAATTATCTCTGGACATAACTATGTTTTTATTTCAACTTCAGAGGAATGATCTCACAAAGCTTTTTCTCTGGGTTGTTTTTTGTTCGGTTTTGTTTTGGAGATGGGTTGGGGTGTTTTTTGGTAATTAATACGCTGCCCCAGTATTGCAGGTGATGGTGAAATGCGAGGAGGAGTTTCTAAACATCAGTGTATTGATTAAAAAAAAAAAATGCAGTGAACATGAAAGACAAGCACCTACTATTAAAATGCTTTGAATTGTCATTTTCACATAACTGTAGAGACAGATATTACCATACTATAGCAAACCTTCCAAATTACCTATGTGTGCACACACAACACACGTGTTGTGAATTTGAGTCTCACCACCCTGAAATGCAGCTGAAACACTTGCTTAGCCTAGAAACTGCCAGGTGCTAGTATATGTGTGTAGCTAAACAATGCTATTTTGAAGACAAGAGGCAATGATAGCACAGCATAGTAAATTAAAAGGAACTAAGACTGAATCAGTGAGCAAGGGTGTTTGAACTTGTGGCTTGAAAGAGCAAATTGGTGGTGAAATGGAATTGTTCAGAAGTATGCTTGCACTATCATACGTTGAATGGACTGGGGCTGGAGATAAGGGAAGATGAAAGAAGACAAATGTGGTGGTTACCCACAAAGCAACATTAAGACTTGTGTCAAAGCATTAGCAATAAAAGCAAATACTGAAACTGGAGAATGCCTATTTCTTTTCTCTAAGAGATAAGGCAAAATATTTCAACTTGACTTTCATCTAACAAAAGAAAATGAAAGGAGTACCTTCTTCTCAAACATTTTAGCTTATATGTATCATTTCCAGTCTTTCACTCCCATAACTTTAAACTGTTTATTGTTGTGACAGGTTATGCAAAATTAATAATCTGCATTAATTTTAATATCCAGGCAAAGATTGCTAATAACTATGAAAATGGTTTATTAACATAAAAACTTGCCGGAAAACTTATTCACGAGGTTTGAAACCACAACAGTGTGGAAATTCATACACTCAGGGAACAGGCAAAACTAGATCACTCATTTCTTAGAGTGGCAAATGCAAGCATTATACTGGAAAAGATTCTTGTGGTTGATTATACCACATGCGGTTAATTATGCCGCTTATCCACTAAAGGACACAGGAAGCCCCTTTCTGCTTATGGCAGAAGGCAATTAGTGAATTAGAAGAGGGTTTTAAGTATTTACTCACAAAATATGATCAGACGTTACCCAAAGCATGTGGAAGGGTTGCTGTCAAGTTTCCCAGACTTTTCTCAGGAAACTGGGATTCTGTAGCATAGTCTCTGACCTGGTTCCTCTTGATTCACAGTTCAGCAGAAACCTTGAAGGGGAGGCAGGCAGGGTGCAATAAGGGGCAACAGCCCATTGTGCTACCTACTCATCCCTTTTTATCCACACAGCCTGAGACTAATGGGCCTTTGGACATAGATTAACCAATCAGAATGGCACTTTTCCAAGCTTGACCATATTAGGTGGAGCCAAGGCTTTTGTTTTCCTTTCCTGTGGTTGCTTCCCCCAGCACAGAAGGAGGGGGATCAGGGGAACATGTATGGACAAGACAGAGTCCTTTGTTCTTTTTCCTGCAGTTGCTTCTCCCCACAGCAGAAGGGAGGAGAGCAGAAAAACATGCTTGAGGAAGGCAGGACTTGGATAAGCCCATTTTTGGCCTATCAGGCCTACCATGACAATTGTCTAAGAGTTTCCTTTTGTGACAGTGAGATGTAGTCCTCTATTTTCCCAAAGCATGTGGCTGAACTTTCAGACACAAGATCTCTTGTTTTGGCAGTCTGTTACTATAGAGATAAAGTGAAAGAAGTCTGTACATCTAACATGTCAGAGTGCTAGAGAACACCACTGGTATTCTCACCAAGTTGGAGAGATACAGATTTGATGGGTGGACTGTTCAGTGGATAAGGAGTTGGCTGGATGGTCACATCCAGAGGGTAGTGGTCAATGGCTCAAAGTCCAGATGGAGAGCAGTGACAAGTGATGTCTCTCAGGGCTTCCTACTCAGACCTGTGTTGTTTAATATTTTTATCAGTGATATAGACAGTGGTATCAAGTGCACTATCAGCAAGTTTGCAGATGACACCAGGCTGAGTGGTGTTATTGTTACACCAGAGGGACAGGATGTCATCCAGAGGGACCTGGACAAGTTGGAGAGGTGGGCTCATGTCAACCTCATGAACGTCAACAAGGACAAGTGCAGGGTTCTGCACTTGGGTCAGAACTATCCTCACTATCAATACAGACAGGGGGATGAGGTGATAGAAAGGAGCCTTGTGGAAAAGGACTTGTGGGTGCTGGTGGACAAGAAGTTGGACATGAGCAAACAGTGTGAGCTTGCAGTCCAGAAGGCAAATCACATCCTGGGCTGCATCAAAAGCTGCGCTGCCAGAGATCCAGAAAGGTGATTCTGACACTTTGCTCTCGTGATACCTCACCTGGAGTACTGTGTCCAGCTCTGGGGCCATCAACACAGGAAGGACATGGACCTGATGGAGTGGGTCCAGAGGAGGGACACCAAAATGATCAGGGGGTTGGAACATCTCTCCTATGAAGACAGGCTGAGGGAGCTGAGGTTGTTCATCCTGGAGAAAAGAAGGCTTCAGGAAGACCTAATAATGACCTTTATAATGGTTTTAGTGTGAGGGCTACAACTCCCCCAGTCCCCTTCCTGTGTCTACTCTTTCCTCCCTCTCCAGGAGATAAGAAAGGGAGGGGAAAAAGGCAGAGGGAGTTTTCAATTGATTGACACAGAGTAGTTTGCTCTTCACAATAAAGATATCAAATTACATTAGTATATGTAGAGAACAGAAGGGAGAGGGAAAGGGATGCCTGTTCAAATCCCGTAACAAGCAAAGAACGCAGCCACCTGCTCAAGGACCAGAAAGGCAAGAGCAGGTCCAAGAATCTCATGTCCTAACACCATACAGTCATAAATATTGTAAATCCATGATTCTGATAGTGGCAAATATTATGTGTAAAGATATATGTCAAGAAAAGTTTAAAGTTCCCTTAAAATCATTGTTCGGGTGATTCTTCCTTTGTGACATCTGTGCTGAGGTCTAAAGTATTAATAACATGTTTCCTGAGTTCCTTTAGACTTCTCTTACCAGTAAATCTGCTCTCTCACCCATTATTCTTTTTTTTTTTCTCAGATATAAACTAATATTCTCTCAGAACAGCTACTTTTCTTCCTCTCATTTTCACTATAAGGACACATGGAATACCAACACTGAGCAACTTATGTTAAGTCATAATTATTTACCTTTTTACTTTAAAATTTATACTGCAGACAGGAAGCAAATATCTGACAAGCTTCCCACAGTGAGCTCAGTAAGCATAACCAATCCACTGAGATATTGTCAAGGCAAGTGACTTATTACAGAGATTGACTACTACTTCTTGGCAAACCCAGAACCCTTGGTGGTACTGAATGGCAGAAGAAAACTTGTCTTGATTTCTTTATGAATGATTGAACAGCCCCAAGCAGTCCAGGTTTTTATATTAAATTAGATTAGAGCTGTTGTGACTTTAGGCTTAGCTGGCAGCTGAGCGCCATACAGCTGCTCACACAACTGTCCCATGTACCCACTCCTCCCAGTGGGATGGGAAGGAGAAATTGGGAGCATAATGCAAAACCACACAGGTTAAGAGAGTTGAAAAGAACAATATAAGGAACAAATGAACAACAACAGTAACAATAACGATGATGAAGAAAAATATAAAGAAATGCAAACAGCTCACCCGGTGCTGCCAATGCTTTATGCCAGAAGCAAACCACTGCACCAGAAGCCCACTACTGAAGCACAGGGTCCAGTCCTCCACTTAACACAGTGAGCATGATGCTGTGTGGTATCAAATATGGTTGGTTCAGCTGGCTGTCCTAGCTGTGGAAAATTAACCCTTTCTCAATCAAACCCAGAGCAAGGGAACAACAGACTTTTCACTCCCAGTACCACACAGTAAAAGGTCTAAATGTGAGTGCATGGGTGTCCATCTTAGTATCAACTCAGATTAAGAAATAAACAGTTTAGCTGCCCACACAGAACTCTATTCACTGCCATTCATACTTCCTATATCCTAATGAGAAAAAAACAGAAAGATCAATTGCACCAAAGGGCTGTAGGGTACAACACATGCTCAGAAATGCATTTCAGTTCCCTGTCCTCTCTGCATTTTTTTTTGTGCATAGTGAGATAGCCTGGCCTAGTAACTACTCTTAGTCAGCAACTGCCTTGATCCTTAAAAGTGTCAGGAATAGGGGAATGGACACATACACACATGCATGTCTGTGTACTTGTGTGTGTCTGTGTGCATGTGCAGAAATATGATAGGCAGGTCAGGAATGTGAAGCTATTTTTAACTCTGATTGCCACCATTTGGTCACGTACAGTCCCAACCATAAAACTGCAGCACTGGACACATACAGTCCCAAGCATAGAACTGCAACACATTCCCACTTCCTCACCTTTCCTGCTACATGCTGGGGATATGTGTGTTGCAGGAGAAAGAAAATGGCAATTGCCATTTTCTCTGTGTTACAGAGCACACAGAGAAATATGATGTATAGTTATTTGTTTTTTTTCTTCCCTTGGTATTAGGTATTGTGAAGAGACTCACCTGAAACACACACAAATCAAATTCCTATTGTAGCGTGCACACAACTCCAGTTGCTTGGGATTTTTCTGTAATACTGCAGTATTTTCTAGCCATCATGTCAAAAGGTCATGGATGTCTCAGACATGTAGACAGAAATCAGACACAAGTTTAAAATCCCTGGGCAGTAAAGATTTGCTAAAGGACTGGGACATTCCGATCATATAGATTAAAAACAAACAAACAAACAAACAAACAAAACAACCAAATTACAGAATCACAGAATTAACCAGGTTGGAAAACACCTTTGAGATGATCAAGTCCAATCTATCAACCAACACCATCTAATCAGCTAAACCGTGGTAAGTGCCACATCCAATCTCTTTTTAAACACTTCCAGGGATGATGACTGCACTGCCTCCTTGGGCAGCCCATTCCAGTGGTCAATCACTTTCTGCAAAGAACTTCTTCCTAACATCCATCCTAAACCTCCCCTGGCACAGCTTCAGACTGCCCTCTTCGTTCTGCTGGTTACCTGGGAGAAGACACCAGCCCCCACCTTGCTACAGCCTCTTTTCTGGTAGTTGTAGATGGCAGTGTCTCCCCTGAGCCTCCTCTTTTCTTTAGTTGAGAAGTGAAACAGAATTACTTGAATATAGAATACAGTTCTAAGTCTTTTGTTGAGGTATGCTCTATTCAGTCTGTTTGGACAAACAGGAAGCTTATTAGCTGTGCTCCCTGCTGACACTCAGGCTGTTATCAATAAAACTTTAGTGGTTTTGTTTGGGAGATGGTACTGGGAGGAGTACCTCATAATTAAGCTTTCCCTTTTCCTTTCCTTTCTGCACAATTAAAATAAAAAAGGATGAAGACTGTTAGATGTATTTTAGGGTCTCTGTTACATATTAAAACCAGACTCTACAAACATACAATTGTGTAAAAAAGTCTGTGTATTTTATAAACATAGTAACCATACACAAATAGCCAAAATATTTATTGTCTTAGGTCTCAGGTCACAACCACTTTTTTATAGCATAAGGAAGCCTGTAGTTTAGCATTTCTAGCAGTGTTGATTAAGCAGTAATAAAGAACAGTGTTTCTGTTCATCAGCCAACATCACGTGTGGATGAAACAAAGTACTAATTAGTTTTTATTTTCTTTTTCAAATATATATCTTTTGCTAGATAAAGCAAAACTTTTAAATAGTTCTAACACTTGTTCAGCAGTAACAAATGGCAGTTTTATAGTTGTGGCTGTCTGCACAAAGCTTCATGCATATCAAATACCACAGTCTTCTCCAGCAGTAATGAAGAGTTGTTGGTACTGGTTTCCCAGTCTGATCAAGAGCTTCATTATTAGCTTGCTGTCTTAAAAAGGAGTGGTAGAATAAAGTATGATGGATGTTCACACACCTGGATGTAAGTGTGGAAAACATGGGAGTGGGACAAAGGGCATTGGGGGTTAAAAAGTAGCTCTCTGCTCTTCCAAAAACAGTCCAGCAGTGCTCCAGAGTCCTTGTGCACACATCAGGAAAGTGTTAGAACAACTCGAACATTAAAGACATGTACATGTTTTTAACACATAGCATTGTCTAGCAACATCTGTTTGATCAGATCTCATCAGCTGAGTCTGACCAGTAGTTGGACAAATAATTTCCAAAGAATAAGGAGATAGGTCAGAAAAATAACTTAAAGAATTCAAAAGATTCTTCCACATTGGTCAGAATGAAACCAGTGGGAATTAGAAATTAGAGAGTTAGGATATGCTATTGAACTGTCAGTGTGGAGAAACTCATGTACATAGGAGGGAGCTAAAAATATTGCCATTGTATTTTTCAGAAACTGGAAGCTGAAATTTTCTGTTCAAATTCCAATACAAGACATTACGCTCTGGATATATTTTTGCAGCTGCATAAAAAGCGTTTTTAAGTTCTTGCCCTACATTTTTGTGCTGTTTGAAAACTGACTTTTCTTCATCCCTCTGAGGAAGCAGTTCTTTCAGCAAAGAATGAAAGATCTTCATACCTTATTCTTCAAGCATTTGGTGACTCCATGGGAGGGCACCATACAGAATGAATATTGTGATCATCTGCTAGCTCTCTTGGCAGTCCAAGGTGAAATTACACAGTCTTAAGTATCTATTTACATGAGTTGCCTCTTAGAGACCCAGGGGATGCTGGACTGTGAGGATGTTCACTTCTCAGATGCAAACTACGGACAGGTTATGGACAAGGATACATCACATACTGCAGGATATTTTTGGCACCATCTGTATAAAATAAGTTGACAGTGCATAGTCAAGCCCTATTACCCACTATGCAGATTCCTCTTGCCTTCTTACAGTTCTTTCCTTTATTAGTTAGAAAATAAAAATGTCTGCATGAAATATCAAAGACCAACTCTGTTAATTCAGTAAGTCATCCTCTTACTGGGAACAATATTATGGATGTAATGGAGTTCATCTGGAGGGTTACTTTGCTTTCAAAGATCATCTCTAGAGCACCTGTACAAAAGCAACTTTACCAATGGAATCTGAAGTTCACTGCTGACACTCTGGGATACTGTACTTTTTCAAAAAGAAAAAAGATAACTGATACTAAATTGCTGTATTAGATTTAGTTTTTTATTTGATAGGTCAGTTAGCATCACTCACTGAAACAAAATGTTATTTAAAATAATTTATGGTCATCATGTGTCATCTATGTGTCATCATGTCATTTATCTTATTAATGCTCTAGTAACTAACTGAATACTTCAAGGCATTAATTTCAAGATGTAGACACTGTTTCACATCTGTCATAGGGTATCTTTTTTTTTTCCCACTATAAGCTATTTGTGTAAAACAACAACACCAAACCAAAGAGTGACATTGTTTGTGTCACTTAAAACTAAGTTGTATTGTATGTCCATTGTGTAATGCGGAAAAAAAAGGCTGCTTACATGAGATACTTGATGTGTTATGTCTATCCTAAGTATGGTACTGGGTTTTTTTACAACGCTACAAATCATTCTGGACAGCAGTAAAAACACCAACTGCACACCAAACTTATTGGGAAAAACTACTCAAATCAAGTGATCAACAGCTATCAAGACTGCAGAAAAGCTGTTCAGGGACTATATGCCAGCATTTAAGAGATTTCTTGTGTGAGCAGTTCCCAAGGTTGAGGACATTAACCACAGGCAATCTTGCACGGTAAAGAAGCTGGAGGGCACTGCATGTGTAATTTAGATCTCCACTACCATAATCCAGATAAGGCAGGTATTCTTTGTGATTGCTCCAGTATTCACCACTCATGCAAAGAGAAATATAGGCTCTCTCTCATGATATTTTATCAGAGTGTTTCCACATGTTCTGCATTCTTGGAGGACAGATTAATCCACAATGAAATAATGTTACTTAATAAATGTGGCAATATGTTGGTTTGAGGCTAATTGAAATATTTTACTGAGAGAAATTAAAGCCTTGGCTGTGAGAAGAAGAAAAAAACACAACATGAACCCTGTATCACCCATTCTGCTGAGAAACACAACTAGTCAAAATATAGCTAAGACGGTCACTTCTCACACACTGCTCAGCTCTCACTTCTGGATGTGCCTTCTTTCTGGCAATCTGGTCTCTGTGGCTGTCTCTGCCTTAACTCTCTAATCCACCTAACTTTTTCCTCTAACCTCCTTGTCGTCTTTTTTTGACATCTCANGGTAACTCCCAAACCATCAGATCTTAATTTTGGCACTTCAGCGTGGGGCTAACTCAATTTGACTGATTGCTAATTAAGTCTGGAAGTTAAGATGAAGTTTTTACATTTATGTTCTATTTTGTACTAGTTAGGGGCATAGTTCTACTGCCATTGGTTGACAGTGACAATCAGTTCATTTATTTTTTATATGAAATGGAAAATGCTTAAAAGGATGGTTTTGGACTTTGGAGACTAGTGTCTGGATTGGATTTGCTTTAATATTACTGAAATTATTACCAACTCCACTTTTAATAAGTCAGGAAATATTACAAGTACTCTTTCTCCAGCAGTTTTAATGCATGTTGTCTGGCCAAAAACTCATCTGCCAGACCCCTATAGTCAGTTTTATACAAGTAATACAGTGCTCTGCTTATCTGTATGAATATAGCCCTAATAATTATTGTTTTGGCACTAATGGTGGCATTATGCATGAAGAATTTGAATGTGTTTGTTTTAAGAAAATAGAAAAGGCAAATTTATGAAGTTTCACAAGCTCCCAATATAGAAGGAAAACATTCTCTTTCATGTTCTATAAACAATTTTGGTTTGGGGAGAGAAAAAAGGGGACACAGCTACCGCAAATTCTGGGAATTTGGCCAAGAGTACGTTATCTACCGATAACATGGCAGATGGCCAAAGGGCTTCTTCTCCTCAAGCTGTCCAGGTTTCAGCTGTTTGTAATTCTGCACCTAGCTCAAATCCACAGGCTTCTAACCCTAAATCAAATTCAAACTCACAGGTGTCAGGTCAGACCCTCAGAGATTCCGACTCACTAGAAGAAACTTCTACCACCTTTCTGGCTCCAGTCAAGGAGCAGGCTAAGACCAAACATTTGATAAAGAGTGTTTCAAGAGAGGATTTAGGGGAGGGGGGGCTCTGGTACACAAGAGGAAGAAGAGGAGAAATACAGCCTTAGAGACTTAGCCAATATACTCATGTTTCAATACGCTAATGGGAAAAGCTATGTGAGATTGGCTGCCAAGAAGGAGGATGGCTCTGAGGAGTTTAAGAGTACTCTTAAGAAAGTTCCGTTTCTAGGCCAAGGACAACCAGAGTAAAAGGAGGAGAAGGATGATATCCAGGATTCCAGTGATTCCCTCAAAGAGATCAGGGAAGTTAGAAAGGAATATGCAAAGGAATCAGGAGAGCAAACTCTTAAGTTGCCTGGTGAGATGCCTTACTATTGGTGCAAATGCCCTACAGGTAGGAGGCAAGTCTGCAAAGCAGCCAGGGCCACTCACAAAGGAAAGTGGAGTGGACAAGTTCCCTCAGTAAAGTTAGTTTGTGGCCACACCTCTTATTGGCTGTGCCTATGAGATATCCTTTCTGAGATGATCTGCCATGGGCAGCTCATAAGTGGAACACAATTGAGCAGGGAATTAAGATTCTGAAGGCGTTTGCTGTGAAGGAAGTGCTTTATGGAGATCATGGCACACATGAGCCTGATGACATTCCTCTTGGAACAGGTCTCATGAAGAAGCTTATTAAGCTTGCTTCTTCATCCTGTGCTAATATCTTGGCTAGCAGGTTTCTATCAAGGAGTGATAATGGAAGGCCTCTCACTGTTGGTGAATTTGCTGACCAACTGAGGCCCTAGTCTCTGCCATAAAAGCTCTGGGTACAGAAATAAAGGAGATAAAGGATGGCATTAAAGTTAGCATGAAAGAACTGAAGGAGGCACTTAAAACCTCCATATGTAATTCTGGCAAAGGATACCATCCCTTCATCATCTTAAAGGGTGCATGTTTCTGCCATCAGGAAGAAACACCCACCTCCTGCAAGGCAATTCTGTCCCAGGACATAAATTCTACCTAGACATCAGCAGTCTCATGGGTCACTGTGGATAATCCTGCATGACCAATTTGGTGAGAACATGAACAAGTGGGATGGTCAACCTACTTCAGTTCTTTTGAAGTCAGGGAACTGCAGAGTGGCAGAAACAGAGGCAGCAATGCCAGAAAAGTAGCTGTCACTTCTTCAGCTCCCCAGAGTACCTGCAATTACTGTAATAACTGCAACTTCTCTCACAACACCAATCATTGTGCACACCCCACATGTCATATTAGGCATTAGAGGTACCCTGCCTCCAGCCAGGAGGAAAAAAAGGATAGTGGATAAAACCAAATCTATTGGAATGTATTCATTAGGTGGCCTGGCAGTTCAAAAGTTCAGAAATCATAGAATCATAGAATAGTTTAGGTTGGANCATCTTCGTGGCTCTCCTCTGGACCCGCTCCAGCAGTTCCATGTCCTTCTTGTGTTGGGGGCTCCAGAACTGCACACAGTACTCCAGGTGGGGTCTGATGAGAACAGAGTAAAGGGGGAGAATCACCTCCCTTGCCCTGCTGGCCACACTTCTCTTGATGCAGCCCAGGACATGGTTGCTGTCTGGGCTGTACATGCACACTGATGGTTCATGTTAAGCTTTTCGTCAGCCCCCTAGGTCCTTTTCCTCAGGGCTGCTCTCCAGCCATTCACCACCCAGCCTGTATCTGTGCCTGGGATTGTGCCGACCCAGGTGCAGGACCTTGCATCTGGCATTGTTGAATGTCATGAGGTTGGCCTGGGCCCACCTCTCAAGCCTGTCCAGGTCCCTCTGGATGGCATCCCTGCCCTCTAGCAATTTGACTGTGCCACACAGCTTTACAGATGGTATCATCTGTAAACTTGTTGAGGGCACACTTGATTTCTCTGTCCCTATCACTGGCAAAGATGTTAAACAGCACTGGTCCCAGCACTGACCTTTGAGGGACACCATTTGTCACTGGTCTCAAGGTGGCCACTGTACCATTGATCACCACTCTCCACATGTGACCATCCAGCCAATTCCTTATCTAGCAGTGTTCCACCCATCAAGTGCCTGTTTTTCCAGTTTGGTGACCAGGATGTCATGTGGGACAGAGTCAAATGCCTTACTCAAGTCCAGGTAGATGATGTCAGTTACCCTTCCCTTGCCCACTGTTGCTGTGACTTCATCATATAAAGCCACTAAATCTGTCAGGCATGATTTGTCCTTGGTGAAGCCATGCTGATTACCAGCAATCACCTCTGCTTTGTTCTACATTTGCCTTAGCAGAGCCTTCAGGAGGATCTGCTTCATGATCTTGCCAGGCACAGAGGTAAGACTGACAGGCCTGTAGTTCCCAAGGTCATCCTCTTTTTCCTTCTTGAAGATGGTGTTATTTTTGCCCTTTTCCATTCAGCAGGAACTTCACCAGCCTGCCATGGCCTTTCAAATATGATGAAATACAGGGCTTTAGTTGACATAGGTGCTCAGTGTACTCTATTGCCATCAAATTGCAAAGGGACAGAGTCTATATTTCTGGAATCAGTGGTGGATCTCAAGAGTTAAATAGGTTGCAGGTTGAAATAAGTTTAATTGGTAAAGAGTGGAAGAAAC
>WAAF01017942.1:165290-183162 GCA_013400475.1 Tricholaema leucomelas | reverse complement strand
GGAGTTGGGGCTGTTCAGTTTGGAGAGGAGATGGCTACAAGGTGACCTTATTGTGGCCTTTCACTATCTTAAGGGGGGCTACGAGAAAGCTGAGGAGGGACTTTTTAGGGTGTCAGGTAGTGATAGGACTAGGGGGAATGGAACAAAGCTAGAAGTGGGTAGATTCAGACTGGATGTTAGGAAGTTCTCCAGCATGAGGCTGGTGAGACTCTGGAATAGGTTGCCCCAGGATGTGGTCAAAGCCTCATCCCTGGAGGTGTTTGAGGTCAGGCTGGATGAGGCTCTACATAGCCTGATCTAGTGTGAGGTTTCTGTGCCCGTGGCAAGGGGGTTGGAACTAGATGATCTCCCTCCCAACCCTGACTGATTCTATGATAATATCTGAAAGGGGCTACAAGAAAGATGAGAAGCAGCTTTTTACAAAAGCTTGTAGAGATAGGATGAGTGGGAATGGATTGAAGCTTGAGGAGTGCAGATTCATACTAACTGGACATTAGGAAGACATTCTTCACAATGAGGGTGGTAGGATATTGGTAAAAGGTGTCCAGGGAAGACATGTATGTCCTCACTCTGGAGATGGTCAAGACCAGGTTGGAGCAACCTGGTCTAGTGGGAGGTCCCTCCTGCCCACGACAGGGGGTTTGGAACTAGAGGATCTCTAAGGAGCCTTCCAACCCAAACCACTGTAACAAGAAGACCCATTGTTTTTTCTGTTTTTAGAACACATCACATTTTATTTTCTGTAATGGTAGGAGTCAAGTAAGGAAAATGTTAACAAAATACGGATTTTTAATTAATCAGCTTCTTAGTATTGTCAAGTAGGCTAAGTGGCTTGGAAACTGGGTGGTGGGGTGGGAGAAAGGTAACAGTTAAAGACTTACTATGCTCCTGTAGCATCTCAAAGAATAAAGGTATCATTGAAATTTTTGCATCATTTTAAAGTTAATTTCTTTCCTTTGGACAAAGATCTATGAGAAATTAAAAAGCAAGTTCTCTATAAGTTATCTGCTTTAGCTTTATCTAACCAAGAAGAAACTCTCTTAAACCAGGAAATTTACATTTCTTCCCTGACTTTTAGGAACTCTTTTATTCCTTCTGGTTTTAATAAATTAGCTTTAGCTTCACTGCCAGATACAGTAGTAAAGACATCCAGAGTTGTGCAATAATACAAAGAGATTGATAAAACCTTAATTTATTAAAAAGATTGCCTTAGTAGAGCCCAAAGTGGAATCACAGTTACATGCCTGACAATTTCATAAGCCACAGAACAGTAGAAAGAAGCATTTTTTCATCGTTCTGCTGGAAACAACAATTCATCATTTCAATTATTGCAACGCTCTATTTTAATTATGTATAACACTGTCTAAACAGAAAGCAGAAATTCACAAGCTGCTTAGACATCTTAGATAAATCAACAGAACTGGAAAATAATCTGTATCATAAAATACAACCTTGATAAAAGGAGGCTGAGGGGAGACCTTCTGCCTCTCTACAACTAGTGGTAATGGTTGTTCTGTGGTAACGGGTTGGACTTGATGACCTATGAGGTCTCTTCCAACCTTGGTAATACTGTGATACTGTGATACTGTAACTGCCTCTAAAGGAGGTTGGAGGCAGGTGCTTGTTGGTCTCTTCTCCTTAGAAATAAGTTATAGGATGAGAGGAAATGGCCTCGAGTTGCACCAGGGCAGATTTAGACTGGATATTAGAAGAAACTTCTTTGCTGAAATGCATCTCAGCATGGCTGAGTGGACTCACCAGAGCACTGATTGAATCCTCATCCCTGGAGGTATTTAAAAGCTGCAGAGATGTTGTGCTGAGGGAGATGGTTCAGCTCTGGATTTGCCAGAAGTAGGTAACGGTCAGAATTGATGATATGAAAGGTATTTTCTAACCAGAGTGATTCTATGATTTTTATGACTCTCTGATCTAAGCTTGAAAATTCACAAAATCAGATTCTTTGTATCATTGTAGAGCAAGAATTTAATTTATCTACTAGTTACTATGCCTTTTTTTTTTCCTCCCTTGAAATTGAAAGACTCTAATGTTTATCAACATCCAATGGTGTTTGTTCATTACGTTGATTTTTATTACAGTTTCCCACAATTTGAAGTAATTACAAAAGAAACAACAGAAACAGATTTTTGATTGTTCATTGTTTGTGGCATCTGTAGGAAATATGTTGGCTTGCCATCAACCGTTAACAGGCTTTATTTCAAATTAAGAGAGAGACAGTTGTGAATTATAAACATTGTCTATAATGGAGCTTTGTAGTTTGCATAATTATATTTTGTGAAAGAAAGGAGGCAAGCTTGGTCTGACTTCATTTTTCCATTAGAAAAGATTCAACTGTCTTCATCCCATGGTACCAGCTGCACTATGCTTTGTATGAGATCACTGTGCTTAATTTCAATAGCCTGCAGAGAGAGTTTATTTTTTAAGTGCTGTCTTTTGCAGATGTGCCAAGGGAAAGATAATTTTGGTCTCTTTAATCATATGCAGAAAGCTAGGCCTGTTCTGAAGCTTCATTTCATATGGTGCTTCCAGAATAGCCCTGTATAAAAATCATGGTTTCAAATTAAAGTACATTTCAAGTCGGTCTGTTTCCCACAAGAATTCTCCAAAACTACTTGGATTTTTTGCTAAATATGAAGATTTTGTTACTTAAGGGTATCCTAAATGCTGTTTGAAAAGAAGATGTATATAAAGACTTTGCAAATACAAGGCCAATATTTTGAAATATGGAATTAAAGGGTGATGACAGGAATAGAAAATTTGTCTCTGCATAAGTGTTTAGATAAGACCTCTTCTGTACCCTTGTCAAGAACTTTGGGCACTGAGCCCAGTTCTACTGTAACAGAATAAATTTTTCCTTTTACAAGGTAAATTCTCACCTGGCTATTCCAAATTAGGCTGTTAATGGACTGAAGTCTATGAATTTGAGAACCTGAACTCCCTTTGCTTATCTGAAGGACCACAGACGCTTGAGATTAATCCCAAAGTTCTTCTTTCTCTTAGAGCAAGGGATGGTCTTCTAGTAACACCTCCTGCAACTCCTGTTTTATCCTGTCAATTTTAGACGGAGGCTTTAAACTTCTGCACTGGCAATACAGATGCTCAACAAACCATTTTTACTTCCAAACTTCAGTCACTTCTAAATTTAAAATCTCATGAAGTGAAAATCATTTTTATATGAGTCAGTTTCTAATGATTTTGGAAAGCAATTGGAAAAAAAAAATCATTAATGAATCAGTTAACTAACTAAATTGCCCAGTTTGCAAAAACAGAATAGAATCAACCAGGTTGGAAGAGACCTCCAAGATCATCCAGGCCAACCTAGCACCCAGCCCTAGCCAGTCAACTAGACCATGGCACTAAGTGCCTCATCCAGGCTTTTCTTGAACACCTCCAGGGATGGTGACTCCACCACTTCCCTGGGCAGCCCATTCCAATGGCAAATCAAAAAGACTGAAGGTATTTGAGATATAAAACTAGCACATTGGATTTGGACAAAGCAATGATTAATAACAAAATATTAAAGGTACTAAGATTGATACCTTTAGTAGTTATTGTTTAGCATTATAGTTTAGTTAGCAATTATTAATATAGTAATAGTTTCTGTGTGATTTTTTTTCTTATTTCAAGTAAATATTTCTGATAATATCCTTCTTTTCCTTTTTCCCCCCCCCCTTAAGGCAATTAGTTACTGTTAGTGAAGCCACAAGGGAATGTATATGAAATGTGCATGGAATGAATTTGTAATTATCTGGCTGAGATAACTAAAATAAATCAGGCCAGAAAAAGAGACAGCAATGGATGATTCACTCAATCTACAACACAGGCCTGCACCTAATGGTAAAAGACACAAACCCAGAAAGAATTCACAACATCAGCACAAACAGCAGTAGCAATATGACACTATATATAATAGGCTATAAATTATTATGGGAAAAGACTTTGGCTGTTCGAGTAACATCAGTGACAGAAGACAAAGTTAACTTTCCGATCTTCAAATACTATTTGTGCCTTAAAATGGAGGAGCAGAGAAATAATGAGCTTTTTTGTTGTTGTTGTTAATTCCTAGAGGATTAGAAAGCAAAATTAGCTGAGCAGAGCCTATTTCTTAGAGCAAACCTTTAATCACATTGTAATGCAGGTGAACATAGCTTGGTCATGCTCTTATTTAACTATAATTAAATGCTTGAAACACATGTGTCACTGCCAAAATCCCTATTGCTAGTCATCAACACTGGGATATATGTCTAATGATGATTCCAGACTGGAGCATCTGGGAAGTGTCCTCAACTTGGTCTCTGCGGGGCAATATCTAAGAAAACAGAATCACAGAATTGTTTTGTTGAACAAGTCCTCTAAGATCATTGAGTCCAATCAGCAACCTCACAGCACCGTGGCCATTAAACCACATCCCAAGGTGCCATGTCCATATATTTATTGAATGCCTTCAGGCATGGTGACTCCATCGCATCCCTAGGAGTCCATCCCAATGCCTGACCACTATTTCAAGGAAGGAATTTTTCCTGACATCCAGCCTAAACCCATCTGGCACAATTTCAGGCCATTTCTTCTCATTCTATCACCTGATTCTAAGGAGAAGATACTGATCCCCACCTTGCTCCAATCTTCTGTCAGGTAGGTGTAAAGAGCGATGAGGTCTCTCCTCAGCCTACTCTTTCTCAAACTAAACAGCCCCAGAGAAGGTTTGTCTAGATTAGGTGTTCTGTTTCAGCTTCTGTTTCAGGTGTTTTCCTTATTTTTAACATCTACTACATGATTTAGACATCACTAGGTGGTTAGTACCAAACTTGCCATTGGAATGGGCTGCCCAGGGAGGTGGTGGAGTCACCATCTCTGGAAGTGTTCAAGCAAAGACTGGATGAGGCACTTAGTGCCATGGTCTGGTTGACTGGATAGGGCTGGGTGCTAGGTTGGACTGGATGATCTTGGAGGTCTCTTCCAACCTGGTTGATTCTATGATTCTATGTTTAGAAGGCAGACTGAAAAAAGTAAACTGATTAAATCTTCCCTCCTCTTTCCATGATATAAAAAGAAATGGGCTGAGAGTTGGGGCTGGCTCCAAGGGCACATTCTACCTGAATGGGGCCTACAGGAAAGCTGGGGAGGGACTTTTTGCAAGAGCATGTAACATTAGGACAAGGGACAATGGTTTTAAACTAGAGAAGGATAGATTTAGGTTGGACATTAGGAAGAAGTTCTTTAATATGAGAGTGGTGGAACACTGCAACAGGTTTCCCAGGAAGGTATCTGAGGCTTCATCCCTGGAAATATTCAAAGGTTTGGCTTGATGGGGTTTTGGGAAACCTGCTGTAGTTGAGGATGTCCCTGTTGAATACAGGTTTGAACTAAATGACTTTTAAAGTTCTCTTCTGATGTAATCCACTCTAAGATTCTATTTAAATGTAATCAATTAATAGAAAAAAAATCTAAGAGTTTAATAAAATGAGGAAACTGATTCAGTCAATTGAATCTCAACCCACAGATTATATCCTATCTGTTGAGACTGAGGAAAAGAGTTCACTGGATACTTAAAGAGGTAGGAGTGTTTTCCAGAAGGAAAGATCTGACATTATCACCTACATCCAGGCTTCCAATCCACAAAACACTGGCCAACTAAGAGATGTGCTCTTTAGACATGAGCGCTTTGCAACCTTCACACTGAGGCTGTTGCCTCCTAAAGATATCTCTCCAGAGCAGAGTGAATGCCATTTAAAAAGTAGAGGTGATTATTAACATATTCATGCATTCACAATCTGCAGTTAACAGGATGTATCTTCCAGTCCTGTGTTATTGTCAGCACAGCGTTGTTTGTAAAGCAGGGGGGAAAAATAGCATTCTCAAGGCTGGGTGTTTGCTGAAAGGCAGCAGGTAACTTTGCATTTAGAAAATGTGTAATAAACATAAGAATCCTACTTAGGAAGTCACTGTGGGGTTTTTCTTCTTTACTCACTTTTCTTGACATTGCTACTGCACATTTTCATCCTCCTTAGAATTCTGCAGCAAACACCCACAGGTACCACCTCATTATTACTGTGCCAGTAATGCCTTGCTTTAGGCAGTCCAATGTCTTCAAGACATGATGTATAAAAGTTGTTTTTCTGATGTCTTGAAGGTAGAGCTAATGTTATGCTCAAGTGTAGGAAGGTGATTAGATTGAAATAAAGAGCTTGTTTATGCTCTGTTTGGAGAAACAAAAGGTTTACGTATATAGCATAATATGATTGCTGAGCTTTTAGCTGACAGCAGCAGTGAAGAACCTTGGATGTTGTTAGTTTCAATATTAAAAACAGGTTGCTAAAATCTTCAAATCAGAAGCTTAATTTGCTTACCCCCTGAAAGAAGGATTTCTGTAGAAACTTGATGAAATAAAAAGACATTAAAGGTTTTAGAGAAACAAAGATGTTGGAAATGACAAATTGTTTGTTTTGGCCAGTGGATTCCTGGAACAATTACCACATTTTTATTTTGATGTTTTGGTTGCTGTCACTTAAGTGAAAAGAATCATAGAATAATTTTGGTTGGAAAAGAACTTTGAGCTCAAACCAGTTATAAACCATTTACTGCACAGTTAATGGTCATGGATTTCACACCCCATAAGGAAAACACTGAACTGTGCAACAAAGTGAAGCTGAAGGATACTTGAAGTTTTTCACCCTTCATATGAGAAAAAATATTTAGCATTAAGCCTATGTATTTGGAAATATAAACTCTTATATTTGTAAGTCTATTATTATCATGAGCCTAAAAACAGTAAGGTAGGGAATTGAAATGTTTCACACACTTAAGTCCTTTTTTTTTTTGATCTTCCTGTAAGTGGTATTGTACAAATCAGAAGTGACTGCTAGTATTTGCAGATTTACTCTGGTATGAAGCTGGTGGAGAACAGAATGGTTTCATTCAGAAAACAAATCAGCAAATAAACAAACAAAACCCATATATAAAGATACAAATCATTAGAATCATAGAATCATAGAATGGTTTAGGTTGGAAGGGACCTCAAGGATCATCCAGCTCCAANCAGCCCTCTGATCATCTTCGTGGCTCTCCTCTGGACCCGCTCCAGCAGTTCCATGTCCTTCTTGTGTTGGGGGCTCCAGAACTGCACACAGTACTCCAGGTGGGGTCTGAGGAGAGCAGAGTAAAGGGGGAGAATCACCTCCCTTGCCCTGCTGGCCACACTGCTCTTGATGCAGCCCAGCACTCGGTTGGCTGTCTGGGCTGCATGTGCACACTGCAGGCTCATGTTGAGCTTTTCATCAACCCAGACCCCCAGGTCCTTCTCCTCAGGGCTGCTCTCAGCCATTCACCACCCAGCCTGTATCTGTGAATTAGCTTGAAAATGACCTCTAAGTCAAAAATCTATATGTCTCTGTCTGTGTCTATATTTGTCTGTGTTTGTGGTGTGTGTCTACTCAAATATAGGTTATATATAGGCACTCTCATGTTTATAAATTATACACATTAAATATCTATCAAGATTGAATAATTTTGTTGAAGTTATGAGTAAATAAAGAGTTCTGTGTGAGCAGGCTGGTAACAAACAATATTTTCCACTATTAAATTTGTGTTCCCTGAGTCTCTGTACTGCTATTTCTCTTGGCTGGAGTCCTCAGTGACAGTTGTCGTAGTTTCCATCGGCTACTTTAGGCAAAATCTTCCTAGTATGCTCCAGACAGCAGGACATTAGAAGAGTGGGTGGATCAGTAAACAGCACTTCAAAGATCACTTGTATGCTTAATAGATATTTAATTAGCTTTTTGCTGAACTCAGGTACTGAAAGTCACTCTATGTTAAAGACATCAGGTACTTAGAAATGCTGTGCATGAAACCTTGTACTGAAGGATATGGTTTAGTGGTAGCAGCTTAGTAGTGGTGGGATTGTGAGCGCTAAGTGAGCAGTTGGACCATGCAAACTCAGAGGTCTCTTCCAACCCTAACAGTTTTGTGGTTCTATAATTGTATTTATTTCCTTGAATTTCACAGATCATAGAAGATTTTTTAACTGGAAAATACCTTTAAGATCATCAACTCCATCTGCTCTCTAACTCTACCAAGTGCTAAACCATGCACCACATGTGGTCTCCCAGCACCACATCGCTGTATCTTTCAAGCACCTCCGGGGATGGGGATTCAGCTACCTCTGTGGAGAGTCTGCTCCAGTCTTTGAGAACCCCTTCAGCCACCACTTTTTTTCTAATATCTAACCTAAATCTTCCAGTGCAACTTGAGACTATTTATTCTCATTCTAGTTAGCAAGGAGAAGAGGCCAACTCTCACCTGCATTTGGACTCAGGTGGTGGTAGAGAGTGAGAAGGTATCCCTTCAGCCTCCTTTTTTTCAAGGCTAAACAACCCCAGTTCCCTCAGCCACTCCTCACCAGGCCTGTTCTCCAGCTTTAGTGCTCTTTTCTGGACCTGTTCCAACACCTCAATGTCCGTCTTCTAGTGAGGGTCACAAAACTGAAGCCAGGACTCAAGCTTTGGCCTCACCAGTCCAGGGCAGACAGTCACTTCCTTCATTCTGCTGGCCACACTAATCAACATTTATTTATCTGAATATATTTAATGAAGAGTTTGTGCCAAACACAGGGAACACTTACAGGTAGAAACTTCAATGTCTGGAAATTATCTAGGTAATATATCTTTCCTCTTACAAGGACCTGTTTCAAAGGCCTTTGAAGTCACCAAAAGAGATGACCTACTGTCAAATCTCATCTTGATTTTCTAAAAACTGGATTATGATAGATTCAGATGATGCATTAGAAAGCAGTTCTTTATGGTGAAGGTGAAAAGAGACTGGCACAGGTTGCACAGGGAGGTTGTGGATGCTCCCTCCTTTGAAGTATCACAGTATCACAGTATCACAGTATCATCAGACTGGACGAGGCCTTAACAATCTGGTTTAGTAAAAGGTGTCACTGCCTCTGGTAGAGATGTTGGAGCTAGATGATCTTTAAGGTACCTCCCAACACAAACTGTTTCATGATTCTGTGATTTTGTGGTCTCTTCTCCCAGGTGACCAGCAACAGGACAAAGGGACACAGTCCTAAGTAGTGCTGAGGGAGGTATAGGCTGGATGGTAGGAGGAAGTTCTTCGCAGAGAGAGAGATTGGCATTGGAATGGGCTGCCCAAGGAGATGGTGGAGTCACCGTCCCTGAAGGTGTTCAAGCAAAGACTGGATGAGGTATTTAGTTCCATGGCCTAGTTGATTGGACAGGGCTAGGTGCTAGGTTGGACTAAATGAGATGGTCTCTTCCAACCTGGGTGATTCTATGATTCTAAGATATTGTCAGGATCAATTTAAGTGTTCAAGATGATTGTACTTGAACTTCTCTAAGAAATTTTGTGATGAACTTGCATTCACAAATAACTTTAAAAAAAACCAAACTTAACCTTTATTTTCATCCAGGATGAGGTTAAAAAGTTAATAGTCTGACTTCCTTTCCTAGTGCCAGAACCACTCTTGTGCCGCACAGCTAATTGAGCCAAAACCACAGCCATTAAGATAACAAAATACACCGCGAGAAGCTGCTGGGAATTGTCACATGCAAGGAGTATGTGAGTTTCATACATATTGGGGTATTTCAGAAGCAGAGATGCATCTAAACAGAAAGCTTTCCAAAAGCATATCTAGTGGGATTGCAAAGGTAGAAATACTCTAAATGCTGTGTGCATAAAGTGGAATTCAGTGTATTTATTTTCCACCTTGGGAAGCAAAGTAAAAGTGACATCTTGAAATGATGAAATCTCTTGACACTTTGTGCTCCTCCATTTTAAAAAGCCTGAAAGATGTTTTCCAAAAAAAGAAGGAAACATACAACTGTTTTCCAGAAAGAAGGAAACATACTTGAGAAAGTACACTACCGAGTTGATTAAACATTGTAATACTACTGAGATGCTGAACAACAGTTTGGTTTTTAAGTGTAAAATTGCCAGACTAAGGTAATAGTAAATATTCTGAATTTTTGGAGTTAAATTAGACAACCAAAGTCCTTGTGCAGAAAGACAAATTATCAAATATTCCCAAGAAAAAGAAATAAATCTCATGGTTAAATCATTTTCATCAGTACATTGTTAAGAGAGAGATGATGTATTAGAATAAAGATAAACCTTCAGCTAATATTCCTCAGGTTACTGTTGTCATTTCTGCTTGCTACTCTCCAGCCTGTCGCTTCCCACATTTAATTCTTAAGGCATGTATCATGCTTTATCAATTTTTACTGAGAGAAAAAAGCTGAAACTTGATAAAAAAAATAAACACATTTTAAGGTAAATTGATATTGAAGAAGATGTTTACATCACTTCTGCTTAGAGGGAGGGAAGATAGTACAGAAACATAGAATGGTTTGGGTTTAAAGGGACCTTTAAGCCCATCCAGTTCCAATCCCCCTGCTGTGGACAGGGACACCTCCTACTAGAGCAGCTTGCTCAAGGCCCCATCCAACCTGGCTTTCAACACTTCCTCTTAGCCTGCACAGCTTCTCTAGGCAGCCCATTCCAGCACCTCACCACTCTCATGGGGAAGAATTTCTTCCTCATGTCAAAGAATTTCTTCCTTATGTCTCATCTCAGTCCAGAGAAGGGCGATGAAGCTGGTGAGAGGCCTGGAACACAGTGAGGAGAAGCTGAGGGATATGGGGTTACTTAGCCTGGAGGAGGCTCAGGGCTGACCTCATTGCTGTCTACAATTACCTGAAGAGAAGCTGCAGCCAGATGGGGGTTGGTCTCTTCTGCCAGGCAATCAGCAAGAGAACAAGGGGACACAGTCTTAAGTTATGCCAAGGGAGGTATAGGCTGGATGTATGGAGGAAGTTCCTCACAGAGAGAGTGATTGGCATTGGAATGGGCTGCCCAGGGAGGTGGTGAAGTCACTGTCCCTGGAAGTGTTCAAGAAAAGCCTGGATGAGGCACTTAGTGCCATGGTCTATTTGACTGGATAGGGCTGGGTGCTAGGTTGGACTGGATGATCTTGGAGGTCTCTTCCAACCTGGTTGATTCTATGATTCTATTTTTAAAACATGGGCTTTTAGTAGATGAACATTTAAAAGAACACTAAAAGAACTTATACTTTTAGTTTACAGTATTGAGGATGATATCTATGTGCTGTGTTTATAATAATGATTAAATATGTCTTGGCAGCATCACTGACATTTAAGCCTTGCATAAGTATTTCAGCTTATGTAAAGTGTATGATAATGGACACTGCAAAGTAACTTTATTGATTTTCACTTTGTTATTCCAGCTTTACTGTCATGCAAATGGGATTACAGCCTGACCCACAATTTATGATGCTTTAGTCTCTGTTTGTATCATGGAACTCGTCATATTTCAAACAGAATATTATTTAAAATCCTTTACCCACAGGGATTACAATTTTATTTCCTTTAATTTTCCATTTAAATGAATTAAATAAAATTCTTAGTGCCCATGGGAACACACTTGTTAGCTGCAATACTGCATATTTTTATCATCTCTTAGGAGCTAGGTATTGTGAGGTATCTTCATTAATATTCAAAATCCAGTAGTTTCCTGGATCCGTCTCATGCAAAAAGCCTAAGGAGGGTCAAGCAGAGAGGTGAACCAGAGAAAATTAATTTCTTGCTAAGAAAAGGAAAAAAGAAATGCTGCCTCTGCATCCTGTCTTTAAAATCACAGTTACAAAATGCCTAGTTTTATATTGAACAATTGGGCCCACCAGTCATTTTAGAAAGTACTGAGGAGGTACTGATGAAGTCCATTATGTGATAGCTACGAGAATGCACTTTCTTAAATGCTTGGCAGTTTTCTAGAGTGGCTTCCTAGACTTCATATAGAAAATGAGAATTTATGTGTGGAACATTTCTATGGAATGAAAAAATATATAAACTAGAACTAACATCCAAGAAAATTATATAGATGACTTATTGAAAATGCCAAGATATTCATGGTGGTCTGTGATGGGTTGACCTGGACTGGTTGCTATATGTTGATCCAAGAGTGATTTGCCATTGGAATGGGCTGCCCAGGGAGGTGGTGGAGTCACTGTCCCTGGAAGTGTTCAAGAAAAGCCTGGATGAGGCACTTAGTGCCATGGTCTAGTTGACTGGACAGGGCTGGGTGCTAGGTTGGCCTGGATGATCTGTGAGGTCTCTTCCAACCTGATTGATTCTATTCTATCCTTTCTACCTCCTCAACAGGATGGGGAGAAAATAAGATGGATCAAGATAAAGGGGACACAGTCTCAAGTTGTGTCAGGGAAGGTCTAGGCTGGATGTTAGGAGGAAGTTCTTAACAGAGAGAGTGATTTGCCGTTGGAATGGGCTGCCCAGAGAGGTGGTGGAGTCACTGCCCCTGGGGGTGTTCAGGAAAAGACTGGATGAGGCACTTAGTGCCATGGTCCAGTTGACTGGATAGCGCTGGGTGCTAGGTTGGCCTGGATGATCTTGGAGGTCGCTTCCAACCTGATTGATTCTATGATTCTATGAAAAACAAGGAGGCCACTTCACAGTTACTGTCACAGGCCAGAGACTCTTAGAATGAATCACAGAATGCACTGTGCTGGAACAATACTTTTAATGTCATCTTATCCAGTCACTCTAGGGAACCTACAGTGCCAGGGTTTCCTAGATCGTGCAGGGACCAGAGACGCCAATGTGATGCACAAGTCGAACCCTTATTGCAGCTAAAAGTCATGCTTATATTGATCTCTAATACAACGTGTGTAATTCTGATAGGTTGCACAACAAAATATGGGCTGTCCACATGCTCTAGGAGCAAATCTGACCGGCTGGCCCCACTTAGTCCTCTCACACAGCTAACTTTGCAGTTTCTCTGCCTACTTCTTCAAGGTTGTTTTCCTCGAAGCTGCGCTCCTTATCTCACATCCTTCTCTGTGTCCTAATGTTACCCTCGAGCTCTCTTATTTCAAATCACTCAGCGCTGCCCAAAGCCCAACACTACAGGAAGGCTGGAGAGGAAATTTTCAGAGGGAGAGTATACAGGATAAGGGAGAATGGTTTTAAGGTGAAGGTGAGTAGGTTTAAGTTGGATCTTAGGAAGAAGTCATTCAGTACGAGGGCGAAGAAATTTCGTGTTCACAGCTGCCACCTTTTCATTTGGGATTTCTTGTTAGCTGCTGTGAGTTTATATAACAGAAATGCATTGCACCAGTTAAAAATGGCTGATCAATGCTGAAGATGCCATCTATGCAAAAGGCTCTCTTACATTTTAAAGTGAGATGAGGTGGTGAGCTGAAAGGACAAATTTATTTCTGCACAACAAGCTGTAACAAATTTCTTGCCAGTTTTGTGGTCTGTGAACTGTGTTTTCTATATTTCCCCAAAGCTGCTGATGTTTGCTGTACACATAAAAATAGACATTTACGTCTATATAAAAATCCCCATAAATTCAGGAAGGTACTGAAGTTGTAGGCCCTACTAAATGGACATGATTAACAGATCAATTCCTTCTTTTTCTGTCGTACAATATATCAGATGCTTGGGTGTATTTTTTTCTGAGAACAAAATCTAAAACCTTGTGATATACTTCTACCTTCCAGTCCTGAATAGCACTGTGAGCTATTCCTAGACTTTTTAGCTGAAGAAGCCTGAGTTCCTGCCCTTAGCCAACGGTGAAGGCTTTAGAGGCAGCTGTTTCAGAAGAGAGCATTTTGGTTTCGTATCACAGAATCACAGAATATCTTTGGCTGGAAGAGACCTTCAAGAGCATTTAGTTCAGCCTTTGACCCAGCACTGCAAGATCACCACTAAACATGTCCCTAAGCACCAGGTCTACAAGTTGTTTAAACACCTCCAGGGATGGTGATTCTACCACTGCCCTGGGAAGACTATTCCTATATTTGATAACCCTTTTGGTGAAGAAATCATTCATCTGAGATCATCAAGTCCATCATTTCACTTCATCTTCCACATAATTATTGTTTTCTTATGTCAGTCTTCCGTTGTGAAGACAGACAAGTGGAAGAATTGCACCCTATAATAGGTCCTTCTTAGAGCTTCATAACCTAGAATTCAGCTTATCAATTAGATAAGAAGTAAATTCATAGAATCATAAAATCATAGAATGGTTTAGGTTGGAAGGGACCTCAAGGATCATCCAGCTCCAAACCCCTGCCATAGGCAGGGACACCTCCCACTAGAGCAGGCTGCTCAAGGCCTCAGCCAGCCTGCCCTTAAACGCCTCCAGGGAGGAAGCATCCACAATCTCCCTGGGCAACCTGTGCCAGTGTCTTACCACCCTCACTGTAAAGAACTTCCTCCTAACATCCAGTTGGAATCTCCCCTCTTCCAGCTTAAACCCATTCCCCCTCGTCCTAACATTACTAGACCTTGTCAATAGTCCCTCCCCAGCCTTCCTGTAGGCTCCCTTCAGATACTGGAAAGCCACTATAAGGTCTCCTCGAAGCCTTCTCTTCTCCAGGCTGCAGAGCCCCAACTCTCTCAGCCTGTCCTCATAGCAGAGCTGCTCCAGCCCTCTGATCATCTTCGTGGCTCTCCTTGCTCCAGCCCTCTGATCATCTTCGTGGCTCTCCTATCTTCATGGACCTTCTTCTGTTATTTTTTAGTTCTGGGAGCAAGGTCTAGAGTCCATAAGCTCAGGAGCAGAGAGACAACCTAACGTTCTTTTAAGCCTTAGAAAACGTATCTTTCTGTTTCACTCAGAGTCCTTTGAATTTCATTTTGCAGGTAATATTAACAGCTCAAATATTTGTTCTGATGAAAACAAAACATTTTTGCAATAACTGACCATTCCATAGAAAACAAATTCATTTCAAGCATGAAATGAATGAAGCTAAGTTTGCAAATGCATTATCAGTTTACTGAGTGCTGGACACAAACTACAGGAATGGTAGTAAGGAATTAATCATGATCTTAATTACATTTAGATCCTTTGGGGTTTTTTTGTACAGATTTCCTTGAGAAAAAACATAATAAGAAGATCAAATCTGTCTTGTTTGGAGTTACTCCTATCTCAAACTAGTAGAAACCTCTGGAAGAGAGCAAGAATGAGTCTTTCTTTTTTTTTTGCTGACCTCTCTGGAAGTGACTGCAGTGGTGCCCCAAAGGCTGGATTACTGTTGGTTATACTTCATTCCTGTCGGGACTGTTTGAATTTGCAGTTGTGATGTTCCTGATACAGCATCAGGGTTTTCATCACGTTGCTGTTTGAGGAGAAACCACAAAATAAAGAAATTTGGTAGGAAAGATTATCTTTCTGTGGTGGTTTGGGTGTCCCCCCACTCCCCCACACTTTAGAAATCACCCAGACTAGACTCAGCCAGCTCTGGAAATATGAATGGAGCTTATTATTTACAGCTAGCACGATGTACAAGCAGATATTTACAGTATATACAGTTTTAGACAGAAATAGACAAGGTAAAAAAGGTAATACAGAAACACAACTCCCCTCCCAGAAACCTGAGTCCCCAGGAGGGGCTCTCAACCACCCCTCACCTTCCTCTACCCCTCTCAAGCTTACCCCAGTCCCAAGGAAGAATGGAGGTTCAGCCAGGGGGATTAAGAAGCAAAGGTGAATCAGCCAAATCAATGGAGGGTGAGGTTAGAGAGTGAGATGGAGTTCAGCCAGCAGCCTGAGCTTCCCAGCAGCCAAAGAGACCAGAGCAAAGCCCAGAGCAAAGAGAGCAAGTGAAGTAACTTTATATATGTTTTCCTTTCCTTTTTTACACATCTCAGCAAGGCTATGAGGGAAGTAGACATCACCATTGTTTTCATTTTTACAGCCTATGATCTAGTCCTTCTCACCAAAGCATTCTAGCTATGAACTAGCACACTTTCCCACATGTAAGTACATCTAGAATTATTAATTAGTAGGCACTCACATCAGAAAATATGCTCTAAGCTGCTTTACCTTTTGGGGTTTTGCATGCTCTTTCAGAGCTAATTGAGAATCCCCTCCTGAGCAGCAAACTATGTATATTCAGTTCTCTATATATCTGTTGACCTGCAGCAACTACTCATGAACACCTAAAGACTTCTATTTGCTACCAAAAGCAGATGTTTTCAGCATAAACACAGCAGAGACATTATCTAATACAACTGAAGACAAATCTTTCCCAAACATGTCATTGCTCCAGACAATTGCTTTGTTAAATTGTATTCATAAAGCTCAGTTTCTCAAAACTATTGATGATCCATTCATTTGTTAAAACAAACTGCACAAACCCCACATTTTATCTTGAAATCGACCATGAAGGCATAAAAATGTTAGCAAATACAGCTTTGAAATACAACTTTAGAATGCATTTCAGGTTATTAATTCTTTATTAATTTCATTGGGAATTTGTTGTCTTCAACTTCTGATACTTCTTACAATTATAATAAAATATGTAACAGTGTTACCAGTGAAAACTGGTTTATATGTTTGACGTTTTCCAAACCTATCCAGTTGATCAAAATTAAACTCTGTTAATTGTGTCCAGTTCTGGAGCCCCCATTACAAGAAGGATGAGGACATACTGGAGTGTGTCCAGAGAAGGGCCATGGGGATGATCAGAGGGCTGGAGCACCTCTTTTATGAGGACAGACTGAAAGAGTTGAGGATGCTCAGTCTGGAGAAGAAGAGGCTCCCAGGTGACCTTATTGTGGCCTTCCAGTATCTGAAGAGGGCCTATAAAAAAGCTGGGGAGGGACTTTTTAGGCTATCATGGAGAGACAGGACTTGGGGAAATGGAGCAAAGCTGGAGATGGGTAGGTTCAGCCTGAACGTGAGGAAGAAGTTGTTCTGCATGAGAGTGGTGAGAGCCTGGAATGGGTTGCCCAGAGAGATGGTTGAGGCCCCATCCCTGGAGGTGTTTAAGGCCAGGCTGGATGAGGCTCTGGAGAGGCTGATCTAGGGTAGGGTGTCCCTGCCCATGGCAGGAGGATTGGAACTAGATGATCCTTGTGGTCCCTTCCAACCCTGACTGATTCTATGATTCTGTTCTATGAGCTAGGTAATACTGTGCTTAGGATTAATTATTGTGTTACTAAACCTTTACATGAAGATCACTTGCACATAACAATGATTCAATAAATTATTTACATTCACAAGTGTCTTTACATAATTACTTCTTTCTGCTGAAATCAAGAGAAGCATTCCTTTAAAGTTATGTATGCATTTTATCACCTTTCCTAGTGAACTGAGAAAATGAAGTAGAAAGAGTCTATTAGTTGTAAAGTAAATTGTTATTTTAAGTGATTGAGAAAGTTTTATGGTCTGAGTGATACAAACAGGTGTAGTAAACTTTGGTTTTTTTTCAAAATACACTGTGATCTTTTGGCTTGTATGAGATATTTCAATTATTTTTTTCTCTTAATAGTTGCTTCCAAAATATATTATTACAAGCATGCTTTGGTCTATTGATTATTCATGACTGTTTCTTCTAGTTAGTGGCTTTATTTTCTTTACCTGTCTCGAAAGGTGCAATTCCTTTTTCCACAAACAGGAAAGCGAAAAATCAACATAAACTTTGAGATGAAAGGCAAATGCTTCCAAAACAAACTCACAAAGGCACTATTGCCATGACTACAAGTAACACATTATCTGTGATCTCTACAGGCAAAAATAAACCAAGAAATTTTAACATCATCACAGTATCACAGTATTACCAAGGTTGGAAGAGACCTCACAGATCATCAAGCCCAGATGCTCAAGGCTAGACCATGGCACCAAGTGTCACGTCCAATCCTGCCTTGAACAGCTCCAGGGACTGCGACTCCACCACCTCCCTGGGCAGCCCATTCCAGTAGCCAATGACTCTCTCAGTGAAGAACTTTCTCCTCACCTCAAGCCTAAATTTCCCCTGGTGTAGCTTGAGGCTGTGTCCTCTTGTTCTGGT